>RJWJ010000036.1:154905-585458 GCA_004363605.1 Indri indri
AAAAAAAAAAAAAAAAAAAAAAAAAAAAAAAAAAAAAAAAAAAAAAAAAAAAAAAAAAAAAAAAAAAAAAAAAAAAAAAAAAAAAAAAAAAAAAAAAAAAAAAAAAAAAAAAAAAAAAAAAAAAAAGCAACAACTCCTCTGCTGAAAGGAAAAAACCTTGGAGATGGGGAAGCCAAGAGGAAAGAAAGAATGAGTATAAACAAGGAGGAAAAGAAAGACCAATGAAAATGGGAAGAAGAACAAAAGTGTTGCAGAAACTAAAGAAATGTGGTTTGATGATAATTTTCCAAAAGAGTTTGGTCTCAGAAGTCACTGGCTATGTCATGCTGAAAAATATAGGAAGATATGCCACAGACGAGGTATGGTTTACCTGTCTACTGTGGGGATGTTAACAGATGTGAGGACTGGCATTATTCAATGTCTGTGCTCAAGGAAATATGTGTATTCTTAACTTTGCCGCTGTTATTATAGTGCATATACATTCCTCAAAGATCACAAGCCCTAAGAGTTAATAAGAATTCATAGAGACCAACCTCCCATCCAGTATAGGAATTCCATCCTGTGATATTTCTTGACAGAAAGGAATTATTGAATTCTTAGATCTCAAAGGAAGTTTAAACCCTGGAGCAGTGGCTAAGATCGTGGGCTGTAGGGTGAGAAGGCCTAGATTTGAATCTGTGCTGCCCCATTCCCTGGGAAGGTTAATCCAACACTCTAAACCCAGATGAGCTTGTTAAATGAGTATGATAATAATATTTATCTTTTTGGACATAGGATTTAGTGAGATGATATAATAATCACTTATCATAGTGCTCTACAAATGGTAACTGGTCAATAAATGTTAGATATTATTAATTTATTGTTATCTTTTGTATTATATTTTGTATTACCTATTAGTATTATGTAATTAAGTATGGAATGTCCGATTTCCTTAAGTACTAAGTTTGACAGTTGATATCTCTGACATTTCACTTTGACACTTCTTGTTTTATGTTTATTGTGAAGGTACATCCTCAGTCTTTCAAACACACAGTTTGGCTTGTGATTATCTTTCAAATTTCTTTTTAGAGAAATTTTTGTGAAACCATGGACAAGTCAAAAATTCATGTTATTTTCAAATACGAGTTCCATCGTGGAAGCAATGCAGCACAAACAGCTCAAAATACCAACAAAGTGTTTGGGAAGGATGTGGCTAATGAATGCTCAGTACGTTGATAGTTTGAGAAATTCCATTCTAGTGATTTTAATCTTGAAAATGACCCACGTGGGTGATCAGAGACCAAGGTGGATAATAATGAGCTGAAAGCTATAGTGGAAGTGAATCCATTTCAACCTATGCTTGCATTAGCAGCAAGGTTTGATGTTACTAGTACAATATTGGACCATTTGAAACAAACCAGCAAGGGAAAGAACCTGGATAGGTGGGTACCACAGAAAATAAATTGTGTCGAAGCTTGCCTTTCTTTGCTGTCATGACATAAAGGTGAACCATTTTTACACTGTATCATTATGTGAGATGAAAAATGGATTCTTTTTGATAATCGCAAACATTCGGCACAATGGTTGGATAAAGATGAAGTGTGAAACACAGTCCAAAATCAAATATTCATCAAAAAAAGCTACTGGTGTCTGTTTGGTGGTCCAGCACTGGTATTACCCACTACAGCTTCATGAAACCTGGTCAATTGATTACAGCAAATGTCTACTGCAACCAGTTAGATGAAATGATGAGGATGCTTGTGATTAAGCAGCCAAGATTGGTTAATAGAGACAGGCCAATCCTCTTGCAAGACAATGCTTGACCACATGTTGTACAAACAATGCTGCTCAAACTACAGAAGCTGGAATTGAAAACTCTCTGTCATCTACCATATCCACCAGACCTTGCGCCAACTGACTACCACTTCTTACCAGCTTTGGATCACTTCTTGCAAGGAAAAATATTCAATTCTAATCAAGCTGTGGAAAACACCTTTTTGATCACATCGCCACTTGCTCTCCAGGCCTCTTCGCTGCTGGCATAAACAGGCTACTGTTAAGATGGCAAAACTGTGTCGATAGTTTAGGCACATACTGCTTCTTGTTTGAGATATAATAAACTAAATTCTTTATTTGAAATCGAATATTTCATATTTAATGACCTAATATTGTCTCTTGTAGTCTCTTCATTTTACAAATGAAGATTAATCTGGAGAAAGTAATCATTTGCATTAGTGGATTAGTGCATTAGTAGGAACACCCTTGAAGCCAGAGAAGTCGAATACAAGTGTTTAATGCCAGGAACTCTTGGTTGGTTGGGTAAATTTTGGGTACTAGCTCCTTCTTCAGACCAAAAGTATATCACACAGGGTAAAAGAATAATATTTTGCTAAATATGGTACTCCAGGCTTTGAACTAAAAAAAGGAGATGATTTAGTTTTGGAGAAGAGTAAGGATAAATAATAAAGCAATTTTATTTACTCCGAGAATAATTGTGATTTCTAAAATACTATAAAATGGGAAAAAGGAAAAGGGAGTTTAAATTAGTTTTATCTTTGAGAAGCTGAGAACTAATAATGAGTTAGAAGAAAGGAAGTTCTGATTCTCAGAACCCTAGGTTTTTCACTAATCTGCCAGAAAACAGAATCTTCCTTGATTGTGCCTTGTAAACAGCGGCAAGGCCCATTTTACATGCAGAGAATTCCAGGGAAGAGACCTAGCAAGTAAAATAATAAGGGAAATACATGTGAATTTTTTTTTTTTTTTTTACTTTTAAAAATTAAATTTTTATTTTTAGATAAATATATTAATATATTGACATACAGCAAGAGTGAGACCCCATCTCTACCAAAAATAGAAAGAAATTAATTGGACAGCTAAAAATATATATGGAAAAAAATAGCCGGGCATGGTGGCACATGCCTGTAGTCCCAGCTATTCGGGAGGCTGAGACAGTAGGATTGCTTGAGCCCAGGAGTTTGAGGTTGCTGTGAGCTAGGCTGACGCCACGGCACTCGCCCCAGGCAAGAGAGTGAGACTCTGTCTCAAAAAAAAAGAAATAATATAGAGAGATCCCAAGAACACTTTATACAGTTGCCTCCATAGTAACATCTGGCAAAACTGTTGTACAGTATCATAACCAGGATGTTAACATTGATACAGTCAAGATACAGAATTTATTTTCATCACCACAAGGATCCTTCACGTTGCCCTTGTACAATAGCCAAGCCCATTTCCCTCATACCTTACCCCCTACCTAAACCTTGGCCACTACGAATCTGTTCTTCATTTCTATAATTTTGCCATTTTAAGATGTTATATAAATGAGATCATATATTATACAATCTTTGGGATTAGCTTTATTTACTCAGCAAAATATGCCACAGTTTGTTGAACCGTTCACCTGTTGAAGGATATCTGCATTGTTTCTAGATCTGGCTATTATGAAAAAAGCTGCTATAAATATTTGTGTACAATTTTTGTGTGTGTGTAAACATACGTTTCCATTTCTCTAGAGTAATATTCAATAGTGCAATTGCTAGGTAATTGCAAGTTTAGGTTTTTGCGAAACAACCGAAGTATTTCACTTTAGCCCTCCTGACAGGTACGTAGTGATATCTCATTGTGGTTTCAATTTGCATTTCCCTGATCACTAATGATGTTCAACATCTTGTCGTGTGCTTCTTCGCCATCTGTGTATCCTCTTCAGTGAAATGTCTCTTTCAGTCTTCTGCTCATTTTCTAAGTGATTTTTTTAAACTGTTGAGTTTTAAAAATTCTTTTCATAATCTAGTACTCGTCCTTTGCTAGAGATGTGGTTTGCAAATATTTTCTCCTATTGTGTGCTTGAATTTTAAATTTTCATCCTCTTAGCGTGATCTTTCATGGAACAAGAGTTTATAATTTTGATAAAGACCAATTTATCAATTTTTCCTTTTATGAATTGTACATTTGGTGTCAAATCTGAAAACTCTTCACCAAGTTTTATATCTTGAAGATTTTCTATGTTTTTTTTCTGAAAAGTTTATGCTTTTATATTTTTAAGTCTATTATCCATTTTGAGATTTTTGTAATATCAAGTATGAGACTTGGGTTGAAGTTCAGTTCTTGCCTGAATATACAGAAGTACAATTGTTCCCACACCATTCATTGAAAAGGCTGTATTTCCTTCACTGAATTGCTTTTGCACATTTGTCAAGAATCAGTTGAGTATATTTGTGTAGGTCTATTTATGGCATCTCTATTCCGTTCCACTGATCAATGTGTCTATCTCTCTGCCAATACCATGCAGTCTTTATTACTGTGGTTATACAATAAGTTTTGAAATCAGGTAGATGGATTCCTCCTACTTCATCTTTTTCAGTATTGCTGTAGGTATTCTAGTTCCTTTTCCTTTCCACATAAATTTTAAAATCATCTTAGCTATATCTATAAAAAAAACTTGCTGGTATTTTGACAGAAAGTACGTTAAATCTGTACGTCAATTTTGGAGACTTGAAATCTTTACTATGTTGGGTGTTCAATTTGTAAGCATAGTATTTCTGTTAATTAAGAACTTATTTGATTTTTTTGCATCAGCATTGTATAGTTTTCAGCAGGTAAGTGTGGTTTATATATATATATATATATATATATATATTTTAATTTTTTGTAGAAACAGGGTCTTACTATATTGCTCAGGCTGGTCTTGAACTCCTGGCCTCAAGCAATCCTCCCACTGCGTCCTCCCAAAGTGCTGGGAGCATAGGCACAAGCCACCATGCCTAGCCTATATTATATTTTTATTTATATCTAAGTACTTAATTTTTCCAGCAATTACAAATGATACTGTATTTTTAATTTTGGTGTTCACATGTTCATTGTTAGTATGGAGGAAAAAAATTGTTTTTTGTGTGTTTATCTTGTGTCCTATGACATTACAGAACTCACACAGTAGTTCATGGGGGTGTGCGTGTGTGTGTAGGTTCCTTTGGATTTTCTGCATAGAAATGATGTCATCTGCAAATAAGAATAGTTGTATTTGTTCATTCCAAATCTATGTATATTTTCGTTTTTCTTTTCTTTTTTCACTGGCTAGAACTTCCAGCATTGTGTTGAATAAGAATGGGTGAGAGCAGACATCTTTGCTTTGGTCTTGATCATGAGGAGAAAGCATTCACTAACGTACCATTGTTAGCTGTCGGTTTTCTGTAGTGCTCTTCATTAAGATGAGGAAGTTCACTTCTATTTTAATTTTTTCTGGGAGTTTTTTAAATCATGAGTGGGTGTTAAATTTTGTCCAGTGCTTTTTCTTCATCAAATGATATGACCGTGTGATTTTTCTTCTTTAGCCTGGAAACACAGTGGATTACATTGATAGATTTCTGAATATTGAACCAACTTGCATCCTTAGAATAAATCCCAGTTGGTAATGGTATATAATTCTTTGTATATATTGCTAAATTCTATTTGCCAATATTTTGTTAAGGATTTTTGTGTCTATATTTGTGAAGGATATTGATCTGTAGTTTTCTTTTTATTTGTACTGTTTTTGTCTCATTTTGGTATCAGGATAATACTAGCTTCATGAAATAAAATGTTCCCTTCTCCTCTATTTTTTGAAAGTTATTTTATGAAATTAGTGTTAGTTTTTCTTTAAATATTTGGTAGAATTCTCTAGTGCAACCATCTGGGCCCGGAGATTTTATTTTGAGGAGTATTTTAGGATTTAATTTCCTTAATTGTTATGTGGCTATTCAAATGATCTATTTCATACTGGTTGATTTGTGGTAGATAGTGGTTTTTTTTTTTAAGGAATTGATCCATTTCACCTAAGTTGTCAAATTTATATGTGTGGTATTATTTGTCACATTACTTTATTATCCTTTTTGTGTCTTCAGGGGCCATAGTGACATCCCCTCTTTCACTCTTGATATTGATAATTTGTATTTTTTCTCTTCCTCTGTCAGTCTGGCAAGAGGTTTTTCAATGTTATTGATGTTTTCAAGGAATTATCTGTTTGTTTTATTGATTTTCTAGATTGTTTTTGTGGTTTTTTTCATTAATTGTTGATTTTATCTTTATTCTTTCTTCTGCTTGCTTTGGATTTATTTTGCCCTTTTTTTGTAGGTTCCTGGAGATGTGAGCTTAGATTACTGATTTGAGACTTCCCCCCTTTTCTGATATTGCACTTGGTGCTATATATTTCCCTCTTCACACTGCTTTAGCTGTGCCCCATAAATTGTGATGTGTTTTATTTTAATTTTCCTTTTGTTTAATGTATTATTTTATTTTCTTGAGACTTCCTTTTTGACTCATGTATTACTTAGAAATGTCTTGTTTAGTTTACAACTGTTTAGAGCATTTCCTGTTTTTTTTTTTATTTCTGTCTAGTTTTTGATTCAATTTTGATTGACAAATGCTCTCTATATATTCCAATTCTTTTAATTCTGTTGAGGTTTGTCTTAGCTCAGGATGTGTGCTGTCTTGGCATATGTTCTATAGATACTTTAAAAAATGTGTATTCTTTTGCTGTTGGGTGGACTGTTTGATAATTGCCAATTAGATACTGCTGGTTGATAATGTTGAGTCCTTCTATCTCCTTTTCCAATTTTCTGTCTAGTTAACCTACCAGTTATCAAGAGAGGGATGTGAAGTCGCAAACTGTAATTGGATTTATTTCCCTTTTTGGTTTTAACAGTTTTTGCTTTACCTGTTTTGTAGCTCTGTTGTTCAGTATAGTTACATTGACCCTTTTATCATTACCTGGTAATCCTATCTGTATCTGGTAATTGTTTTTGTTCTGAAGTCTAATTTATTTGATATTAATAAAGCCACTCCTGATTTCTTTTAATGTTTGCATGATGTATCTTTTTCTATCATTTTCCTTTTATCTTGCCTATATCATTATATTGGAAGTGATTTCCTTGTAAATAGGATATAGTTGTGTCACATTTTCAATCTATCCTATTTTCTATCTGTTATTTCACATATTTAGACCTTTTACATTTAATGTCATTATTTATATGTTAGGGCATAAGTCTACTATTTTATTGTTTTTCTTCTGTTCTATTTTTATTTGTCTCTTTTCTTTTTCTGCCTTCCTGTTTGTTACTTGAACTTTTTTTTTTTTAGATTTATCAAAATAGTGTTTTTGAATGTATTTCTTTACATAGCTTTTTTTAGCAGTTTCCCTGGGTGTTACACATAGATACACACATGCACACACACTGGTGTCATTTTAACAATCCACGTGACGTGTAGAAACTTTCACATAAACCTCCCTTTTTGTCCCTTTAGCCTCCCCTGTTTATAATATAACCTTAAATATTTTGTCTACATACATTTAGAAACATATCAGTGTTATTATTTTTATTTCAATCATCAGACATAATTTAGAAGACTTGAGATGAGAAGAAAAGTCTACTTTATTTACCTACATTTTTGCTTACTGTGTCGTTTCTTCCTTCCTGATGTTTTAAGATTCCTTTTTTAAACAAATCATTTCCTTTGTTTAGAGAACTTCCATTAGCCATTATTCAAAGATAGGTGAGCTGGCAACAAATTCTTTCTATGTTCTTTCATCTGAAAATATCTTGACTTCTCCCCTAATTCCTGAAGGACATTTTCATTAGATAAAGATTCTAGGTTGACAGTTGTTTTCTTTCAGCATTTGAAAATGTTGTGCCACTTTTTCTGGACTCTATGGATTTTGAAGAGAAATCCACTGTCATTCAAACAATTTTTCCATTATAGGTAGGATGTTATTTTTCTCTGGCTGTTTTCAAGATTTTTTCTTCATCTCTAATTTTGCAAGTGATGTGTTATCTTAGTTGGCTCAAAGTGCCATTACACAATATCATTGATAGGTAGCTTAAACAACTCGAATTTATTTTCTCAGTCTGTAGGTTGGAAGTCTGAGATTGCCAGCATGGTTGGATTCTGGCGAGGGCTTTCTTTGTGGCTTGCAGATGCTACCTTCTCACATGGGGGATGGAGGTGGAAAGGGGGAGAAGAAAGAGAGAGAGAATGAATATATTTCTCTCTCTTCCTCTTCTTATGAGACTACTAATCCTATCGCATTAATGATAGGCCCACAACATTGTCATGGTCTTCAGTTGCTTGTGTCACTGTTACCTTTAGCCATTGAATTGCCCTGTTTGTGAAATGGCAGAAAAAGTGTCTGGAAAAGTGCAAAGCAGAAGAGAGGCTCTTCCCTCAAGATACTAATAGTGTCATAGGGAAACTGGAATTAGCTATAACTAGGGGGGAATTTTCTGGGACCATTCATCTGTACTGAATTCATTATTATTTACTTTTAAGGTCTATGGAACAGAACATAAAATACATGGCCATTTGAGTTTTGTTCTTTTCCTTTTCCCTCAATTTTGAGTATTTGCAGAGAAATAACTGTAAAACGTTTTACTTTATTCTGCTACAAATATTGAGAGGAGATAATGAAGTCATAGCAGAAAAAGGCATTTTTCCCCTTTAACAGAAATTTCTCTCAGAAATAGGAAACCACTGGTGTTTTTTTTTTTTTCCTATTACGAGTTGACCTTGGAGCCAAGAAGTAGTTATTCCTTCGATCCATTCCATTCCTAATACAATAGGAAAAAATCAGAAAGATTAGTTTGAAAATTTCAGTGACCTCTAAACAAAGTTTGAGCTGTCTTTCTTTATTTGAGGGTGTTTTTACTGGTGTGTTTTTAAAGACTTGACCTCCCATAAGCACCAGTTTTCTCTTCTTGAGCTTTACGGGAATATTTCACAGGAACTTTACCTAGCTGTCAAGTATTTAGTTTGTTTCATGGGATTACAGATATTTGAAAAGGCACTACAAAAATACATAAACCTAAGGATCCAGGAGGAGTTTAGGTTCCAATGAGCTGGTGAAGGGCCTTTAAGGTATTTACTTCCTGAACTGTGTATGATCCTTTATGGGCATTATTTAGCTAAACCTCATAGCCCCATAAGTTGTGGATTTAGTGGGTAAAATTTGGTCTCTAGCTTCAAAGCAGAGGTACTCTCTCTGCTATATTTATAAAAATCATTGACTGGCTGCCAGGTGGGGCACATATATTGGGTTGCTCTCTGATTGCTAGTGATGGATCATCATGATTCATCTTCACTATTCCCCAGTCTCCTCTGCACCACCCCCAAAATTTTTAGGATGAAGACTGTCTTCATCTCTTTGTACTGCCACAACAAAATACCTGAGACTGGGTAATTTATAAACAACACAAATTTATTTCTCACAGTTTTAGAGGCTGGGAAGTCCAAGATCAAAGCACTGGCAGGTTCAGTGTCTGGTGAGGGCCCAATTCCCTGCTTCCAACATGGTGCCTTGTTGCTACATCCTCCAGAGGGGACAAATGCTGTCTACACGTGGTGGAAGGTGAAAGGGCAAACACAGCTTACATTAGTACCCTCAGCACTTTTATAAGGCACTAATCCATTCACGAGGGCTTTGCCAAAAGCTTCCATCTCTTAAAACTATCACAATAGGGATTAAGTTTCAACCTAAATTTTGGAAGGGGCACAAACTTTCAAGCCATAGCAAAGGAAGACTTTATACCTTTTGCTTGCACAAATTGCCAGTCCCTGCCAATGGACCATTTTCCAACTTGTATAAAGCTAACTGACCCACATGAGGATTCATTCCATAACTCGTACTTAACTCCTTGATCTAACCAGCTGAATTAATTAAGTGGAGTTCAAAAAGAAATACCCAACAGAGGGACACATTTATTAGTTTGTAAGTAATTAGCTTTGATAATTTTTAATGCCTTGACTAGATCAAACTAGTAAGTCACAGAGCCTGGATTTGATCCCAGGTTTGCTGGATTCAAATGTTATACAACTTTAAAAAGGGAGTTATTGCATCCTTTAAAATGGTGTTTCAGTCTCACTGCACGTGGTGAGTGATGAATCACTGAAAGGATGATGAACTGTTCTGAATGGTGTGGTTTATTATACATTGCACATTGTGTGCTGTGCACCACTGACCTGCTTAGGATCTATGCATGTTCTCCTGAATATTGATAAGATGAGGGAAATGGTACTTCTTATCTGCCCTGAGGATATGAGTATTAATAAGCTAACATCTATGAAGGAAAGGTCTACAAATCTTTTCATTTGATTGCAAGAAAATTATGAATTAGTGAAAAGTCAGAATAAGTGATTACTTAGAATTTTTAAAAATCACATTCAAGAACAGTAATGAGAACAATGATTTATGAAGTGGATTGATGGGTCTTTTTAATTGACTATGTGACAATTTTTAGAAAATGTATATTTACACAATTTGTAAGCCAGTAGGTGCTGCCCAAGTGCTTAAAGGCGGTTTGTTCTTTTAAGAAACTTTGTTGTTCCTTCTGAAACCTTAGTGCATATGTTGATGCTCCTTAACAAACCCTTTTACATAACACAAGAGTAAACTGAAGTTAATTCACACATAAATAGTCATAGATTTCAAATATGAAAGATGTAAGTGATTTAGGGCTTTCTCAGAGCACTTATTCGGTGTGGTAGAGCAAAACAGTTGATGTCACTTGTTTTGAAATTACATGGGCCTAGATTCCAATCCTGAAACGATTGTCAACCACGTGACCTCGGGCAGGTTACCTAGTATCTCTAATGCTATGTATGCTCATTTCTAAAATGGGAAAAATGCCAGTCACTCGTATCTCATAATATTGTTGAGATATTGAATGAGATAATGCATGAAAAGTGCTATGAACCATACTTGCAACATAATAAAGGTCAACTGCTTCTATTATTAGTATGGTTAACACTATTAATAAGTAATTAAAAAATGATGCTCCCTCACTGTGAGAGGTTATGGGTAATAACTGAGCCTGTATTTGTTAGCATCACAAGATGTCAACTCCATATATAGTATCCTACCCCCTAATCTCTGCTTCTCGTTTAAGGTAGGAGCAAAGAAATGACAGGTTCGATACAAAATATCCTTGCGTCGTTTGGCTCACCCTGGGATTGGGTTATAGATTTAGGGCTGCTACGTTACGGGTCTGAAACGAGGGGATTTCAAGACCCCTGCATTATTACAGAGTATTCCAAACATTTACAGCTGCCTTGAAACTCTGAACACGCCAGTAGGATGAAGGGGCCCCAGGTAACTGTTTGCTGTAGGAAGAAGGTGGCTGTTACTCCTACCTCTTTTCTGATTACTGCGATAGCAACTGAGCTTCAAAATGTCCTCTCTCGTCATGTATTCTGATCAAAGTAGTTATTTAAAGGTTGTGGCTAATAGAAGAGTAGATATCCCCGGTGTTTCCCAGAACAGAGCTCTCATTCTGGGAATCTTGGGTCCATGTGACTTCCTGCGTTGGTGATTCACACGGAGAAAGGAGACAGGTTTGGCATGACACAATCTACAGATTCACACAAATCCCCTGGGAGAGGATGAGCCTGCCGAGAGAGTCCTCTTTGCTGGCTGAAGCTCCCAATGTGTGTACAAAACACCCTGTCCCAGGCCCCAGATGTGTGCAGGTTTCTAATTGCCAGTGCTGCACTAAGATTTGAAGGGTGAGAGAGTTGCAAAATCACGAACACCGAGGGCGGTGTTAGGAAGGCAGCTTCCTGCACGCTGTTGTAGGTGTTAGTGAGATTATCAATTGCTCCGGGAGAGACACAGGACTGGAGGGCCTGGGGAATGTGGTGGTCCCTCTCTTCGCTGTCTCTGCCCCTTGGGGTTGTGATTTCCCGGGGATATGCACCCTGCACTTCCATTCCTGCAGTGAAATTAACTCGAGACTGGCAGGTAAGTCTTTCAGCTCACCCTAACAAATAAAAAGCTACGTGAGCTGTGGTGGGGGTGGGCTGTACCCCATTTTCCTTACATCGGACATATTTTATCGTGGCAAAAGTGGTATTTGGAAGCTTAAATGTGGGGCAGAGGATTGAAGCAGCCAGATGAACTATGTGGCCCCGAGGGAAGAGGAAGGGGGCTGGACAAAAGGAAGGTAATGGGACTCAGGCGTTTTCTCCCCAGTAAGTCTCCTATTTTTCTTGGGAATTTTGCCTCCAGGCTGGTGCTTGGCTCCACAGCAGGGTCTTTGGCATGAATTATAGCTGTGATGTTATCCTTTTTTTTCTTTTTTTTTTTTTTTAGTTGCCGCTGCATGGGAGCAGGCAGACAGAAAAAGGGTTGCATGTTGTCAACACAGGCTGCAGAAGTCAATAAGCAGCCAGACAGGGAGTGAAATTAGAGGAGGCAGCTATAGATTTCTTAGGTTATTTCTTGTGAGTTTTTCAGAACTTGTGTGATTCAGGCTTGTCAGATACTATTTTGAGCTAGGCTGAGACAAACACATTCCCCTAGTGCACCAGATGTTGTCTGCAGCCTCCCAATTTCCAGAGGCATCTGGGTTGGGTTTCTTGGGGGCCCAGGCAAGGGATAGGCATGAGGGAATTGGAAATTATAATGGGGAAAGTGACAGTTCTGTTGCTCTAGCGTTTAATAGAAATCATAGTATAACCCTGGAGATAATTATTAGGGTAGTAGTGATCAGCTTGAGACCAGGGACTGTGCCTCATTCAATTCAGTGCTTAAATCAGAGTGGATACTCAATAGTGTATGCTAATTAAATGTTAGTACTCAAATGTGTACTTTCTGGGTAAGTTCAGTTGGTATTCTGGCTTCTGCGTAGAATGATAAGATGGAGTAATAAGGGAGATTAATGTTGACTGCTGAATGATTATGAAGAAATGATTCTGTTAAACAGTAGAATAATCTCCAGTGAATTATTGGACAGGGGTACACAAACACAGGGTCTGCCTGCCTGCCTAACTATCTGTCTGTCTGTCTGTCTTGTTACTAACCTCCTGATTCCGGAAGAATTTCAGGCAGCTTATGAGACAGGCTTAATGAAAATTAGCATCATTGGAGATAAAAATGACAAAATACAGCCTTCATCAAACAGCCAATCTTCTGTGGTTCTGCAGTGGTATGGCATACAGATAATGGAAATGTAAGGGTAACTGTAATTTTAATTTAAGCATTTATTTTAACCTCCTCCTCCACCAACATTATACTTGATGCTGCAAACCTAGAGCAAAGTAGATGGGTGTTCAGGCTCTGCCCTGAGTCCTAATGAGGTAAAACTCAAAAAGGGCAGGTAACAGTCACACTGGTGATTGAGTCATATGTGGAGGGCTGGTTGAATATTTTGCCCTTTGGAAGCGATAAAGCAGATAATTGGGTGACCCTTCTCCATTCCTTAGGCTGGGCTGTTCTTTTACAGACGCACAGGGCTTTGCTTACTTTTTCTTCCCTTGTTTGAAACTGAATCAAGAAGATTCACTATCTCTCTTCCCATCCCCCTGTTTAATAAAATATTCTATTATTTTCTCAGCTACTAAAATATTCTGTTATCACTGATCACTTCCTCCTCGGCTCAGAGTGTTTGTCACTGGCCACAGTTTAGATACAAACTAGACAGGCCGCCTGGAGCTTGAATTACCTTTAGAGTGGATGCTGGGGAAGGGGTGGGGGATTCCTGGTATCTGATGAATTCCTGCAATTGCAGGGCTGGGAGCTTAGCAGGGAGCCAAGGGGTTGTGGACAGATGCTTTGCATGCTGGTCGGCTTGGCTCAGCTCAGCTAATATTCCCAGGTTCTGACCTGGAGCTGGGGGAGGGATGCATTCATTCACTCAACTTGCACAAAAATATTGACTTAACATCCACTATGTGTAGGGCATTGAGTTCTTGGCATACTCGGGAAGGCAAACGCAGAGGTCTCCTTTCCCCAAGTAGTCTGCTCTGCTACCACAAAGCAGGTGCTGTTACACTGTCTCATGTGTTTCTCTTGGAAGGGAAAAGAGTTTTATTCTATTTCACAATTGAGGAAACTGAGACTCACAGTTTATGCACCTTGCCTGAGATCACACAGCCAGTGAGTGGATGAATCATCATGTGTCTGTTTACTTCAACTGCACATCTGTAAGGAAAGACACAGAAAAGACTCTCTTATATAAGACAGTGCAAGCTAAGGGTTAGGGAAGGCCCCTAGGGAGTAGAAATTCAGGTGGGCCTCAAAAGATGAGCAGATGACGAACAAGTCCAACCTGAACTGGCTTTAACAATAAGGTTAGTGGCTCATGTAATTGAGAAGATCAAACAACATCACCGAGGTCTGGATTTTTCTCTTTCTGCTGTCTCCTGCTACGCTGGCTTTATTCGCAGGGTCTGCCCTCTGCCCTCTGGACCTCCCCCGCCAGCAACTGGAGGATGACTCTGGAGTTTCAGGCCCCCACACAGTTTCTGGGTTCCCTTTCTCTCATTGGTCCCAACTGTGGCTGGAGGGGAAACAGGTGACAACAGGTTATTTTGCACCCTTCCCTAAAGAACATGGGTAAGACTGATAGAGAAGCAATTCACCCAGCGGAAAATCAGGGTAGGACAAGAGGGAATGGATGCTTGGTAGTCCACCAACTTCTCCTAGCAGAGGATCTAGGGAGGCAAGGAGAACAGTGGCAGCAGTGGGGTCAGAGGGCTGGGTTAGGAGAGTCAAGATGCCAGCCCTGCAATGCTCTGTTTTGCCTTGCCCAGATACTTCTTCTTACCAGTGCCCTCTGACCCTTGAAACCACACCGTTGTAGCCTGAGAGCTCCATCCTGGCCCCCAGGGGGTCTGAGACTAATGAGGTAGAAATCAGTACACCCAGCAGGGTGGGATCGTATCAGTGGAAATGGGTAGTGGTCCTTCCTTCCCCGGCATGCTCCCAGCATTCCTTGTCTCTGGTCTGGGGCTGCACAAAGCCTGCACTCAAATAGTCCATTGATGTCGGCTCCTGGACACCCCCTTTGGAGTAATGAGTCCTAAAAGTCAGCAACTGCTCAGTGACAAAGCAGGATTCAGGATGGAGAGGAGGTCTTGGGACTGGGATCCTGTTGAATGGTCCTAGGAGGATAAAACCTTTGGTGTTTCACTAACCCTCTCCCAACCCATGCCTGGGTTTGCTCAAGGGGCTTCTGCCTCTGGAGGCATAGGCTGAGGTGGTGAGCAGGGAGCTTAGCGTTTGGCCCATCAAAACAGAGAACTCATGTGTTTTTCTTCTTTTTTCAGAAAGGCAGAGAAGCAGCATGAGTGATGAGAAAACACTGCACTTAGGAGGAATCGGGGGACATGATTTTGGTCTGGGCTCTGTATATTCTGTTCCCCATTTGAATCTGAGTTTCTTAAATTTCTGCTACTAAGACCCCAGTAGAGGTTTTTTCTCTCTGTCTCTTTTTCCCTCAGTTAGAATTAATTTATAGTTAAGCTTTGTTATTCTAGCAGAGAAACCTGGGCTTATGCTTTGGAAAGCCATTCTGGCTGTGTTTGAGCCAAATTGGATTTAGCAGGTGCAAAGGGCTGCAGAAGAGACTTGGTGGTTGATAGAATTACAGCCAGGATTCAGAGGGGCATCGGGAGTCCTGGGCATTGACTCTGAGAGCCCTGCTCTGAAATCAGCCCTCGAGCTATCCTGCCCCTGTGCCCTGTTCCTCTGCGCGTGACACTGCACCATGCCCAGTGGCACTTGGGGATAGTCTGAGATTTTGTACCTTTGCCTCTCTTTTTCTTTCTAATACTCGGCTTCTCTGTGCTACCTTCACACGGCCCATCCGTCAACAAAGTCCTGTTGATCTGATATCCAAATCCCTCTTAAACTCACGCCATCTTGTGCGTCCCCAGTGTTCCAACACCGCCTCCTTCCTCGCTGGACTCTCACGATTGCTGCCTTACTGGACATGGAAGAGGTGCTCAACAGATGGTTGTTGAACGAATGCAGGATGAGATAACCACACAGGTGAAATTTATTGAAACAAGCCCTGCGTTCCCAACCCTCTCCTGTTTGTGAGATAGACATGGGTTGGCATTTCTAGGAATAAGTATGGGAAAAGAACTAGGTCCTTTTGTGTCCAACTTACTCTATATCTGAGGTTACCTTATTTCCGTTTCATGGAGATGTTTAGCAAGTTCATATCAGCTCTTTCTACTAGGAGGACTGTCCCCAAGTCTTCCCGCATCCTGAGGGAGATCCTATACCCTCCTCTGTTTCTCTAAGGTCTCATTTTACCATCCTCATTTTGCCAGCCTCTGGGAAACCTGATCTAAGCGTGTGCAATGCTAAAGGTGCCTGCTTAATGGGTTGGCAGGGAGGAGAGGTGATTTACTTGCCCAGTTGCATTACCTGTTTACAATTCTGATCTCCCAAGCATATGTCAGAACAAGAAGATAATAGAAGAAGTTGTTAACCTTTCATGGGACTAGGGACTGTGCATGCAAGGGAAATTTATCACGTGAAAATGCCTGCTTTCTTTGGAGGTGAATCTCTTTCTCCATCAGTAGCCTCTCTCCCCTAATTTGCCTTGCAATGCATTTTCCTTTATAGTATCTTCGCTCGAGATGCTTTTTCTCTGCAAACAGAAACTCCTAGTTGACAGCTCACGACTCTCTGCCGGTTTGGTGACAGCCGAGGGAAGGAAGAACAAGCCCACTCCATAGGTGCCTCTGAAAAGCTGATTTTAGGCAGCTGCAAGAAAACTATCTGCTCAGAAAATTCTCATGAGTGTGATGGTTTTCAGAGCAGGAAAGAGAGGGCATTCCCGGTGGGCTTCCCCTCTGTATGCTGGAGGAATGAAGAAATAAGTTAAGCCAAAGTCGTAAGTCAGGTTGAGGAGGGTTTCTGGCAGAGTGATTTGGGGATTCCATCTCGGGTTGGGAGCTGTTCCTGAATGGCTTCTTCCCAACTTGTTTATTTCTCAGCTATTAATAGAAACTGTCAAAGGGAGGAAGGCCCGAGAATCTCTACTGCCCTACTTTAGGGCTTGAAATACCACGATTAGAAATCCATTTATAATATCACAGGATGAAACATAAATGCACAAATCTCTTTACAGAGCCCCTATCAAGGGTCATTCATTCAGAAGACAGTTCTGGGGCCGGGGACTGGGCTGGTTGCTACAGATACAGAGAAAATTACATCATATCTTCTACCATCAAGGAGCTGCCAATCTGGACAATGATGTCCATCCTAAGGATAACAAGATCAGGAGCTAACATAGGTGGTGCTGACGCCAGGGCTTTGCATGCTTGAGTCACTGCTTTGTCGTAACAACTCTATAAGGCTCTTGTCCCTATTTTACCAGTGAAGAAAGTAGAACACCAGGTTGTTAAGATTCTTACCTACAGTTGCAGAGCTAATATGTACAAGGCCCTGTGAGAGTGGGGACGAAAGAGGTGGGGGGCAGGAGACACATGTGGACAGCACTGATGCAGACTCACCACCTCCCTTTGTCCTTCTTTTGCATTCAGCATTGCTCCCTCTCTGCTGTTCAATTTAGCTATTCCTGCGAAGGGACAGAAGTCCCCAACCTCTTGATATGAATTTAGCATCCAAAGATTTGGCACCTGAGATGGGGAGAGGCTGAGGAGCCAGGAGGCATTCGGGATGATCTGGGCCTGCCTCTGGATTTTCTTGGGTCTGATCAAGCAAGAGGCTGAAAGGCAAACCATCAATGACATGGCACACAGAAGGAGGGTAGACTCTTAGGAAGCTAGACTCAATCTCCACTCTTTCCACAGACATTAGGACCCTGAGACCTGTTTTACTTATGGTACTCTATCAGGACCATTTTGATTATAAGTGGCACAAAACCCAACCCAAACTGCCTTAAGCCAAAAGGGAATTTTGGAGAGTTCCCTAAGGAGAAAGTCCAGGGCTTGTTCTGGGTCCAGGTATAGCTTGATGCAGGGTCTCATGTGATGTTGTCAGGTTTCCTGATCTCATTTTTCAACTTGGTTCGCCTCTCCTTTTGCCTCATGATCACAAGATGGATGCAGCAGCTCCATACCTCACTCTGCTGAGCTTCTGTCTTGCGGCTGATGTGAGAGCTGCTTTTCTGAGTAACCAGAAAAGGAGTCCTGGGCTTTTCTATCATTGGCCTTATTAAGTTGCCTGCCTATTCCCAGAGCAGTCACTGTGCTTGGAGTATGTTATACTGATTAACTTAGGGTATAAGGATGGAATTAAAGTGGAGAACCAGTGCATCTCCAGGGAAATTCAGTTTATTTTGGAGAAAGATGGTGACATTCACTGGAAACTTCCCAAGTGATGACCTATATCATAGCAACCTTAGGTGGTATGTTCTCTCTAGGGCTGGCAGCATCCACAATGCCTGAACTTCCTTATTCTTCTTCTTACCCATCGATGTGTCTACTTCATGCTCAGCAGTGTGCCAAAGTGGCTCAAGGGCATGAAGAATAGGAGATAATGGATAAGGGGACTCTAGGGCATAAATTGGCTTTTTCAGTGGCCCTTAAGTTCCTTTAATCCTGAGCCAGGATTCTTATTCTAAACAGAGGGACCCAGAACATCTTTGGTCCTACAGATGGTATTGGTTGGGTTTCAGCATATGGGGAGATATGTGAGTAGGAGCAGCTGATGTCAGGAGGGCTGAGTTGGAACATTGGATTTGAATCAAACTAAAAGTCTAGAGGCTTCAGTTGGTGAAGAAAAACCTCCTTAGCTGAAAGATGCAAAACTCTGGCAGAATCCTGGTAAGGATGATGAAGAGGAGGCCTAACTTTCTGAAATGGTTAAAATTCCAATGGACACAGTCTTGAGGGATATTATAGGGTGGCTACTTGAAAAGGAGTTGGGGCCTCCTGCCATGGGAACCTCTTGTGATTTCTTCTCTCGCTCCTGGGAGAGGCACCTTGGTGGAGAGAACTTATACTGCTTAGCTGGGTGACCTTGGGTAATTCACTTAATGTTGTCGAGATTTCCTAATCTGTAAATGGAGATAATAGAAAATGGACACTTCACGAAGAAATTATGAAAGTTAAATGACGTAATGTTATGCAAAAACTAGCACAAACTTGCCCATAGTAGACCATTTAATTAACATTAGTTTCAGGTGTTTTTCTCCCAGTCTGTATACTCTAAATACTCAACTGTTAACATTGGGAGGTTTTTCTCCCAACTCAGCACGTGACTTCATAACATGAAATAAATTAACGTGTCGTCAATGCATTTTTTAAGTTTTGTTTTTGTTTTTGAATTAATATTTTGAACAGTTGCACCAGATCACAAAAAACTGGAGGCGTTCTGCCTAAGTTGAGCCTTCCCTTGCTGGAGCACAGACTGTGGGTAAGGAGTGTGTGTGCTAGAGTCCCTGCTTTGCCCGATGAGTCTTATCGTTTTGGGAAGTGAATTAAATCTCTAACCTTAGTATCTTGATTAGTAAAGTAAGGATAATAATACCTGCCCACGAGGTTATCGTGAGGATTCGAGACGAATTAGTCCATTTGCATTGCTATGAAGGAACACCTAAGACTGGGTAATTTATAAAGAAAAGAGGTTTATTTGGCTCACGGTTCTGTAGGCTGTACAAGCAGCATCGCATAAGCATCTGCTTCTGGTGAGAGCTTCCAGGAGCTTCCAGTCAAGGCAGAAGGTGAAGGGGCAGCAGGTGTGTCATATGGTGAGAGAGAGGAGGGGGCGCCAGCCTCCTTTAAACAACCAGCTCCCCTGTGAACTGATAAAGTGAGACTCACTCAGTACTGCAGGGAGGGCACCAAGCCACCCATGAGGGCCCTGCCCCCGTGACCCAAACACCTCCCAACAGGCTCCATCCACCTCCACCACTGGGGATTGAATTTCAGCATGAGATTTGGAGGGGACAAACATCCAAATCATATCAAACTCGTATGAAGCCTGGCTCCTTTTATGAGCTATACATTATTAGCACCCACTGTGTGGGATTTTATGATTTGAAACATCACTTTCATGCATGGCTGTCCCTGGAAGGGTATGTGCCCGGAACACCTCATCTTGTGATGGAGCCACTCGAATTGGCGGTGCATATACGTATAAACTCAGAATCCACCGGTGCAGTGCTCCCTTCCGCTCCCCTGTCAAGCGCGGGGCCATGGTGGCTGCCAGCTAGCTCTTTCTAAGGGGTGACCCCACTTTCATGCTCCCGTGATTTACTTACAGAAGGGATTACCACAGTGGATGAGAGGTTGTATTTTGTGAACATCAAATGTCCTTTTCCAATTCTGAGATTCTTTGTGTTTATGTTTTCACTTGCAATTGGGAAATAACCCTCATAATTGCCAGTGGTATGGCCCAAGCAAGTTACTTAGACCCTGTATTTCTCACTTTCTCATTGTTGGAGTGAGGCTAATTACAATCCCCACATCCTAGGATGGTTGTGAGATTTAAATGGAAATTGTATTTAACATCTTGAGCACAGTGTGCTAAGACATTGGTGGTGCTCACAGATGCCAATTCTCTTCTTATTTGGGACATGATAGGGTGACGTTTCCTGACTGCCTTGTCATTGGATGGGGCCTTGTGACTAAGTCTGGCCAATGAGTTGTGAGCCAAATAAGGCCTGTAGCTTCTGGGTCAGAGTGTGCAAGTGCTGATATGTGACTTCTGGCATAGGCACCAGGACATTCAGCAGTGGTGGCTGCTCAGCCAGCCTGTGTCCCTGAGACCCCAGCCAACACAGAATGGCGTGTAATATGAGGAGGGAGTAACTTTTGGTGTGCTGAGGCGCTTGGATTTTGGAAGTGTTTTTTACTGTTCTGTAACCTCGTCTGCCTGCGCTGGCTGATACGCAGTGTTTTACCCAAGACAATAGCTAATATTAGTTGGGCATCTGCCATGTGCCAGTTAAGTGATTTTTCACATCTTACAACAGTACTCCAGAAAGCATGTATTATTATTATCTTCATGTTTAGATAGGGAATCAAAGGTCAGAAATGGGAAGTAACTTGCCTAAGGCCACCCAGCTAGCAAGGGGAAGAGCAGGAATTTAAATCCACATCATCTGACTTCAGAGCTTGTGCTCTTAACCACTGCTCTGCAGACTCTATAGACCAAACCTGTGGTTTCCTGGTATGATCAGCCAATGTTAATTCTGCCTTCCCTTTCTCTTGAGCTGCATCCCCACTACTTGCACTTGGAAATGATTTCCTCTGTTGGCCATCACTCTTCGGAGTGGTGGTGAGGTTGGGAAACCAGCAGAGTGGCCTGCTGTGGGGATCTAATGCGGAGGCTGTCGCGGGAAGTCTCTCATTTTTCTTTGCATTGCTTGACTGCTTGCTGGTTATTTAAACCAATTTAAACCTATTATTTAAACCAAAATCTTTGATACGGGGACAGGAAGCCTCTTAAGAGTAAGGAAGGCATTTTTCTTCTTACCTTTGCTTGAAGGCTTTAGGATGGTTGTCTTGGGTCAGGCCTCCCAGAGGCAGAGCCCAAGATGGGGATGCTTGCTTAAGTGATGTGTTGAGGGAGGGCTCTGGGGAGAAAGCTATAGGGCAGCGAGGGAGGCTGGATAGGGCCAGGGAAGATGCTGAGCAAGGATGTGGTATGGCTGAAGTCTAGCATCAGTCTGGCCCCGTGGGGAGCTTTGGGGCATGATCTGTAACACAGTTTGCCCTGTATTGATGGGGGCTGAGCTTTTATACTCCTGCATCAGTCAGTCCTTGGCCTTGGGTGTAACCACCCAGGTATCTCCAGGTGAGGAGGCTCCCACTAGCTAAAGACAATCCTCCAGAGAAGGAGGGGGTGTAGGGCAGTTTGCAGCCAACACCTGCAGCAGTCAGGGGTGGGTGCACCTTCCAGGTAAAGGGGATCTCGGAGGGACACCAAAAACATCCACGATAGTGTTTGATGTCTGTGGCTCATCCTTCTTGAATTTGTGGGTTTTTTTTTTCTGGGGTGATAGGGTCAAGTTAAGAGGAGGTGCTGAAGTGTGAGAGGTAACACAGTGGTGGACTGTGACCTTGGCAGGCCTCAGTGCGTGCCTCTTGCTGACATCCAAGTATCACGTGTGTGACTGTGGTGCAGGGCGGGCATTGTGTACACTGTCCTGACCTTTGGACCTGGGACTGATACGTTTTGTCTGGTCACTGAGAGAGTTTTCTCTTTATTTCTACCTTTTTAGATGGGCAGGGTGGCTGCCAGAAATGTTTTGGCAATTCTTGGGGATGTTTTCCTTTCTAGTGAGCTAGGCAGCATCACCCTGGTAGGCCCAGAGTCAGCAACTCAGCCTAACAATGTTAATACTAACACCAACACTAATGCCATTTTTTAAGAGCCTGTGATGTGCCAGGGCATTCAGTCGTATTGCTGTATCTAATCTTTCCCACGGCCCTGCCAGGTAGGAATCGCAGGATCCATTTTATGGTCCAGAATGATAAATATTAGGGAGAGCCAGGAGTCTGTTCAAGGGCACACTGTTAAAACAGTTTGCATGAAAGTAGTAAGAAAAACAAATCACAGCACTGAGGAATAGAGATTAAGAGAAAATGATGAAAAACCACATGATCACTGAGGGGTAGAAAATATACTTTATAAGAGGAAAGTTTCTCTCTTTTGATTAATATCAAAATCCTGCCACACTGAGTGTGGGAGAGGAGAGCAGAGCAAGGCTCTTGTGCTGGACACAGGATTTCATTCCAGCACTATCTGACTCTACAGTTGAGATATGGTGTTTTAAAACACGTAATTTAAAAAATGTCCACTCATTTCGTTTTGAACCATAAATTTCAGTATAAAGGTATAGTGTTAAACACCCAGACCTTGGAGACAGACAGATTTGAGTGCTGGCTTTATGAATCGGGGCAAGCTATTATCCTTTCTAAGCCTCAGTTTCCCATTTGTCAAATGGGGGTAATAATATTTAGCTTGCATGAGCATCATATGGGTTAAATGGCGTTATGTATATAAAATCCCTTTCATGTAGAAAACAGTCTATACCAGTTATTACAATATATCCATGAGGAGCTTTCTCTATTGTTTTATAGCAAACCATCACAAACTTTGGTAGCTTAGACAACAGTGATTTATCATTCTCATGATTCATTCTAAAGACTGATTGGGTGAACTATCTGGTTATGTTTCACATAATGTTGGCTTGATCACTTGTGTGGTCGCATTTATCTGTGAGCTTAGTCGAGCCCGGGATGTTCAAGAAGGCTGTGTCCTCCTTCACAAGGCCCCTCATCACTCAGTAGTCCAGCCCAAGTGTCTTACATGGTGACTAGACTCCAAGATCCCCAAAGTGGAAGGATTCCTGCTGCTATGGACTCAGTATTTGTGTCTCCCAATTTAATATGTTGAAGCCCTTATCCCCAGTGTGATAGTATTGGAGGTGGGGTAATAAGGGTTAAATGATGTCATAAGGGTGGAGCACCCACGATGGGATTGATGTCTTTATAAAAAGAGGAAGAGATAGGATCTCTGCATGTACACACCAAGGAAGGCCATGTAAGCACGAATCCAGGAAGAGGGCTCTCACCAAGAACCCAGTAATGCCATCACCCTGATCTCGGACTTCCAGCCTTCAGAACCATGAGAAATAAATGTTTATTGTTTAAGCCACCCCATCTGTAGTGTTCTGTTACAGTCGCCTGAACTAAGATACATGCCTCCTCAAGTCTTAGGCCTAGCATTGGCACACTGTCATTTCTATAGGTAAAGCAAGTCGCATGGCCGATCCAGATTCAAAGGGAAACAAATTAAACTCAGAGTCTTACTGGCAGCATGGCATGGGTGTGCTGGAAGGGGAGGGATGGTTGGCAGCTATGTTTGGAGACTCTCTTGGATTCATCCTAGACTATTAATAAACAAGGTTATCCTGTGAGAGATGTTCAATTCTTTCTGTTATGATAGAGTGCTGCATTTGGGCTACAACCCTTTACCATGAGGACTGATACCCTGTAGAGTGGGTTAATGTTTTTTGAGATGCCTTTGGAGGACCTGGGGCTCCAGTTGGGACCTGAATGAAGGATGGGAAATTTCTATGGAAGGAAAAGCAGAAGGTCTACCTAAACCTAAAATTTTGATTTTCTTCACCTATATGAACCAGGACAAACTCAGTATGAGTTGAGTGGCGAGGATGGGGACCCTGATTTTAACTGTCAAATTGATCTAGAGTTGTCAGGTGGGATAATTTAACCCTCAAATGAGGGTGATTTATCCTGTGTATTGTAATCAGATAGTTGTCTAAGTCACTCCCTATGAGCTCTGGTAAATCACTTTTAGTACATATTGAAAGTGACAATATTGTATTTTATCGCAGAATTGCCATCTTACAGTAATAACTAATGCATGTCATTGGATTGGGCTCCAGTGCTGAATTACGCTCGCTTGGAGGCACATGGATCCAGGGAGGGAGCTGTTGCTTCCATTTGCTTGTCCACAGCCGGGACCAAGAGGCTCGTGGGGAAACTGTAGTGTTGCAGACTTCACAGATTAGCCCAATTCAGAGATGCCTGTGGTCTTGTGAAATGCAAAACTTTTCTCCAGTGGAGTTTGGGTCAGTTACTAGGATGGGCCTAGTAATTTTATTAGGTGAATGATAAGTGCTTTATGATGAAAGGCAAGGACCTTATTTAAATAGAGGCACAGGACTGGACAGGAATCAGGCTCAAATTATATCTCACCTGGGCTCCTGTTACAGCCTTGTAACTGGTCTTACCACCTGTGGTCTCAAAACCATCCCACCCAGCAGCCCCCACAGTGACCTTCCTGAGATGCAAAGACAGCCAGGCTAGCCCCTGGCTCGAAACCGTCACGGCTTCTCAATGCCTGTGGGATGTTGTCCACACTCCTTGGCTTGGTCTACTAGGTTCTCCACGCTCTGGCTCCTGCCCATCTGTCCAGCCTCATCTTGGGCCACTGCTCATATTGAACTTTCTGCTTTACCTACACACCATGATTTGCTTCTCCACACCATTGTGTGTGTCCTTCTCTCTGCCTGAAACGTGCTCTCCCAGATGCACCACCTTGATCCCCTTTGTCTAACCAACTCCTCCTGGTGCTGGGAGATGCCCCACAGACATGCCCTCCAGGAATCATCTGCAGATGCTCTCAGGCTGTGCTCATAGCTCCCTGGGTGTCTCACTCCCCTCATTGTTCCACTTGTCACATTGCATTATTATGACTTATTTATGCCTCTAGCTCTTCCACTAGACAGACTGTGAGCTCCTTGGAGGCAGGAACCAATCTTAATAATGTGGGTACCCCAAGAAACTGGCACAATAACTGGTTGGCCTAAAAGAGGTGCTCAATAAATGTTTGTGGAATTAATGAATTTGTGAAAATAACTCTTTGGGTTGTCACAGAAATACATGAACAGCAGAGACTTAGAATTCTCACCTGAATCTGGTTTCCTATTTTGATGTTACACATCTGGATTGGAATTAGTGTGAGTGTTGACTATGAAGGTGAAATTTGTATGGCTCTGGGACAAAAGCCTAGGCAAGGGAACAGAGATCTGTTACTCTGGTGGGACTGGGGGGTGTTTTTACATTTAGCAGTAAGTGAGAAATTAACCAAGTCTTGACACCTATGAATTTGAGTTCTGCTATGTTTCTGGGGGCTTTCTTGTGTTAGAATGAGGTCAAGTGATCATTTCATTCATGTTGGTGGATCTGGGGCTGCCAGACCTCACCAAGGGTCCCACACTATTTGCTGTCAGCATTCCCAGCTCCCAGCCTTCCCTTAGAGATAAGGAATTCAGTAGTAAGTTCCAGAGGGTAGAAGGGAGAATGCCTTCCCACATTTCTCTCCAAGGTACGCAAGCTCCTAGGAAAGCAGGGAAAGGTCTCTGAGCCCAGGAAGTAGGTCTCCCCATTCATAGGCAGACTGGGGCAAGAAACTCCATGCAGGCTTGGAATGTGTCAGCGTGTGCCTTACAAGGAAACAAGGCAAGTGAGGAGGAACAAGGTGGGCTGCCGTTTGGTCTTCAAAAACAAGCATTTTTCTACATCCTTTTATTCCAGGTTTATGTCCCGTGAAAGTCATTCTGGTGGTAGTGATGATAGTACTGTTGCTCATAATGATTTACACATATTGGATGTTTCTCCATGCCAGGCACCACGCCAAGCTTTTTACCTGGCTTACTTCATTTCAACTTACAACTTCATGAGGCGGATATATTTTCATTTCCATGTTACAGATGATGCACAGAGAGGCAAAGAAACTTGCCCAAAGTTGCACAGATAGTAAATGGAGGAGCAGTCTAACACAGTACTCTGTGTTCTAAACTTGGCATTATATTACTTTCCAACAACAATAACACTAACAAGTACAGCTAATGTTAATTGCATGTCAACTCTGCGCTAGGCACATTGCCAACCTCTTAATATGGCAAGCCTTGGTCACCCCTCAGTACCACCTTTGGGGTAGATTATTGTTCTAATCCTCATTTCAAGAATGAAGTCACTGAGGCAGATTCAGTAACATGTCTAAGGTCACATAGTTCACGGTGGAGTCTGGATTCATTCTCAGGCTGCCCGTCTCCTGAGATTCTAGCCCCATTTTTTATTTCAGTTCAGAAAGTGTTTTCCACCCCGTCAGTCCAGGTCTCCCTTTCATAGCTGGTCCTCATCTCTTTCCTGTGGATGAGGGACAAAGAGAACTTTCATCTTCTTCAAAGGCGAAGGCCATGTGGCCATGAAGAATGTGGGGGATTCCGAGCCCTTATTGGGGAGTGTGAACTTGAAAAACAATATTGGTAAAGAACAATTAGAGAGCTAACCAGAGGGAACAGTTTTAGAGACTGGGGGAATGGGAACCCGTTTCATTTCACCGTGGTTGAAGCCAGAATACCATGTTATGACATTGACATGCCTTAGAGACTTTGTTTTGCAGCCATGGTAAACTGACCCTCTGTAAGCTTTCAGGACCTTTCATAGTCCAGACTTTACATGTATGTGTGTGTATGCATGTGTGGACTGTACATATATCTATACGTACACACACGTAAAGTCCTAACTACCAGTGGTACTAATATATAGTTCCTAGGGGGAAGGAAGGGTACTTATCGTATGCAAAGCACTCACCTTATGCTTTTGGGCAAGGAAGAATACAAAAAGATAAAACGGGGCCATTTGCCCTCAGCCGACCCGCAAGTCTAAGCAGAGAGATAAGGCAGATGAGTATTTGGACAATATATTGATAGATTAGCTTGGTTGATTAGTAGATTTTCAAACTTTTTGAAATTATAAAACCTACAATTTTTTTTAAAATCACAAAACCTTGATGAACCAGTAAAATTCTCATAATCTTTCTATAGGAAAGATAAGAGAGCAAAGTTTATATCAGTTTGCAACTAGGGATTCATGCATTCACATGTGGGTGTCAGATGTTTGAAGGATGATTATTAATAATAAAGTGAAGAGGCTGTTATTGGGAGGGATGCAATAAAATTTATCTATCTTTTTCATCACATCCCTTATCTGGGTCACCATGAAACTAATGTGAACATTTTCTACCTCCAGGCAAAACACTTACACTGCTCACCTTGTGGTGCTGTCATTTGTTGCACTTGGGACCAAATATGCAGCTTCGGGGTGAGGATGGAAGAAGAATAGGTAGGCAAAGGAAGAGCTGGGAAATAGATTAATCATGGATATGCTCACCTAAAAACTGTGAATTTCAGGATCACACGTAAGGCCCACCTCAATTTAAGAAATGCACTGTGGATCTGAATAATGATAATTGGAAAGTTAGTTAGGACAGCATGGATAGCTTAAGTGCTGAGGAGCCCTAGGCTAAGGTCTCAGTGTTCATGCAACCTGGTGGCCCTGACTTGGTTCCACTGCTATAGATGGAACCTCCAGGCTTTGGCTCAGAACCTTCCACATGGGTCATTGAAAATGCATCCAGATGGAGGCTCAGGGAGCGAGCACCCATTGCCTTCATGGGGCAAAGGCTGACTGTCTGAGACTCACGATGCCAGCTGGAAAGCATGATGCATGTGTGGAGAGAACAGCACAGGGACCTAGTGCTCCCACCTTTAGACATTTCACTTAGGAGATTGGTCACATTGTAGGCACTAGAGGATTATTACTGAATCATTCAAAATAGTGACCAGTTAAAAACATCCCACTGGCCCAACAAGAAGGACATAGTTAAATTATGATGCTTTGTATTTGGAATATTAAAAATATTTTTCAGCCATTAAAAACCATGTTTCTGAGGAAGTATTTAATAACATGGGTATAGTAGATAAATCTAGATGGAGATAGATAAATTTAGGTACAAAAATGCAGAATATCTTTCTGTAAAGTACTATCTTGATTTTTAAAAGTCTCTCTCTCTCTCTTTCCATCTCTGAAAAATAGTCTCTGGAGAAACATATGAGTGTTTTTTCAGTGGTCATCTCTAGGTTCCAGGTGATTTTAATTTTCTTATTTGGACCTTCCTGGTCACATTTTCTCCTACAAACATATATGATCTTTGCAGCCATAAAAGAGCAACAAGCACCAGGTGTTTCTACTGTGGCATGTTAATCTTGTGCAGTACTGAAATGTGGGCAGGAAAGGTGGGCTTGGTCCTGGAGGCTCCTCTAATTGGTTGGCTCATGGAGGGTAGGACTTAGTGTCTGAGTCTGGGGTGAACAGGAGGTCCTGCCTCCCTCACAAGTCATCAGAGGATTGGAGGGGTGGTGTGCGCCGTGCTGCACCTAGCCACGGCCACTGCCTTACTTGCACCTCTGCCTTTCTCCCTGGGGTCACTTCTTTGCATCCTTCAGGGCTTGGCTCAAACGGTGTTTCCCCAGGTCCCCTTCCCTGGACCCCCACATGTGGGATCAGGTTTCTCCTTTCACCATCTTTGTAACACTGCATGGTTAACTCTTATCATCATTGCAATTTTACATCCATTCTTATGGTTATTGGATGAATGTGTGGCTCCTCCTCTGAATTGCCTGTTTTGCTACTTTTGAATTTCCCCCACTACTAGCGTATAGTTGTCTTTCACAAATGTTTGGTAAGTAAATGAATCAACTATTCAATGGAAAGGTTTTGAATCAGCTGGTGGGGAGATAGATCTTATATTCTAAGGGAGATTGGAGGGACGATAGTGTTAATTGACAGAAAGCTTCCTAGCAGAGTGACTATTAATTTTTTTTCCCTGGGAAAGAGTATATGCTTCAACACACCAGAGAGCAAAGGCTTTGCATTCTAATGTGGGTCAATCAATCAAGAAATCAATCAAAACCTGTTTATCCAGTGCAGACCATGTGCCCAGCCCAGTGCTAGAGGCATGAGGACTTTTGGGAAGTAGTTTTGCCTCTTTCCTTCAGTTCATGAAATGAGGTTATCAAGACTTGCAGAAATCAGGAGTGGGGGAGGGCCCAGAGTGGGGGAGGGCAAGCTAATCAATGATTGCAGTAACTGGAAGCGGGCTGTGAAATGCCAAAGGCATTGCGCCCTGGCATTATTACCGGTGGGTCCAACATCACAAAGCCTGCAGTTGGAGTTAATCCTCCCCAAGAAAGATGTGAATAGGAAAATGCCCCTGATAATTATTGCAAAGGTGTCATCTTAAAAACAAACAAAAATCACTAGACGCCTACCCAAACTCAGAACCATGAAATAAAAAAGCAAACTGTTCCCAAGTGGAAATCATTGTGGATTTAGTGGCTCTGAATTGTGTTGGTTTTGCAGGTTTCTGCCTTTTGGAGGTGGGGACAGGGGAGTTTTGGTCTAGCTTCATTAGCATTTCCTTCTAGAAATGTGACAAAATAGCTACCCTGAAGCGTTACTCTGTAAAAATGTGAAAGGAGACCTCCTTATTCACATTTATATGGATACCAAGGACAAGGAGAGGAGGAAGATACAGGCTACTGGGGAAAGGAATATGTGGGCTACACATACATTCAGATGCCAAAACCTACTATTCATTTTCAGCCTTCGGCCTAATTTGTTCTCCTCCTGGAATCTATGGCTGAAGTTCACATTTAAAGGGGAAAAATTAGCCCATTACTACTAGGAGTTTTTATACCTTCCCCTCCCCCACCTCCCACTGCCCCCTACGTTATGTTGGAAATTTGAGCAGAGTTGTCTTTGGAATGACAGGGCCTCCTCAGTGTAGAATTCGTAATAATCTGGTACTGGGATGGGCTACAGTTTGTCCACATAATGGAGATGGGGTGTAGGGCAGGGGGAGAGAAGTACTTTGATTAAGACCAAAGACTACAGGCCAACAAATTGTTTTTAAGCATAGCGGCCTTAGTTACAACTGACTCTTGGTACAAACATTTCTAAGTTTGCCAGGACGGCTTGCTTGTTCCCAGCCTCCACAAAGGCAGAGTCATTTTCTGTGCTAGAAAGTAATAAATCTGCATTTGTTCTTATACGTCCTTTAATGCCCACTTCATTAGAGCAGTCCAGTTAGGGCCTGTTAGCAAGGGTTTACAGTATTGTCATAAGAGAATCTGGGATATTAGCAGTGAGAGGAAGGCTTTCTGCTTAAGGAAATATTGTCTCCCTAGGGGCACGGATACATGAACAAGCATATGCAACAACTTCAGGCTAGAGAGAGCATCCTAAGTGAATTCTAGAAACATGGTTAACAGTCTAGGTGGAAGAGAGAAATGCATTATGTGGGGGTTCTTGACCGAACTCAGGGCCTCTCTTTGGCCTGCCTAGGGGGATCCTATGCAGGAGGTCGCCATCCCTGTTGGGGTTGGAACTCTATTTTTCTTCTCACACCTGCTTGTTTGGCTACCACGGTGCTGTTGCCTCTGGCCTGCAGGGGGCGCCTTTAAGAAAAGCCTCTTTACATGTTTCTTTCCTTGCAAGTCTTCATGTCCTGTCTGTTCTGAATTTGCATCCAGTGTCTATCCTTGGTCCCTGGGCCTTTCCCTCTACATCTTCAATGTGAAAGCTCTACGGCAATGGGGGCTGTGCCCTCCCTACACCCTCCTAGCCCCCAAAGGAACTCAGGAAGCATCTGGACAGACCGTCAGAACAAAGCAAAATATTTAAGTTCCTGTCGACCTCCCACTGTGGGTTGTGATCATTTCTTTCAGTAACCAGTTTAGTTTAATTATTTATGGAGGGACATTCATAGTGCTAGAGGAAATGTCCTATAAAGCATTTATCAAGGAATCAGTCTTCGTAATCTGAGACATCCCCAGAGCAAAAGCGAAGTATCTGGGCTGATGATTCAGGTGCTACCTTTGGAGAGATAAAGTTGGTGGGGTTTGAATCAGTGAGGCTGACTCAGCAGATGAGCCTGGAATCTGTGGGAGGTGCGTGTCTGTGTGCTGCCCCTGCCCGTCTAGCAACACAGTGAGGTGGGCACCACCATTATCGCCACCATACAATGTGTGAACTGTGGCCACAGGCAAATGAAGTGCGTTACCCAAAATTTCTAAAACACATAGTAAAGTGGAGTCTAGATTTGGAAAGAGGCAGTCTGAGGCCATCACTGTGTTCTTAATGTTCTGGAATCCTGTCGTGGTCATGCTGGTCCCTTGGCTGTGCATTGTCTGCCGTGACAATGGCTGATCTGATTTCCTCCAGCCTCTGAGAGCTGGATCTACGAATTGGCCTGAACCACAGACTCAGAAGTTTATAAGGAGTCTCATCTTGGCGATTTGCTGGGACTGGAAGATGTCTTTGATACACAGACGACCGGCATCCAGTGTACTTAGGATGGACTAGCCTGCTTCTGCCACTTTCTAGATCTTTCACTTAGCCAAAGTACTTAATTTTTGAAAGTCTCAGTTGTGTAATTTGTAGTGTTGTGAGGACAAAAGAGAAGAGGGAGTTAAATGGAATGCACTTGGTAACCAGTTAAGGGTCTTAGAAATGTTTCTAAATATTAGCTGGGGCCCTCTGGCCCCTTTTAGTATATAGCCCAAGAACCTGGTTGCCCTGGGGCAGTGTTTCCCAAACTTTAGTTTCCATAAGGGTGACCTGCGGGGATGTATTAAACATGCAGCTTCCTAGGGTCCACCCAAGTGATTCAGATTGACCAGGTGATGCTGATGCAGCGGTCCAGCAGCCACCGCTGGAGAAACACCAGCTCAGAGGCCAGCAGGTCCCCCTCCCCCCTCAGACCCTCCACATCCCTTCAGAGTCTTCTTACCAAGAGGGGCAAATACTGGAAATAGTCTCAGCAGTCTACTAAAGACTTTATAAGGTCAACAAGTAATAATTCCATTATTTCAGAAGCAGCCCCCCCCCAAATAGTATATTTTTTGTCCCTCCTCTGTGTCCCCTGTTGCTCCCGGCCCCACCTCCTCTACTCAGCTTCTATTTGTACTGCAGTCGGTGGCATTTTTGAACTTCAGGGCTCCTGTCTGGCTGGTTATTCATTTAGCAGAGGAACTGCAGCACCTAATTAATAGGAAATTAGCTGCGAATGTAACATTTGGCCCATAGTCAAGGCCCAAGAAGTTATAAATATGCACCACATGAGTGGCCTGGACACCTGATTCCTGGCAGCTCCCAAAGTGGCGCTTCCTGTGCTGTTCCAGGAAGTGGAGTGTGTGCTGCACAGGTCATGGGCTGTCAGGAGCAGGTGTCACCCACCCCGGGGGCCAATGGGACCATCCTGGGGACCACAAGGACCTGTTTGCTTCATCCAATTTCTTAAACATCTCCTTTACTTTCCTCAAGTTAAATGTCTCTTCAAAGGCCAGGCTGGAGAGAAAGCAGAAAGGAAATGAGGCAGGGACTGGGAGGTCTTAGGGGAGGGTGTAGGGCCACTTACGGGGTGTCCCAAGCACTCTGCAATCCCCCAAAGACACTCAAGTCTGCTGTTGTTCCAGACACTTGCATTTGGCTTCTTCCAGAGGCACATGAGGTGCAGCTTCATCTAATGCCCTGACAGTAGGGACTGTGCGTTGTAGGAGATGCCACTGCCATCCACAGGGTACAGATATACGGGAAAAATCTCTTCCTTCCACTCTTCTAGGTTCATGGCTGGGGCCCCCGTCACTCACACACACACACGCAAAATATTAAGAAGAGAAAAGCACACGAGTTTGTTTAATATAAGTTTTACGTGACAGAGGAGCCTGAAGAAACAGTTAAACGTGAGTGTTTTTTTTTTTTGGTAGGTATCAAAAAGAGTGGACCGTCATGGAGAAACGTGACAGGCCAAAGAGTCCAAGGGAAATGTAGTAACCTGGGGGAGGACAGCAAGGCCTGTTTGGATTCCTTAGTCTTAGCCGAGAAGGAGGCTCCTTTCTTCTGAGTCTAGAGAGGGCAACTCTCACATGAGGGTCTTATGATGCTTCAGGGGAGGGTCAGATTATTCTACCCAGGTTTTCTCAAATTCTTTCGAATTAAAGTATTCAACGTGCCAAAGTGCTGTATTTTGGGGTAGTGTGTCCCGAACCCGTCACAGACCATGAGAACCAAGGCTCACAGGGAATTTTCCAACCCTCAAATCTGATGCTCTTTGCGGGACCTCACAGCCGCCTGACTACTTCAGGAGAAAAGTCAGCCTGCCAGGAGAAAACTATTTTTAAAAGCACCAACGAGGAAAGGATTGAGGAGGGAGGGAGGAGCAAAAGGGTGAAGGGAGGTAAGGGCACCTCTGGGGGTTTCTGGGGGGCAGAAGTGCCCCCCATGGAAGGAGAAGGCAGTGCCCAGGGCTCAGGACTGAAAGCTGTGTTCTCTGGGTTCACTTGATTAAAGTTATTTCACTTTCCTTTTTCTCAACTTCCCCAGCAGGGAAATAGGAATTGGGCAACCTGTCTTTTCCCTTGTGAGAGTTAAAAATCTGCTGATAAAAGGACCTGTCCCAATTCCGAGTGTGTGTTTGTTATGAGCCAAACCTTGGAGGGTGGGAGGAGGGAGACGCTGGGCTCTTTGGGGAAGCAGGGCCAGGAGGAAAGCCGGTCTGACCGCCTTAGGGAAGAGAAAGCCCAGAGTAAGTGAGATGTTTTGCCAGCTTTATTCAAAAGGTGGATCGAAGCCTCTTTAACACAGGCTTCTACCTGAGAACTGATATAACGAACCCAGCATTTATGTGGCTCTGCAAGGAGGCTTCTGAAAGAGGAGAAAACTATGAAAGAAATTACAACTTTGAGTAGGCACCACAAGGGACTGAAGCGAGAGAAGGAAATAACTCGTTGCTAATGTCACAGAGCAGGAGAAGATGGACAGGGAGGCTGCATGTTGCTGAGACTAGGGAGGACAGTCTCCTCTGGGAGGAAAGTGCCTCTCGCCTTGCTCAGAGAATGGAGTTCTAAGTCCTCAGAGCCCAGGCTAAGAACACAGGTGTCACGATGCCCTGAAAGAAAGATAGTACGTCTTCCTTTTCCACCTCTACCCACTGGCCAGGGGCACTTCCTGACCTTCCACTGAGGAAGGGGATGGGTCCCTCCTGGTTTCCTGCCCTTTGGGGGATGTCACCAATTCTTTACCCTCCCAGGCAGTACTTTGGCCCAAAATGACTTTGGAGTCAGCGAGTCCTGAGTTCAAACATCACATTCTTTCCTTGGGGTTTGGACGTGTTTAATTATCTCTTGATGGTCTCAGTCTCTGATTTTGTTAAAAAAAAAATGGGGTAATATCCATTTTACAGGGTTTTTAAAAGGATTAGAGGTAAAAGTCAAAATAAGTAACATAGCACCTGGCACATGCTTGAGACATAAATAAATTATTGCTATTATTGTTATGTAAATAAAAGAGTCAAGAATAATACTTGGTAGTCACTCAATAATTGATTTCTGTTCCCTTGTTAAAAGTCACACCAACGATAGTAATGTTAGGAAAAGATTCTAGATACTTTGTCTCCCTCTACAACTCTCTACCTAACCCAACCCTAAGCCAAAACCTAGGTCAAAGCCAACGCTATTCCCAACCCTATACCTAGCTCTATTCCTTAATCCTAACCCTAACTCCAACTCTAGCTCAACTGTGACCCCAACCCTAAACCAAACTGTAACCCAAACTCTACTTCCAACTCTATCCCAACTGTATTAGCGTTCTCCAGAGAAACGGAACCAATGGGATGGAAATCTCTCTCAGAAGGAGAGAAAGATTTGTTATGAGGAATTGGCTCACTCCTTTATGGAGGCTGGCAAGTTCCAATATCTAAAGGGTGAGTTGGCAAGCTGGAGGCCCAGGAGAGCTGATGCTGTAATTCCAGTCCGAAGACTGACAGACTTGAGACCCAGGAAAAGCCAATATTTCAGTTCAAAGGCCATTAGGCAGGAAGATTCTCTTACTTGGAGGAGGGTCAGCTTTTTTGTTCTATTTAGGTCTTCCACTGATTGGATGAGGACTATCCACATTAAAGCATTCCATCTGTTTTTACTCAGTCTACCAATTTAAATGATAATCTCATCCAAAAGCACTCTCACAGAAACAACCAGAATAATGTATAGTGAAATATCCGGCTACCCTGTGCCCCAGTCAATTTGACACATAAAGTTAACAATCACACCATCCTTATCTTTAACCCTATCCCCAATGATATCTCAACCCTAACCCTAAGCCTAAGCCTAACCTCACCCTAACAATTACTATTAACTATCCAATATGTGCTAGGTACTATTAGTTCCTCAGCTTTCTTCTTTATAGTGGGGGTACAGATCCCACCCTAGTCACCAAAACTTTTTAATTGGTGTGATAGATCCACATCGTAAAGAAAGTCAACTTCTTTCTTTATCTCTGCAATAAGGACTTGGAAGGGAGGAGTGATTAGAAAAGATTTCCACTCAGTAACCCCATACGATTAGTACCTGCTTTGGGCATGAGGAGCAGACATACGGAAAAACTTCCATTTGTTGGTGCTGACTCTACCAAATGCCCTATTTCAATAGGGCCCTTGTGAAGTCAGGTTGGCCAGTGACAGAATCCTGGACATAACAGTCCAGAGATGTCTTAATTCAGAGAATATAGGTTTGTAGATCATTGGGAGCTGAAAATATGTGTCAATATTTTTACTCATATAAATCACTTAGGTTTCTGCCAGATTCTTGTCCCAGATTTATCCCATATGATGAAAAGGAAACTTCCTTATTTCTAGGAAAAAAATCCTTATAGAATCAAATAGTGTTAGAATTGAAGGGGATGATCATCTGATCCAGGTTCTCAACTTTAAAATCACTGATGCCTGAGTATCCTCTTAGACAAATTGATCTGTCTCTGGAGGTGAGTCCTGGGTAGTGGTATTTTTAGAAATATTCTTCTAGCAATACCACTGCTAAATGGTTCCACCAATCTAGCCCAAACCCCTCATTTTATGGATGAAAAAAGTGAGACTGAAAGATTCAGGCTAAATGACTTTCATAAAATCAGACATGTAGGGACAAAGCCAGCACCCAAAATCTCATGGCTCTTAGTTTGGTGCTCTTGTCTGGACACCACACCTCTTCTCATCTTGTTTCCTTGGATTTATAGCCAAAGAACAATGGGACTATAGAGGATCCACCTTAGGACCTTCATAGTGAATGGTACTTCAGCTCAGCCCATGTGCAACCAGCTTATAGGCTTTCATACCTCTGCCCCAGTAGCTCTTATTGAGAGAAGTAGGTGCACTGTGGTGGAAACAATTCTCTACTAACCCATTTGGAACAATAAAAAACAAATCCTAGTCCACTAACCTTGACCAGACAGCTGAAGGTTGTGCTCACTTGGTACTGACCTTGTAAAGATGGATTGCAATTTTGGGGAGTCAATTTTTTTTTCCTTCTGGGCACTTAGAGTTCATATTCATCCTGGAGAGTTCCGGGAATTGCAGGTCCAATGCTATTAGCATCTGTTTTATTCCCCCTGCCTTTCTGCTCACCTCCCTTCTTTTGTATTCTTAAAAGATTTTTAGATTTTTAGTGAACTTATACTAAATGAATTGTTATTTTAAAATAGGTAACTGAAATTCACCTTAAGTCCTGATTTGATGTATTTAGAAAACATGGAAGCCTCTGAAACAGACCAGCAAGGCACCGTGTGCATTTCCCCTGGGTGATGTTCCTTCTTCATTGCCCAGAGAGTGAGAGGGAGATTCTGTGTTTATTTAGTCATTCATTCAAATAATATTTATAGATTCCATTCCTCCTAGGTCCAGGGAATTTGGTTGATGCTAAGGGAAAATTTAGGTGAATTAAACTCAGCACTTGACCTCAAGAAGCTCAAATCTAATGGGCAGGTATGGTGTTCGACTATCTTCCAACTCCCATACCATATGCAGTGTGATCTTCCCAAAAGGTGCCACGGTCGGGGTCCAGGGAAGGGTGGAGTTATTTCTACTTGAGGTTAGGGGAAGGTTCCACTGGTGATTTGACATTTTAGCTGAGTCTTGGAAAAATGATGTGATTTAGACAGAAAAAAGTATAAATCATGTGGGCAAAGGAACAGCAAGAGCGAAGAAAGACAAATGTGGGGGAGTGTGTGTGTGGCGGGAGTAGTTGGGGGTTATGTTTGCTGTTAATATGATAGGCAGCAGGGAGCATCTGAAAAAAAATGTACGTGGAGCTCTTATGGACACTTAAGAGTTGAAATGGGCATTAATGACAGGTCCATTTCCTCAATTTTACAGACTAGAAAGTAGCAATAATGACAGTAATATTTGAACTTCGCTCTCATGGCATGCTTTCTGTAGGCAGTTACTGAGCTATATGCATTATGTAGATTTTTGCATTGTTTTCTTACAACATTCTTTGGAGATAAATATTATCCCAGCTTTGCAGATGAGGAGACTAAGGCTCAGAAGTCAGTAAACCAGTAATAGGCAGAGTTGGGATTTGAACCACAGGCTACACTCTTTCCGCTGCCAGGATTTTAGCCTGTGTGTTCAGAGACGGTGCTGGTGTCGTTAGGGAGAAATAGATGATGGCTTCATTTTGGACATGTTGAGTCTGAGGTGCCCATGGAGACCTCCAGGAGGAGAGGAGAGTTTGGAGCTTGAGGAAGAAATGATTTGAAAGAAGAGTGTGTTTCTGAAAGTTGCATCCTAATGTTGGCATATTCAGAACACCAGTCATGTTGACTTGCCCTGCAGAATCTCCAGATGGGACTTTTAGCAGCTCACCTGCCAAGGCTGCTCCTTAGTGTTTGTAGGGCTTCCCAGACCCATCTTCCAAAGTTGCACTCAGGGGTTTTTTTTTTGACATGTCTCAGCTCCTTTCTCCTCCATGTGTGCTCACAGTGCTGTCTTCTTCGATCTGAAGGGGTTTGCAACTTGTCCCCTTGCTGGCTGCCAAGATTTACCTCCGAGAGGTATGAAGCTGTTCAGCATTGGCTAGAACAAGCTCTCTTGACCCTGTCAGCCCAACAGTGAAAAAGCCTCAGTGTGCTGGAGCTGAAGATGTCAAGCATGTGCGTGGGGAAGGAAATAGTTTCTTTCCGGCAGGTGGGAAGACCAGAGGGAAGCAGGGAGCTTGGGTTGCTTGGGCAAGCTCTTGTGCCTCAGGTTGAAAAGAGACGTTCAGTGAAGGTTCCTTGCCTTGTTTTAAGTTGTATCTTCTACTAATCTCTTCTGCCCTCACCTTCCTCCTCTCCTATTACCTCCAACTGCCTTGTCATTTCCTAACTTTGACTAGCAGTGCTAAGGAATGCCTGACCAGTGGGGAAACTGAGGCAGGAAGGAGTAGGAAAAACTTAACCAAAGACTTGCAGGCCATGGCTAAGAACCCAAAATTTACATTTTCCTGTAAGATAAAAAACTTCAGGGAAGGGATCTGAGGGTTGGAGTCTGTATTAATCTTCTATTGCTTCTGTCACAAATTACCTCAAACTTAGTGGCTTAAAACAACAGCCATTAACAAGCTCACAGTTTTGTAGGTTGGAAGTGTAAGCAGGCTTTGATGGGTCCTCTACTTAGAGTCTCACAAAGCCAAAAATCAAGGTTTTGGCTAGATGGGCCCTTATCTGCACATTCTGGGAAGGACCCAGTTCCTCGCTGTTATAGGACTGAAGTCCCCATTTCTTTTCTTGGTGTTGGCCAATAGCCACACTTCGCTCCTAGGGGTTTCCCGCATTCCTTTTCAAGTTGTCTCCATCTTCAAGGCCAGCACTGGTGCATCAAATCCTACCTATGCTTCAAATTTCTGACTTCCTCTTCTGCTACCAGCTGCAGAAAATGCTCTGCTTTTAAAGGGCTCATATGATTTGTTTGGGCCCACCTAGATAATCTTCCTTTTGTCATATGTATTAGTTTGCTAGGGCTGCCTTAGCAGGCTGGGTGGCTACCGTGGTTTGAACACCTTTCCCTAAGTTCATGTGTTGGAGACTGAACCCCAATGCAACAGTGCCGAGAGGTGGGCTCTGCATTCATGAATGGATTAATGCTGTCATCATGGGAGTGGGTTAGTTTTCACAGGGCTGGGCTCCTGATGAAAGGATGAATTTGGCCCTATTCCCCCCTCTTGCATGTACATGCTCTGTGGCTCTTTGACTTTCACCATGGTATGATGCAGAAAGAAGGCCCTTGAGAGATGTGGACCTCTTGACCTTGGACTGGTCAGCCTCCAGAACTGTAAGAAATAAATCTCTGTTCTTTAGAAATTACCCAGTTTCAGGTATTCCATTATAGTAGCACAAAACAGTGGCTAAAACTGAGACAGTGGCTTGGGTAACAACAATTTTATTGCCTCACAGTTCTGGAGGCTAGGAGTCTAAAATGAAGGCACAGGTGCTCCTCAACTTACAATGGGGTTATGTCCTGATAAACCCATCATAAGTTGAAAATATCATAAGTAAAAACTGCATTTAATACACCAAACCTACCTACTGAACATCAGAGCTTAGCCTAGCCTACCTTAAACGTGCTTGGAACACTTACATAGCCTACAGTTGGGCAGAATCATAGGGCAAAGCCTATTTTATAATAAAGTGTTGAATATCTCATGCAATTTATTGGAATACTGTACTGAAAGTGAAAAGAGAATGGTTGTACGAGTACCCCAAGTACAACTTCTACTGAATGCAGAAAATGTATCACTTTTGCACCATCATAAAGTCAAAAAATTGTAAATCAAACAATCCTAAGTCAGGGACCGTCTGTATTGGCAAGGTAGGTTCCTTCTGAGGGCTTTGAGGAAAGGATCTGTCCCAGGCCTCTCCCCTTGGCTTGTAGCTAGATGACTGTCTTCATTTTCACATGGCATTTTCTTTTTATGTATCTCTGTGTCCAAATTTCTGTTTTTGTCAGGACACCAGTCCTATTGGATTTAGGTTCACCCTAATGATCTCATCATAACCAATTACATCTGCAACAACCTTAATTTCCAAACACGGCCACATTCTGAGATACTGGGGGTTAGGTCTTGAACATACGCATTTTGGAGGGGGACACAATAGCACCATAAAACATGACATAATCATGACAGTGAAATCTTATTTGCTTATATTCAAAGGCGAGGGACTTGGACAAGGGTGAGGTCACCAGAGGTCATTCTTAGGGTGCTGCCTGTCACACAGTCCCTGAGCCAGGGAAGCTGCTCGGTGGTAGGGATATAAGGATAGCCACAATGAACAAAAAGAAGACTGCTGACTGTGGTGAGAGCAGCCACAGTGGAGTGAGGGGTCGAGGCCATGGCCAATGGGCTGTGAGTGAACAGGAAGTGAAGAAAATGCAGAGACTGCTCTACTCACCAAGAGGAACACAGGGGGTACGGGGGGAGGGAGGCGGACTTGAGTAACAGTTTCACTAAAGTCCCAGAGACCTGAGCTTGCTTGTCTGGAAAAAAACAGGCCGAGAGGGACCGGGAGCTGGCTAAAGCCTTGTAGCTGTTTCTGGTTGTCGGCATGCCCCCTTCTATGGAAACTTGACTTAGTACCACGTAGGGGATTTTGTAGAATTCCACGTATTATTAAATGGCCTTTGCAAAGAGACTTGTGTGCAATCTGGCTGAGTTATAGTTACTTTGGAGACCCATGTTTGCTTACTTGTGGCCCTGTGACTCTCAGTCTTAATATCACGGAAATGCATTTCTATTTGGTCTCTGCTTTCCTGATTCTTTTAAAATTTTATGTCATTCTCTTAGAAGAAAAGTTTGCTAGAATCCAGGAATAGTATTGGCTACTACTGATTGAGACAATATGACCGGCCCTGAGCAAAGTGTGCACATACATTATTTCTCATCCCCCTTCCACGAAGTAGACCATTACCTCCACTTCACATATGGGGAAACTGATTCTCAGAAGGCTTCAGGGCTGTGGCTGAGGATGCAGAACTAGTAACTAGTGATGCTCTGTCTCTCACACCACTCTAGCTTAGTCACTACACTCACATTAAGTCCTTTCTCTTCTGAAAATCGGCAAGTTTCTTTCTTTCTTTCTTTTTTTTTTTTGAAAAATGTTATTTTTCCAGGACACACTTAGAGCAGTAAGCAGTCTATGAAAACAGAACCATAGTGTTCACTTTCTATTCCTTTCCCAGTCCCTAACTTTTGGGATTCCTAGATCAGCTATTTGAGAAATTAGTTAATAAAAAATGTTCATCTCCACTCGCAATAATTCATTGTCAGGCAAAGAACAATACAGAGACATTTCAGCCAGCCTGACTTTTTCCAAAGGTCACACATCGATGTCCAGGGATTTGTGATAGACACGGTGCCCAGGGCAAAACATCACATTTGCTTCTCTTTCTGAACGCATTTCATCATGAAAGGGTTTGCAAGGCTCCATCTGCTGACATACAGTGGTCTGTTCCTCAAAATGCAGGCCCTGTTTCCATCTCCAAAGAGAATTGTGGATCATGGAAGGTATTTTCAAGGGAGCATGATAAAGCAGGGACCCAGAGTTATCGGAATTCAGGGTCGTGGCATGAAGAAACAGCAGGGATGGCCACCAGACTTGGCAGGCTTGAGAAGTGAAGATTTCTGCCAGGGGTGAGAGTGCTTTGGGGACAACTGTAGAGAGGAAATCACAAGTTAACTGGGCTTTAGAGGCAGTGTAGGAGTTTTTCGGGTGGGCAAGAGGTAGAAGGTGGAGGCACAGGCAGGATATACAGATTTCAATGTCAGGGCTGTGGTGTCAAGTGGCTCAAGTATAAATGACGATTCTGATATCACCGCACCCATAATAATAAACACACACACTTATACGTAACCTACTGTATGCCAGGGTACATTAATTATATTCTAAGCACATTAATTATATTAATTCACATACTCCTCAAAGCAACCATGCAAGGTGGGTACTATTATCCTTGTTTTACACATCAGGAAACTGAGGCACAGGGAGGAAAATTATGCCAAAGAACCCTCAGCAAGCAGATTCAGGATTTTATTCCATCAGTTTATTGTAGAGCAGGGCTGTCCGATCAACCTTTCTGTAACGATGGACATGTTCTAAACCCACGCTTCCAGTGGCTACTGAGCACAAACATGGCTAGTGAGACTGAGGAACTGAATTTTATATTTTATTTAATTTTGATTATTATATTTAAATTTAAATAGGCACAGGTGGCTAGTGATTACAGTATTGGACAATACAGAGTCTGCTTAACTATAATACTCTGCTGCCTCTCAAACTGGGGAGTGTTGAGTTGACTCTGTAATGATAGTACTAGTACTAAAAACCACCACTAGAATAATGGCTGCCATTTATTTAGCTCCTACTGTGTGCAGGACAACATGCTAAATGCTTCCCATGGGCTATTTCCGGTCATCTCAGTGACAACCTTATAGGTCATGGCTAAGAGCACGGATTCAGGATCCCAACTAGTGGTGTTCAAACCCCAGCTCTGCCACTTACTAGCTTTATAACCTTAGGCAAGTTAGTCATCCTTTCTGTGCCTCAGTTTCCTCATGTGGAAAATGGAATAAATAATAGCATCTGCTTCATAAGATGGTAACCATGATCAAGAGTCTATGCATTTAAACAGCATAGCACAGGGCCTGACATGTGACAAGGATTCAGTATCTGGAGGTATTGCTGTTATTACTCATATACTTTAGATGAAGAAACCAAGGCACAGAGAGGTCAGGTATCATGCTGAAAGGCACAGCTAACTGTGGAAGAGTTAGAATTCATCCTGCCCCACGCGTATCCTGATTTCAAAGTCCAGGTTCTTAACAATTATACTGTGGTTTCCGATTAGAGTTTCTAAAAGTGATTTGTAGAAAACTGTACTAAAATTCTCCGGGAGCTTTTTAAGAATATGATCTCTTAGACTCACTAGAAATGATTGAATTAGATCATTTGGGGCTGAGACCTGGGAATCTGCATTTTAACAAGTTCCCCAGGTGATTTTCAAGAATGCCTTAACCTCTGAGAAATCACTGAAAAATTTTACTGGAGAGGGAAAGTGGAAGGAGAGAACGGGTTTTGAGCTGTAGCAGGTGTGTGGTGGAGAGTGAAGTAATTCTGCAAACAGACTTATTTTGGGGAAGATCTTTCTGGTGGCTGGTGTGGAAGATGGACTTGATAAAGAAGGACCTGGGGTTGGAAGTTGGGGGGTGGTGGTGATTAGGACAATGGCAGAGTGGACAGGGAGGGAGGGACAGATTCTTTGGCTATTTCACAGGTGAAATTGACAGGACATGGCAGCTTACTGGAAACCAGAGAGCAGGAAAATTAATGGGGAGTCAAGAATGATCCTGAGGTTTTCCATTTACAACAACTGAATAGGTAGTGATATCGCTAAGCAAGATGGACAAGGCATTGTGGAGATTCAGACATACTTAAGAACTTCTTTAGACATCCAGGTGGAATGGATCATTAAACAGCTGGGAATTTGGTTTTGAGTTCAAAAGAGGAAAATATAGCAGAGATAAAGTTTGGGGTCCCCTCAGCACTAGGGATGGTGTGTGATCTGTGCAAGTGGGTAAAATTGTCCCAGAGAAACGAGGCAGCAAGACTGACCATTTCAAATATTACTGAGGGTGGGGAGTTGACCTAAGTGTGCGTAGTGGCCTGGTGCAAGAGAACAGGTGCTAAGCTGCTTTTCTTGCAGATAATCTAATAACTGCTTGGCCACACAGCCTTTGAAAACATTCTATCAGCCAAACCACAGTGTCCCAAGCCCTTAGCCTCCATGCACCTGGCATCTCCGGGTCTGAGCCTACTGGGTCTGAGCCTCTCGAGGGCACTCAGGTGTTGCCTAGGCCAAAAGTCAAGGGCTCCAAGGCCCAGCCACTAAGGACAACAATATTCAAGGACTAGGACCAGGGGCTAGTGAAAGAGGCAGAGCAAAAGTAGATAGAAAAGAAGGATGAGAACCAGGTCATAGCTGCATCCCGGAGGCCAAGGGAAGGAAGGATCTCAGTGAGGGGTTGTCAGTGAGGCCACCTGACACTGAGAGCTCACGCTGGAGCTGGGGAGAGGTAGTGGGACAGATAAGACAAGCCGGACGTGCTGGGCGTCTTTTGCCACCAGTAGCATGATTGGGGATGGAAGCCAGGGAGGAAATGAAAGTTGCAAGTGGAGACAAGGAATATAGATCACTCTCTTCAGAGGGGAAAGGAAGGGGGAAGTTGCTGGTTTGAGGGGGAGACACGGTTGACAGAGGGTTGGTTGACCAAGGGTTGTTCCTAGGCTAAGTGAGCCTTGGCCATGTTTGTAGGGAGAGGGACATGGAACCAATGGGATGGAAAGATCTGAAGTCAGTGAAAAAAAAAAATGAATTTTGAATCAAAACCTCAGAGGAGGGAAGGGTGGGTTGTATATTAGAAAAAATCAAGGTATCTTTCTCTGGGATAGGAGGAAAAACTAGAGAAAAGCTGAGATGTAGGGGCAAGAATTTGTTACTGGAATTCTTGCAAATGTAAATCTAGGTTGTCTATTTAAAACAAGGGTGTTGGTGAGGAACAAGGATGAAACATGGTGACATCCACAACACATCCAGCACCCACTCCTCTGTGCCACGCATTGTTTAGTGCCTTTAAAATTACCTTCTTTAATTCTAAAAGGTAAACATAATGGACATACTCATTTTACAGATCACAAAGAGAAGCGAATTGCCTGTGGTCACACAACTAGTAAGTGGTTGAGCTGAGATTGGATCCCAGGAAGGCTGAGTTCAGAGCTTGCTCTGCTGACTGCCATGCAGTGTAATAAAGTAGCATAATGATGGCCTGCATTCCCATAGTCCTTTTTTTCTTAAACCTCCCTCTCCATCTTACAGGTGTGAAAAACAAGGCAGAATTTGCCCAACTTTTCACACATCTAGTAAGAGCTGGGACCAGAACCAGGGGCTCTTAATTTCTGGTTCTATTCTCTTTCCCAAGGAGTGAATACCCACAAACAGCTCTTGAGTAAGTTGTGTTGGATTTCTGGGTAATCTCATTCCCTCTCTCCCTCCTTACATTTCAACCCCCCTATCCTGACCCCAGCCCTGAAATGCTGGGAAGATAGCCCAGCACCCGCTCCCTCCTTCCACTGGAATCCCTGGCCTCCCAGGTGAGGGCACTGCCTGCATCCCCACCGCCACTGCCCTGCTTTAGTGTGAGGGCCCCACGCAGGCAGGCAGGGTAGAAGGTCACGTTTGTTTTGCTTTTATTGTTAAATAATATAAATCTCTTGGCTGCACCACCTGCTGGGACGTGAGTTGTGTGTCTTCCCGCACAGTTGTTAATGAGACAGTTAATCATTTGTTTATTCTGTATGAAGAGAGGTGGTGGCCATATCTCTCAAACCAGACACAGGGCTCCAGGACCCTGGGGAAGCTGCCTGCCCCTGGCACATGAGTCACTCACAGTCCCAGCACAATCCTGCCCTGCAGGCCCCACCCCCTCCTCCCTGCAGAGTTGGCCAGGATGCATGCATCTGCTGCTGATTATTATTATTACTGTTATTGCTGTTATTATTTTTTTAAATACTCCCTTCCCTGAGAAGCGAAAAAAAAAAAAAAATAGTAATTTTCAAAGATGCTTTGTTGGGAGATAAGTAGGCTTCCTCTTGGGCACAGGGGTTTATCTCACTTGTGCACAGGTTCCTAGAGGTCGTGCAACTCATGAGATAAAGCTCCGGGATCCTCCCCAGGGATGGCCGGAGTCAGCGTTCAGCTGTTCTCCTAGTTCCAGGGTTAAAGAGGTGAAATCAGCTATGTTCCTTCTGCAGGCTCCCTGGGGCTGAGGCCGCTTTTATTAGAGCAAATCAGGCCTGTCCAGGAGCAGTGGGAGAGGGGAGGAGAGCGCCAGGAGGAGGTGAGGAAGGGGTTGGGGTGGGGGCGTGCTGTGGGTGATTGCTGTCTGCACCTGGCCCGCCCAATCTGAGCGTCATGAAGGGCTCCCATCTCATCTGTTTGCATGCTGTTAGTATCCTCCTGCTATGTTCTTAGTGTTTGGATAAATCCGATTGCCTGAAGCTTATATTTCAATTAAGTGGGTCCAACTGTCTGTGTCCTGAGGTGCAGGGAGTGGGCTGGGCTTGCTGTGTTTGCTGTGGCACGGCATCAGCGGCGGGCTGCCTGTCTGTCTTCAGTCTGCCATCTCCCAGCCTTGAATCTGCCTCTCTGTGGAACTGTTTGCGGCCCAGTCAGGGGCAGAATTACCCAGGGCAAGCCTTGTGTTTTAGGAGAAGTGACCGCTGGAGCTGGGAACAAGAGCGTGAGGTGGAGCGGACTTGGCTCCCTACCATGGTCGGTCTCTAGCTTTCTCTCTGCTTCACCCTGGAGCACGGGTGAGGTTCTTTCTACTTCTAGTCTGTCATCTGGACATATTCTTCTTCGTCTCATCCTTCTTTCTCCTCCCCATTTTCTTCTCCCAAATTCCCCTTTTTAACCTCTGCGTCTTCACTCTTTCTATTTTCTCCATCAGAATTTCTTTCCCTTCCCTTCTCCTTATCAAAATCCATCCTTCAAGGCTCAATTCAAATGTCGCCCCCTCCAGGAAGCCCTCCTCCTGTCCTCTCCAGGCAGGATTGACCTGGCTTTTTGTACTTGTGATAACTTAGATGTCACACCTCTCCCTTCTTAGGGTCAGGGCTAGCGTCTCATTCTGTGTGTCCCACAATACAGCATCACAGAGTTCAAAATATTTCATGGTTTGTTCTGGTTGGGCTTTGTGATGGATTAAATGGTGCCCCCCTCCCCCAAACACACATACACAATATGTCACAGCCTAATTTCTGGAACCTGTAAATGTTACCTTATTGGAAAAAAATGGTTGTAACAGATGTCATTAAGTTAAGGATCTCTAGATGGAGAGATCATCCCGCATTATCCAAGTATGCCCTAAATCCAATGACTAGTGTCCTTAGAAGAGATACACAGGGGAGATGTGACAGAGAAAAGAGGACAGATTTTTTAAAAAGATGATATGGAGATGGAGACAGAGATAAGAGCGATGTTGCCACAAGCCGAGGAATTCCAAAAGCCACCAGAAGCTGGAAGAAGCCAGGGAAGAGGCTCCCCAAGGGTCTTCAGAGGGAGTGTGGCCTTGTCAACACCTTGATGTCAGGCTTCTGGCCATTGGAACCGTGAGAGAATGAATTTCTATTGTTTTTAAGCATCTAGTTTGTGGTAGTTTGCTGGGACAGCCCCAGAAAACAAGTAACAAGCTGGTAGTTCTCCTCCTCTGGAAGGGCAGGGGGGAGGCAGGCAGAACACAAAGTGCCAGTGTGGGAGATCTGGGCCCTCCCTTCCAGACTGCTGTTCACTACCACCCTGCTCCTTCTACTTGATTCCATGCTGCCAAAGCCCTGTGACTCCTGCACCAGGCCTCGTGTTGTTCAGGACAGGGCCTTGTCATCGAGGGAGCGTCGATACTGAGTAGAGAATCGTAATTGTAATACCAGTAAGAGCAGCTGACATTTGCGTAGCCTTTACAGTTTATGGCATACTTTGCCTTAGCTCATTGCATTTTGCCTTTACAATAACCCTGCTGGGTGGTGTCGGGATCATTTCACATTTGAGGAAATGGATGATCAGAGGTGTTAAGGAACTTGTACGTGATCATACAATAGGTGTGGTTGAGTAAGGCTTCCAAAACTCTCGTCGTTCGGTTCCAAATCCATTTCTTTTTAACTGTGTACATGATCTTCTTTGATTACAAGCCCCAGTGGGTCAAATCTGGTTTTGTTATTTTTTCCGAAACAGGAATGTTTTTCACCTGATCTAGGGATACCTGGTTTCCTTCTTTTTCCTCGAAGTATGCTTCAACGCAGCAGGGTTTGACAGTAGTGGAGAGGCTGAGAGGGAGTCTGTGTTTCTCTTGGGTCTATATTTTAGAAGGTATCTCTCTGTGTGTTAATCCTCTGCTGTTGTTTGGGTGGGCTACTGGGAACCTCCGCGCGGGTGCATGGGTGCGTGTGCGTGTGCTCTGCACTCTGCCAGCTGTTATCCCCCTCTGGTGGTCACTGGCATAAACCCATCACCTGCTCATCTAAAATCCCAGTGGAAGGAAGATGACTAGGTCAGGAGGGTCCAGGAGCATGCTTCATATTTGTGCATTCTCTTCTTATGAGTTATAGTGGACAATTCTGTCCCCCAAATGGGGCACCTCCCTCCAGCACAGCGAGAGTGTCGCATAAATAGAAAGTGGGCTTTGAAGTCTGACAGACACAGGTTCATATTCACCTCTGCTACTGAATATCTCTATTGGTTTGAGTTATTTAACCTTGACAATCCACATCTGTAAAATGGGATAATAACAGATACCCTTGTCTCAGAAGTATTACAAAGGTTATATGAAATAACGTGCTTAAAGTGCTGGGTACATAGTGGGTGCTTAGTCATTGTTTATTTCCTCTCTCTTACCCACATATGATTCACTCTACTGTTAAAATTATGCTTCTATTGTAAATCACACTTTTATCCAGGGAACAGTTAGTAGTTTTGTCACATTATCCTCTAAGAATGATACCCTTTTTGCAAAGAGGGAACCAAGGAGTTGAAGGGAGGAAATGAAATATTCAGGTTCCACAACAAATTAGAGTTAAGACTTAGGTAGGAATAGGGGTGCTTATTTCCCTCCCTTTAGTGGAGGGGGAAATAAACTGATATTTTGTAAACCTCTTAATATAAGCCAGGTCCTTTACTCAAATATTTAATTTTCACAACAACGAGATTAATAATGATATTATCCCCATTTTACAGATGAGGAAACAGGTGCTGTAGGTGACTTAGAGGAGAAGCTGCACTCCTGCCCAGGTTGCCTGGCTCCTCTGCTTTCTGCTACACCACGCTGCTTCCCGGGGAGTCCTGGGGAAAACACAGCTCACGGAGAGCCCACGTGTAAGGATTAATCAAGAGGAGCATTGTCACTGCCCCCAGTTGGCAGCGAACACAGTCTACAGCTTCAGGCTGCTCGTTGCCTCCTGGTCATTTGGTTGTCAGGGATGGAGGGGCTAGAAGAGAACCTGACCAGCAATGCAATGCGGGACTCAAGGCGTTTCCCATCGGTCCTGCTGTTTATGGACCTGGTGTCCATTGCAATGTCGAGGAGTGTTCGAGTAAGGCCACCCAAGATTCTTAATATAATACAGGTTGTTTGTGTGAGTATAGTTGGAGTAAAGAATTGGAATAAAGATAGAGGAAACTGTATGTGTTTTCCTTGGCTCGAACCCCAGAGCTGTAGTTTGTTAACCAATTAACTAAAGCTTCTGGTTATCTTGTGAGGCTTTGCAGAGCCGTGAAGGGGCTTGTGGGGAAACGGGGTTGCAAACAGACAGAAGGGAGGGTGAGGAACCACATACATGCCAGGAAGACACTTGGAATATGGTATGTTTTCCTGCTTGGTTGTTGGAAGACCTGTGTCCTAGTTCTTGATCTACCAGCTTTGCAATCTAAAAGTCATTCTCTCTCTGGGACTCAGATTGTAAAATAAAAATGTCAGACAAGATGATATCTAGGGTTCCATTCAGATATAAAAATGTGTCATTTTTTGAGTCTTGGAGCAGTCAGAGAGCCTGGGCAGTGGGGGGAGGCAGAGGCCTTATCAGATGAAATGAGCAGCATTTCAGCTAGGTGAAGGAGGAGCTTCTGTGGCTGCCACTACATACACGGTGGGTCGGGAAATGTTCCTGGATGGGCATGAGTAGTGTGGTTGGCAGTAGGCCTCCCCCCACGTCTCTGTCCTCTCCAGTGCCTTGGGCACGTCGTTATTAAAGCCTTAACCAGGCTGTAGTGTCATTGGGCAGTGAGTCCCTCACCAGACTCTGAGCTTCTTGACGGGGGAGACTTTATGGTCATAGCTGAAAGAATGAATGCATCAACCAAGCTCTTTTAGATTCCAGTTTCTCTAGTTTCATCATTTTCAAATGTTTTGTTTCTTCTCAATGGGACAAGATTCTAAACTCCTATTAGTAAGGGTAGGTTAAAGGGAGTTGATGCTTACAGAGACAGGTACATGTTGAGAGTTGTGCCCGTGGTTCTGATCAAAGAGCACATTCACCCTTAGCCCTGGGGTGGGGTGAAGCTGTCCTGCAAATGAGGCTAGTAGGAGGCAAGGCCAGAGGATGTTCATGGGCTCACAGCCATGTTGCAGTCCCCACGCCCATCGCTGGCCTGTGTCCAGGCACAGCAAGCTTGACGGTGCAGACACCTGACCTTGCCTGTAACCACTAACCAGCCACCACGTTCACAGTCTTTCCACTGCTACACCCTCCCGAGACAATCATTGGAGGCACTATCATTTTTTAACACAGTGCAAGTCCTGTTCTCTTCTGGTCTGTGGGCTAACTCTCGTTGAAGCTACTCCCTCCCCTTCTTCCCCAAATTTTATTTTTATGTCGGTACCGGGTTAATGAGTTGGGTAGTGAGGCCTGAAGAAGGAGGGAGACCAAAGATACTCATGCAAGATGGGGAGACTTATCAAATAGTGTCCACTGAGCACCCACTATGTGCTTAACATTGAGCTCTAGGCTTTACATGCTTTATTTATAGTCTCCTTAATGACCCCATGAAGAACATGTGATTCTCCAATTTCACAAGTGCAGACACTTAGTCCCGGGGTGTCTAAATAAGTGTCCGAGATCACATAGCTCGTGAGAAGCAGGGCTGTGTGACTCCAGAGCCAGCACAATGTCATTATTTCCCCAAATGCTTTCCTCATAGCCTCTCCGTATTAGATATATTAATACTTCATACCTGCTACCAGAAGGATTAAATGATGACATGACATTTAGGTGCCTAGCCCAGGGCCCGACACAAAGCCAGAACTGGGTAGAAATTAGTTGATGTTGCTGTTACTTTCACATTTGATAGTTTGGAGTCTTTATGATGTTCTGGAATATGAAAAGAGAAAACAAAGTTGGTTAATTGGAGACAGTCCAGAATTTGTAGACCAGGATAAATATTACTGATCATTAAATCATTCCAGACTTTATCTGGTGAAGAATGAGTAGCTGCTTTTGTTAAAAATTGCATTTGCCTCAACCTAGGTCAGGGAGTGATGTCTGTTCCAGTCTCTGACTTTTTCTAAGTGATTTTTATCGCCGTCACTTCTAGGTGTCTATGCCGTGTTCTCAGGATACATGGCATGGTTCAGCATTCTAGAATCCAGCTTCTGAGCTAAACTTTGGAAACTGGCATTGCATGCCATTTAAAAATGGCGTTGAGCCTGAGTGTCTCTGTCTTTGGTGCTGAACTCAGAGCTCCTGGGACATGGGGACAGATGGTACAACCTGGTCTCTTTCATCTCCATAGCCTGACTGAGCTGGAGAGACCACACTACTGTGAAAAGTAGGCTGGTTTGGGAGTTAGGAGATCTGGTTACAGTTTCAATCACTTGCTGTGTTGCTGCAGGCAAACCACCTAACTTCTCTGTTTCAATGTTCCCATTGGTGAAATTGAGTTGCTGCATTCTATCATTCATATCTCGGAGTGCTGCTGATTTCTGCGTCAGTAAATGAGGTAACAGATGCTAAAGAGGGATATGAATGCACGGTATGATTTTGATGTTATTGCCTCTCAGTCTTTTAATCATACATTTTGACGGTATCATTTTAATTCATTGAGGTTCCCTAAGGCAGAAAATCAAACAAATAGATAAATGCACCGGGGGAAAAAAGAAATAACTTTTTAATGTGTTGCTTGCAAGTGCCTGTATGGCTTTATAGCTTAGAGTGTGTTCATAAGAAAAAGAAAGTTAATGACCAGTAACTTTTCAGGGTCAACCCTGTCTGGAAGGAGAGAAGACAAAGATCACATCTAATCACCTCCATGAGCCCTAAAAGGGAGATCCATTTTACTGTCATAGGGCCTAAAATCTTACCATTAGCCTGATTTTTTAGCTTGGTATTCCTTGTCCCTTACAGAACTGTTACCGTTTCCCTTTTTGAGTTAATCTTGCTTGCAATGGCCTGGGATTTGGAGATAGAATCCTCAGGTTTAAGTTCTTCTTTCTCTAGTTATAGAAACTTCATAATGCAAATTAGGCTTTTATAGTCTTACTTTATTCATCTATAAAATGGGTTCAATAGTAATATTAATTTTCATATGGGATGATAGAGAAGATAAAACTTTAAAAAGAGGCTTTATTAAATTGTGTAAATATTAGCTGTCACTTTCGTTCCTGGGCATGCTCTGGTCAAAGTATTCCATGAGCAAGTCTTGCTCTTCCTTGTCTGTGCCTTTGTGCATTTTATTCCTTTTACCGTGCGCATCTTTGCTATCTCTTCCTGTTAAAATCTTACTCATCCTTTAAAGCACAGGTCAAACATCCTCTTCTATGACCACCCCAACCATAAGTGATGTTTTTCTTTCTAGAACTCCCAGAGAATATGTTCTCTTTACTATTCACTATATTATCTCCTTGCACTGTGGTAGTGTAGTCATTTCAGTACATTTTTAGTTTCCTAAATAGATTACAAGATCCTGGAAGATGGATCTAGCACAGTGCCTAGCACACAGTGGTTGCCCAAATACCTGTTTGAATGGACATGTAGGTTGGATGTTATATAATGCCCATCTCCTTAGGTCTTCTTTAAAATGCAAGTATTGCTGGAGGAGGTGACCCAGTAGGTCATAGGTACTTATGTATTCATTCAGAACATTGGGTTGGGGTAGCCAAGTGGCAGCAGAAAGCAAAAGCTGGAGGGAACAAGTCGAATAAGGAAGCGGGAGCTGCTAAAGGCATGTTTCATCAATTGTAATGGTTTTTCCTGGCCTGATCTTGGTTTTGGAGATGCTGTCAAACCAGTGTATTGACTTGAAAAGGTACTTTATGAACTTATGAATTGAGACAAGGGTTAGAATTCAGGGACACAGGAAACTGTGCAATATGTGTGCCTGCCAGAAGATGGCACACTGTCTCTAATTCCATGGTCTGGCAACTTTGCTCCTGGGGATCCCCCAAATTGGTGTGGCTATTGTGATGGGTAGCTCCTCTCTGCATTTTGTGTGGTTCAGAGTTGCCTGCTTCTTATCCTCACCCTCCTCTCCATTCCACTCTACTACTTTATCATGTGCAAAGATGAAACCGATCCCAGTCTGTGGGCTGGAGAGTGCCTTCTCTTGGACTTCTACCTTTGGGGAGGCTGCGGCTGAGTCAGCACGGAGGTATCTCCGCAGCCTCTCTGTTCCTGCATAGGTTCAGTGCCAGACTCAAATCATACCCTCTGCATTGGAACTTCCTGTCTGGATTCTTAGAGTGAGTGGTCAGCGCCTTTTTGGACAAAGAAGGTAAAGGGGGAAAAAATCGCTTTCATTTACATACCTTTTGTGTGTGGTTCCCTCAGTGCCCCCTCACTATTCCTGATTTCTTATCTGAATTGCAGGAATAGCACCTCTGTCTAGGTCTCTTCCTTATGTCATTCCTATATGTTCTTTTATTCTCTTTATAGTAGTATCACATTTATTGCCTTCTTGTATTTTCCTAAAATATCTCTAAGGTATATGGATGGCACAGGTATTTTTCCCTATGTTTTGAGCATAATGAGAGCTTTCACTTTTATAGTTCTTTACAGTTATCAAAGCCATTCTGCAAGAAGTTTTGGGGCATAGGTGTTAATATATCCATTGCACAGATGAGAAAACTCATATGCAGGAACAATAAGCCATTTTCTCAGGAAATAGAAGAAATACAAGAACCCATTCATCTGGCTCCTAGTGTACTATTCTGCTTCTCACTATGGACGAGGCAAGTGAGCCCCAAAAGGAAGATATGACTTACCCAAGGTACTACAGTCAGTAGTGGCATAAATGGAGCTGGACTTAATATCTCTTGATTCTCAGTTCAGTGCTGTTTTTATCCTACTAAAGAGTTCCTTGTCCATCATCTAACCAACCATTGGCCGGCCATCCAGTCTAGCCAACTCCTTTGCTATCCAGCCTCTTCAAACTCCGCGTGAGTGTCCATCACCATCTAACGGAGGGTCCCAGAGGTGAATGCCTGAGGCACTGTGGAAAGCTCATCAGGATCTTTTTTTTTTTTTTTTTAAGTTAAAAATAGATAAAAACAAAGACCGAAAAGAAAGTCCATCAATATGCGAGCAGTGACCGTGTCTAGGTAATGGGATTATGGGCACTTTGTTTTCATTTTTCTGTGTTTTTATACTTTCAAAATTTTCTTCCATGAGATTTTATTACTTTTATAATGGGAAAGAAATATTACAAAGTAGAAAAAAGAAAGTATGGTGGCACCATATTGGGGACATTTGTGTGGCCGTGTGCACGGTGGTGGCTATTGCCAAAGTGTTAAATTGGACTGAGCCTGGGTAGGGTGGGAACTGTGCTCCAGTCTTCTCCCCTGACAGGGCATTCTGTCACCCTCTGGTTCCCGTTTCTCCCTTTAGGCCCCCACTGATGGTTCTGTAGGCTTCACTCACACCTTGCTCCCTCTTTGGGGCTCTGGTGGACTCCACAGAGCCATAAGCATGCAGCGGCCTGCGGGGCTGGGGCAGGAGGGAAAGGGTCCTGGAGACTGGGGCGCCCGAGCCTCACCCTCTCCTGGCAGAGCTGTGGGCTCCTGAGTTTCTCACTCCTCCTCCTGTGGGCTTATGTAACACATTCACAGGACTTCATTTTCTAGTAGATTGAAAGCAAAGCCGCTGTTGATTTTCTCCAAAAAGATCTATTTGGAAGTGCAATTGCCTGGAATTACATGGTGGCATGAGAGGCCAGACCTTGCTGTAAATAACTTTCCTCTCAGCCGCACAGGAGCCCGGCTGGAAGCAATGCCTGTGTATGTGTGAATACACGTGTGCATGGACTTGGCGCCTTTGCTCACCTTGCTGCCACGTCTTCCTTTAGAGATTTGCATCTGAATGGGGGAAGGTCTGGGGTTGTGCTTCTGGGTTCTTTCATCAGCTGGTTTATAGGGCCTCTCTCTGGCTCCCTCTTCCCTCCTTCCACTGTGGGGCCCTTGGGCTATGTGAGGTTGAGTGACTTATGCACACAGTGTAGGGTGGCACATAGAACAAGCTTTAGGATTGGACATATCTGAGTTCTAGACCCACACATGCCAGTTATAATTTATGGGACTATAGGCAATTAATCTCTGACCTTCTCTCTTTTTATACATTAAAACAAGGAAACAAACAAACAAAACCATCAAAAAACCCAAACCCAGACCAAACAACTGGTGAAGGCTGTGGGAGTTGAGAGTACCTACATTTCAGTGTTACTGTGAAGACGAAAGGAAATTATGCCGGAGAAGTCACACTGCACGCCTCCTGACACTTGCTATGCGCTCTGTAAATTTAGATTCTGCGCCTTGCCTTGCCTTTCACGGCAGACCGAAATAAGAAACAAAAGCAATGGGCTTAGAATCCGGATGGCCCAAGCCAAAGTTGTGAAACATGCAAAGTCTGGGACACATTACTACTTCTTTCTATACTTCCTTCCTGTATAGACAGGCATAGCATGTATATGTGATTCCCCCAGAGAGAGACTGGAATAAACTCACTCACACTGTGGCAGATGGGACTTAATGCTGTCTTCTCCTGGTGGGCATTTGTATTTTAAGAGTCCTGCGTAGGCAAGTAGAGGACAATGTTTAACCCAAAGATGGCAGCATTTTATGCAGAGTGGCATTTAGATAGGGGAGCTATTTCTGGAGCAGAAAGTCTTCCACTTTCGCTGGCCATTCTTCAGACCAGCCTTATCTTGCAGGCGTTAGAATGGGACTGTGAGTTAGCTCAAGTGAACATTTTTTTCTCTAAACTCGTGAGTGTTGTTCTTTTCACATTTTCCCATCAAGACTAGAAAATAATGGAATCTAGCAAACTCTGGACTGCACTGTCAGGAGAAGAATTTTAGACGATGCTGAAAAAGGCATCCAGCCACCCACCTACCCACCCAACATTTATTGGAATCCTGCCCCATGATATAATAAGTATAGCCAACATTTATTAAATATTTTGCCAAGTTCTTATGTGCATTATCTCAGTGAGTCTTCACTACTCTGGTGATGTTGTTACTGTTATTATTGTGCCATTGTTATAGCGTAGTGGTTGAGAGCGAAGACTCTGGAACCTGGTTACCTGGTTAAATCACAGCTCACCAGTCGCTAGTAAGGTGAACTTGGGCAAGCTAATTCTCTGTGCCTTGATCTTATATTTAAAGTAGGAATATAATAGTACTACTTCATAAGGCTGTTTTGAGCATAAGTCAGTCAATGTATATAAAGTGCTTGGAAGAGTGTCTAGCTATTATTGTCAGCATTAAACATCTGAGAACACTGAGGCTGAGAGGGGGGAAAGTGATTTTCCCCATGACACCCGGCTGGTGACAGATCCAGGTCAAGAATCCATGCCTTAGGACTCCCAGCCTAGTGCTTTTCCCTTGCTATGAGGAGAATGTGCAGGATCTTTTATTTCTCCCATATTATCATCTCTCATGACAGCTGTCAGTCATAAGTAACAGTGTTTCAGAATGACTGAAAATCTTGGTGAGAACAATTGAAGATCTGAGAGCTTGTTTAATTAAGCTGTAGTTCCTAAAAGCATGTAAAAAAAATTCCTCACAAATCACGGTCAATTTAGGTGCTCACCCCAGCTTGCCAGCTACAGCTTAAGTAGCAGTGAGTGGGCTTATTAATAAATGTCACCAGGACCAACACCCAGGCTGGAGCCATGTCCAGCATGGGCTGGCACTGAGGCCAGATCTAGAGAGTCTTTGCTGGGGGGTGCAGCCCCCAAGACAAGAGTCACTTGTATGGTGATCAAGCTCTGAGTTTCCATTAGGAAAAAAATAAATGGCTATTTCAAAAAATATGATAACTAACCATTGACGTAGGTAGTAGAGAATGCGGAAGTTACATTTTCTACTGAATTTTCTTACCTAGAGCAACCTAGAACAAGCCTTCAGTAGGCCAAGTCCACTAAGGCCTCATGTGTCTCAGATGAGGAAGGTGGTCCCCAAGGAGTTCTCCTGTGCCCTGCCCCCTTTCTTCCTGACCTCTCCTGTCCTGCATTTCCACCATTAGGGATTTATTCTTTGGGTCACTGCTAGTGTTTATTTGCCAAGAGTAATTTATTGTCCAATATCTCCAAGAGATAAACAAAATTATGTGCTATCTTATATGGAACTCCCTTCCTCCCTGTTCAGATGCAGCAGCCAGCTAACTACCTTGTAGCCAATTAAGAACTAGAATATAGGCAAGGTGTCTTGGGAGGAGAGAGAGTGGATAATATTTGCCTCTTCACCATTTTGCAAAAACCCAGGCATACCGTATGCCTTTTGCTCTGCAAAGAGCCGCTGGAAGAAGTTCTGATTGAAATTAAGTTAGATCAGGGAACTACGATCCACCATAAGAGAGCATCACCGTCAACCAAGATAATGAAGAGTCTTTCCCTTTTTCTGTATTTTTTCCCAGCATAATAAAGAGCATCCCAGTGTTTTATAGGTTGAATTGTATCCTCTCAAAAGATGTTGAAGTTCTAACCCCCAGTACCTGTGAATGTGACCTTATTTGGAAACAGGGTCTTTGCAGATGATCAAGTTAAAATGAGATCATTAGGTGGTCCCTAATCCAATAAGAGTATCCTTATAAAAAAGGGACATTTAGACACATAGACACATGCACAAGGAAAATGCCATGTGAACATGAAGACAGGAACTGGAGTGATATATCTACAAGCTAAAGATTGCCAGAAAACTGCCTGAAGCTGAGAGAGAGGCATGGAACAGATTCTCCCTTATAGGCTGCAGAAAAAGACACCCCTGACAGTATCTTGATCTCACACTTTCAGTCTCCAGAACTGGGAGACCACGAATTTCTGTTGTTTCAGCCACCTAGTTTGGGGTACTTTGTTACAGCAGCCCTAACAAACAAATATGCCACCAAACCAAGATAATTAAGAGTATACCCCCCATTCTTTCGGTAAGTAGTAGGTGAGAACCTACTGTGTGCCAGGCACAATGCCAGATACTGGACACAATATCTTGGATAAAATCTTTGCTTTTAAGGTGTTCATAGACTAGCAGGGATGTAGGTAAGTGAACAGGCTGTTACTGACAGTACGGTAGTCTATTCTTCCTTCTAGAACACTGCCTGTCAAACTTGGCCATGCTCTACAATCTGTCGGGAACTTTAAAAAAACAGATGTATGTCCAGCCTCCACTCCCAGACTTTTTGATTCAATTGGCCTGTGATGGGAACAAGTGTTTTATAAGTCTTCCTAAGAAATCCCTAAATGCTACCATTGTTGAAAACCACTGTTTTAAAATATATTCATTATCAGGGCCCTATTCCAGACCCATTCAATCAGAATGGTAATGATATTTTTTGAAAGCTTCCCAGGTAATTCTAATGTGTATCCAGGTGTGAAAACCACTGTCTCTCCTGTGAGGTAGGGGTCCTTGTTTAATGTTGTGGTCTCTCTGCAGTCTCTGGCACAGAACAGATGATCAATAAATAATTGCTGAGTCAGGATCTGTGATGAGAAAAGTATAAGATACAATGGCCATAGGAGAGGACTGACCAGGGCAGTTGGAGAGCTGAATCCCAATGGATGAGTCAATGTAGTTAGGCAAGGAGGGAAGGGAAGAGTGTTTATGGCAGAGGGAACAGCAGCATGTGCACAGAGGCCAAGGAGCTGGATGGGCATCAGCATAGCAGGATGACATCTGTGGGTGGTGAGAGGTGGGACTGGGAAGGTAAGCAAGGCTGGGTCATGTAAGCTCTGATAGGGAGTTTGGGTTCTGCCAGAGGCTTGCTTGGGTTGCCTTGGAGGCACAGCCACAGGCTCTCAAGGCTCACTTTTGGTATCTTGATCTTGGCCTTGGTGCTCACACAGATCCAGTGCAGTCTTAGAATCTTGCACCTTTCTCCTTGAAGACAGAAGTCCTGGAATGCAGGCCCATCTCTCGAGAGGAGCACTGTTATCTTCCCAGAGAGACCATCAAGGATTGTAATCGCATTGCACTTCCTAAGTGTGACCTGCCATTACCAAGATGTAGGAGTGAGACTTTCCCAGCCCTCCGTCCACGCTTCCACATCTCGAGTGGACCCTGGGGGAGCTTTCACATCTCTTCTTTCACATCCTTCCTGATGTTCCTATTCATCCAGTTTTATCTGGGTAAACATAGAGGGGAAGGGGAAGGAGGTCCAGTGAGATCTCCCACACTGTTCTCCCTTAGGGAGAGCCCATCAGCACAGGTTGACAGCTGAGGGGGGTCCCATCCTGGAGCTTGCACCCACATCCCTTGGGTGTTTGCTTGTCCAAGCCATGCTGTCATGAGCAGTGCCCAGTTTAATACTCTTTACAGATTTCATTAACAGCCTGCCTGCTCCACTCTGAGTCCTTAAGGAAGATGTTAAATAAAATTTGACGTTATTATTGCCATTTGTACAGCACTTCATATTTACCAAGTGCCTTTAGAACATTTTTATTCTTTTCCAAGCAATAGCCCCAAGAAGTCGATTAGTACCACTGTCCCCATTCCACGGAGAAGGCCCTTGGGAGTCCATTTGTTAAAAGCCCTGTCGCCAGCCACGCCCCCACCCCCGTGGCCAGGGGGGATCACTACCCCTCCTCTGCCCAAAACCCAACTCCCGGGGCTGCACTGGCTCCTCAGGGTCGTCTGACCTCACATGACCTCCTCCAAATCCCAGGCTTTGCTCCTTGAATGTTATTCCTTCTCTCCATTCTTACAATTTTGTGTTTCTAGTTCAGGAAAGCCTTAGTCTTCTCTTAGCTAATTTGAATGAATTTGCAAGTGAAATTTCCTGATGGGCATCAAACGTCTTGCTGGCCACCCTGTCCATCCTGCCTCTTCCCATAAGGCTGTCAGCCGCGCCGTGTTTGTGTCTGGCACGATCTGTCTTTTGTAAACAATCGCAGGGCAAACAGCACTGTTGTGTCTCTGGATGTGACCCCACCCCCCTTACTGCAGGAAACCTCGAATCAGAGGCTCTGGGTGACAGCATCTCTGAAGAACTGGGAAAGAAAATAAACCTTGTAAAGAAAGGCGTGGAAAGGTGCTCAGGTTTGCTTGCCTGAGCCTTGTCAGAGCATTTTAATAAGGCACATTAATAGGTTTACTTAGCTCCCTGTGCCTTAGTTTTCTCATATACTAAATGGAGATATTAATGGAAACATGAGTATGTAAAGGGTTTTCTGCTTTAATGACTTGAGCATTTTGGAAGAGACCTTTTATGACACTAATTTTGACTTCACACTTTTAAAAGCCTATCACTGACTAATGTTCTGTCTCTCGCATACTATTCTACCTGCACGTTGCCTTCACAGCGCGTACTCCGTTTCTCTCTCTCTACATCTGACTTTCTCTTCCCTTCTTACCATCTCTCTCATCTTCATTCTTCTTTTTTATTTTTTCTAACCTTCTTTCACTGTCCTAAATCTCATCTTGTTCTATTCCTTATCCCAGACCGCGGAAGGGCCTCCCTCTGTGTTTCTGATTGGGTTATCCCACGGGATCCCCGCCTTTCCTCCCCCAGCTCCCGGTCACTTCTTGTGAGTGCCTGGTGGAGGATTTGCGACATGGCATGGACGTCCACATAGGGTTGGTGGTGAAAAGGCGCAGCGCCCCTCACTTTGCTATTGAGTGACGGGGCCTGTGGGGCATCCCATGGAGAGTGTGAGGTCGTGAATAGCTAAGGGGATTCTTGGTTTTCTGATTCAGGGAGGTACTTTCTGGTCAGGAGCAGGTGGCACTGAGGGGTGTAGAATGGGTCGAAATACAGTCTGGCAGGACAATGTAGTTCTTCCAACAGAAACAACGTTGACCTGAGAATTAGGATTGTTAAATCAGAAACCGTGAAGGGTCTGAGACTGTAGCCTACTTGCAACCTAACAGGTTAGTTAGTCTGCCACAGATGTATATAATATATATAGGCGTGTGTGTGTAAACATATATATATACACGTGTATAACTATATCTGCATATGCACACACACATACATACTTCCATCAGTATAGGTAATGTCAGAAGACACAAGACCTGGATCAAACACAAAGACCATTGATTACTTATGGCAAAAGCATAAACCAAGGCTATCTCTTGCATTAGTTTTCTGGTCTCAATGTTCACAGGTGACATGGCCAGGGCCAGCTGGTACCTGCACATGCAGTGGGGCATGTCCAGGAGAGGACCCCCCCAAGTTAGGAAACTCTCTAATCTAGGGCTGCCAGGGACCTACTCATCCTCTCATCTGAAGAGAAAGAGGCCCTTATCTTTACTGTCTTCTTCAGAGAGAGGAGGGAGACCTTACTATCTTGGAATGTCTCTGGGAGGGAGACATTCTCTGTCTTTGTTATACTGGTCAGGAAACCAGTCTGCCTTCTGACCCGGAGAGAGACACTATATTTCATTTCCAAGGATGTTTACTATGCAAACACCCTTGAAAAGATTGTCAGTATAGCCCTTTGCTCAGAGGACTCAGACCATGCATAAATATGAGATATTCATGGAGAAATATCTCCCCGGAAGGACCCTCAGCTATAAAATGAGAGGCTTAGACAATGTTAGAGACATAGAAAATGTGGGATGTATATAGGACCAGTCTCCAAATTTATGCCCAAGGCAGTCATCACTGATTAATTGGGATTTCCTAAGTCCACACTGATTATTACCTAAGTCCTCTCTAGCTGTGTAAAATCACATTCTTCACCTTTCCTCTTGTATTCCATCTTTTCTGCTTTCGTGAATCTATATATCTGTTTCTATCTTTCTCTCTCTAAGGTGGGGGGGCGGGGAGGAGAGAGCATATCTTCTGAGAGAATTTTGTGGTTTGAGGTTTTTATGTAAAGCAAGTTCCTAATCCTACCAAACAACACCCTCAATTTAATCTTTAATCTGTGAGAACTTTAGCTATTAACCTAGAGATGCTTCCCTTCCAAACAGGGAGTAAGAGAAGAATAGTTGCCCAGTTTTACATCTCCTTCTCATGATTGACTGTGAGGGATTCCCTAAATTCCACCAGAGTGTTATGTTGGAACTGTCCACCTGGGAGAAGAATCTGAAAGAAATGTCATGCAGGGGAATGTGTGCTTGGAGAGGAAATCCTGTGTAAGAACAGACACAGTCTGAGACTCCTTCCAACTCTGAGGTCGGGCCAGGGATGCTCCCTGGGCACTTGGAAGACGTCCCTTTTCCCTTTGAGTTCATCTGGACTGTACCCCCAGCACGAGGACTCTCCCCACTCCTTTTGCCCTGTACTTCCCATTTATTCAGGGAGTAGATGTGGAGGTATGTGGAGAAAGTACCGGAGTTTCTGCTGAAGACCTGGTTACATCTTATTGTTGCGGAAATGAAAGGAGTCAAGAAAATAATGGGAAAAGTGTATGAACTGTGAGTAGGGCATCAAATCATAGAGGATGCTGATTAGCTATGTGACCTTGGACAATTTAACTAACCTCTTTGCGCCTGGGCTCTATCTCATAGGGACATTGGCAGAGCAAATGAGTTCATGTTCAGCGTATGAGGTGCTCAAAGGAGAAATGCTGGTTGAATGCAAAGTTTGCTTTCACTGCCCTAAATCTCATCATCCTCTCATTCTGTTCCTAGCCCATGGAAGGGCCTCCCTTTGCTGTTTGTGACTGGGTCATCCCACAGGACCTCTGCCCTTCCTGCTGGATTACTTCTTGTAAGCACCAATTGGAGGATTCGTGGTGCAGTGTGGGAAGGACACAGAGAGTGATGGGGAAAACATGTAACACCCTCTCATTTTGTTATGGGGTGATGGGATCAGGTGATGGTGAGGTTGTGAATAGCCGAGGGGATTCTGGTTATTCTGACCCAAAAGTATGAGGATATAGGGAAAAACAAACTCAGTTTTGCCTACTATGCTATGGCACCTGGCCATTGAAATGGCTGGGGATTTCTCACTACCAAGCAAAACTCCAGCGGACACCAGCCGGGTGGCCTGTAATTTAGTTCAATTTTGATACTGTTTACCTGGAGATAGCATCAAATCCTACAGGATAAGGGCTCAGGCCCACAAGATTGTCCTGTACCTCAGATGCTGGTTGCAGGTAGTAAGTTGTAAACTGTGCTGCTGACCGACCAGCTATAAATCAGGGGGTTCCAAGCCCTGCTCCTTGGGTTCAATTAATTTGCCAAAACAGCTCACAGAACCCAGGGAAACACTTTACTTACCTTTACCCATTTATTACAAAGGATGTTGCAGAGGATACAAATGAACAGCCAGATGGAAGAGAGGCAGAAGGGGAGGTGTGTGGAGCTTCCATACCCTCTATGGTCTGCCACCCTTAAGGAACCTCCACGTGTTCAGCTATCCAGAAGCTCTCTGAGTCCTGTCCTTTTGGGTTTTTGTGGAGGCTTCATTATGTAGGCACTATTGATTAGATAATTGGCCATTGGTGATCAGCTCAATCTTTAGCCCCTCTCCCTTTCCTGCAGGTTGGCGGGTGGGGTGGCAGAGAGTCCCAACTCTCTAATCATGCCTTGGTGTTTCAGGGCCCCATCCTGAAGCTATGGAGGAGCCCCCAGCCACCAGTCATCTCATAAGCATATAAAAGACATACTGGCTTTTTTTTTTTTTTTTCAGTGATGGGGTCTCTCTCTCTTGCTCAGGCTATTCTCGAAGTCCTGAGCCCAAGCAACCTTCCTGCTTCGGCCTCCTGGCATGTTAGGATTACAGGCTTGAGCCACCATGCCTGGCAGACACTCTGATTGCTATGGAGAGTCTAAGGATTTTAGGAGCTTTAGGTCAGAAATCGGGGTGGAGTTGTAGAAAGGAGAGGAGGTGGGAGTGGGGTTTGGCAAAGACCAATGAAGACCAAATAATGTTTTTCACACTATCACAAGGAGCTACTTTCTGGCCAGGAACAGGTGGCACTGAGGCGTATGGAACAGGACAAAATAGTGCTGGCCATGCACCCAGACCAAATGTAATGGAAAGAGTTCATGGGCTGCATCTGAGGTTCTATCACTCTTAAGTCACTAATTAGTTGGTATGTGGCTAATGTACTGGGAAGATGCCTGGTGGTCTGCGGTATTGGGAGTTTTTTTTGTTTTTTTTTTCACCTTTTGCTTCCTTGGGCATCTGAAGGTAATTCAGAAGTTTACCAGAGGACTACCCAGACTGCTTGCTCCTTCTTTCTTCCACAAATATTAATTTATACTTCATTTGCATGATATAAGCATCTCTGAAATCAGGCCTGTTGGTGCAAATCACTCTTTAACTGAGAGACAGATATTCACAGAAACATTTTTAAATGTCCATAAACCAACACATAGATTGTCAAATACTAATTACAAGGTTCAAACTGGAATCCTGACACTAATGTTTTAGAATGTTCTCACGCAGATCAGCACTTTTCCTGGTGCAACCTTCGTGAATCTCATCCGTGTGCGTGCGTGTGTGCCACCGCCTGAGATGCTTTGTTAATTAACATTGTGAAGCTAAGTGAGCAGTGAAGAAGGTACTGGAGAATGTATATGATCGTTACAGAATTATTTAGAAACACAATCAAGTAAAACCTATGTTGAAAGAGATAGACCTTCTTCAGAGCCATGTTGCCAATCTCAAGTTCACTCCAGACATAGGGGTTTTGCTCTAAGTGTCTTGGTGGCCACTTGGATGTTCCTTTTCCCCCTCCTTTTTTTTCAGCACAGAAAGGTTCTTGCAAAGATGACTTACATGAAAAATTCTGCTGCCATGGCTGGTATGCAACTTATTTTGCATGGGTGTTCTCCTAGGCTTTAACCTAGTTCGCGTTCAGGTAATTCTGGTAATGGGACATTTGCCTCTTCCCTGGGGGACCATTTCCAGCATCTATTCATCCAACCGGTTAGTCAGAGAACAGAGCCCTGGTGTAAGCAGGGAAAGAGGTATTTGTAGAACTATGGGAGAAAGAAAAATATGAATACGACACATTGACCTGTTTTCAGAGTATGCGGGGGAAGGGTAGGTTTAAGACTTTCAATTTCATTTTCCCCGGCTGTCAGGGGTAAATGCAAGCTATGAGAGCTGCCAGGGCCCAAATCCTAAACATGTTGTCCCCTCAGAAAATTTGATTAGCAATAAGAATAATTAAAGTGTGCATTTCCAGACTACTCCCTAAATAAAATGTGCGTGTGTGTGAAGTCCGACCTGATCTCACATCAGTGTTTCTTCCATTGGGCAGGTGGTGCTTTGGGGATGGAGAGAACTGGTTCTCAACTCCAGCTTTGCATTTAACAGTTGTGTGAGCTTTAAATTTTCTCCTAATAAAATGAGGAGAGTAATACCTTCCCCACGGGCTTGGGTGAGAGATAAATGAGATAAAGCCTCTAGCATAATGCCTGTTGTGAAGTGCTGAGCACAGGGTCATTTGCTTTCTTTTTCTAGGAAGGAGGCTCAGCTTCCTGGTCCTCTGTTAAGTTTACCTTGGATTTCACAGGTCCCTTTGGGCGCTTCGTTGATCCATGAACACCGTCTGGGATGGGTGTGATACTGTCAGTCTCCAAAGCAGCCACTTTCCCTCCTCTCTATTGCAGAGACCAGGCACATACAGAAGCAAGAGGGTGGATCTCCCAGGGTGGCTGTCACCAGGGGCCACATCCTTCTGTGTTTATGGGTTTGCTCTGATAAGCAGATGAGGAGTTCATTTATTTTTTAAATTCAAGACATACGAGTTCAATGTATGAGACACCAAGAGTAATTGTACTATGAACTGACACAAACTGCAATGAGAAAAGACCTTCTCTGCTTCCCCTGTCTCAGATTGTGCACCAGGATGTGCTAATTAAAGCATCTGTCTCTCTCCAGCTCCCATTATCAGATGTCTTAATTTATTTACTTATTACAAAATAAGAGGAGAATTTGTGCTTTGTTGTTTTTCCTCTTTATTTTATCTTCTTTGTTACATATTAAGTGATCTCTTGGCAAAATGAGTAAATAAAATGACTGTAATTAAATATAATTCTATTTGGTATGATGTTTTCATTGTAAGCATTAGCAGTTCTTCTAATGACAATGACCCTGTAATTTAAAACATATCCTAGGGGTGTTTGTTTTTATTCTGGACTTCTCTGAACACACACTAGTTGAGGAATGACAGTAGTGATGGTGTGAATTGGTGACAGCTGATCCGACCTTTTCCCACAGGTTGAGGCATAAGATGCCTTTCCCAGGATGAGGCCTCTTTGGCTTTGAGAGTCCCAACATTACCCATCTAGAATTTGGCATTGGTTTGAATTCTTGTGTGTTCAACTTGGTGATAGTCACTCACTTAACTAATTCATTCAACACATGAGTGAAATGGATGAACTAAGGCTTTGGGAGCTTCAGCCGTGGACTAGAAAGAGGCTGGAAGGAGGCTGGATTGGGTGAGGGTCATTAAAATCACTGGTCAGATTGGAGGGTCTGTTTGGAGGGAAAGTGGGGAATGAGTTTGGAGAGATAAATTCCCAAACACAGGCATATGTTTCCATTTACCCAAATATATGCATATTATTTCTGCCCCTTGCTTCTGCTTCAGAGTAGAGGCTGACTTTTTATTCCTTCTTTGAGACAGGTCAGTACTTAAATAAAATGTGGGGAGGGAGAAAGGTCTTGGCTTTGAGTACCATTAGAGCTCAGAGCCCTGTGTGACTGGGAACCAAACATGTTTTCTTCCCTTCTTCAGACAACCCCTACTTGCCCCCAGAACTCTAATCCAACCTTCTCCTGCACCATTTGCCCTCCCTGCCCACGTCCCAGCAGTTGGCTTGGAAGATGTTCACCTGCCCACTGAAGGGTCCATGCACACCATTTCCAACATATGCCAGGGCCCGTCATCATCCTTGGTGTAAGTCTGTAGATGTAGTTTTGTAGTAATTTAAGAATAATCTAACGATGTTCTCTACCTTAGCGACAGAAATGGAGTTGGTCTGGTGCCTCAGACACAGAAGCCATTTTCCCGAGGCCTTGAGAAAGGGTTTCCAAGCCCCACTTCCCCTACTGTGTGAATGGTGGTCTAGGACGGGAGAATGATGGGCTTCTGGAACTCTCTCTCCTACTGTTTAAGCAAGAAAACACACACACACACACACACACACACATATACACAGATACACAAAATGATTATGTAACTTACGTCTGTCACATGGTGGGTGCTTAATAAATTTTTTTATTGTCTTCCTTTCTTTCATGATGGTGGACACATAGCAGATGCTCACTGTGCTCTTATATATTGAGCATATGAAAGGCACAGAGGCATACTCAGTGGGAACACAGAGGGAAGATGCCTCCTTACAGTCCGTAGAGATGAGACCAATAGGGGTCACAGAATTCTCTTCCTTTCTGATAATCACTGTGGCCATTGCTGGGATTCTGCTAGTTATAGCAGATACTCAGTAATTTTTACAGAATATGTTTACTTATTAGAACCAAGGCACATTGACTTCCAGACAGCCACATGTTATTTTATGTAGAACATTATGCAAAACAAAGATGTTCAGTATTATTCCTTTACAAAATGCTCCTTCACCTTTCTCTATGGGATTTGACTGTTACTGTTATTTCCTATTCTTTTTATGATGCCTGTTTATTTTTTATTTAATTTTTTTTTAATTTTAAAAGAAGAATTTTCAGTGAAGCACAGTTGTGACGGGGGAGTAGGGAAGGAGGCTGATGGGATGACTGAATGGGGACATAAAGGGATGTCTTATAATCTTAGAATTGTTTACAAAAGAGAAGTCAGAGGTTGTATTCTGTACCCATTGAAGGGACTGGATTATCTGAAGACTTAAACTAGACAGTCTGACTTAATCTGTCTCTTAAAGGAAAAAAGTTAATTATGTTTTTATCCTTCATACTTTTAAAATTAAAATTATATAAGCAAAAATTTAAAAAAGCAGAATTTATAAGAGCAATCTGTATACATTGTACAAATATACAAATGTTTATGAAGGATCACAAAAGTAAAATTATCACCTCTGAATTCCATTCTCTAGTGGTAAAACTTTAAAATGTTTCTGTTCTCAGTTCTTCTGTTTCACCACCAGGATTCTAATATACTTTCTTGACTGATGAAATGTAGATAGTATCTTCAGACTCCTCGCTATGGGAGAGTTAGAGCCACACACCTAAGTGCTATCTTCCATCCATCACTCCATCTCCAGACTTCTGTCAGTCACACTATTACTTATCCATTACCAAGATGCAGTAACATTCACATTCTCTAAATATAATCAGGTTTTCCATGGCTTATTGTGGGCTATATAAAATTTGATGGAATACCTACTATTCATTTGTTGATTTGTTCATTTTATTCAACAAACACTGAACTATTTTGTGCCAGGTATAGGCCTATGTGCAAAGTGTGTGTGAATGTTCACAAAATTGTGTTCAAGACAGTTGAATGAGTTGTAGGCAGGGTGACTGTAGTTAACAATAATTTATTGTGTATTTCAAAATAAGTAGAAAAGTGGACTTAGAATGTTCCTTTCAGAAAGAAATGATAAATTCTTGAGGTGATGTATACCCCAATTACCCTGATTTGATCATTACACATTGCATGCTTGTATCAGAATTTCACATGTACCCCATACATGCATACTCTTATGTATCCATAAAAAAATATAAATAATAATAAAGGCAATATGAAGCTATGGAGGAATTTTTAAAGAGGGAGGTGGACCTGACCCATATTTTTAGATGCAAAGTAAAGAGAGCAATTTTGGCATCAGACAGACCTGGAGTCGGAATCCCGGCTCTGCCAGTTTCTGGGGGTATGTTCTTGGGCAAGTCACTTAACCCTCCTTCGTTTCCTTATCCATTACTCAGGGTCAATAATTTCAACTTTATAGTGTAGATGTGAGGATTAAACAACCTAATATAGAGTTTCAAAATCATGAACAAAGAATAGATCTTTTCAAAAAGTGAGAAATGCTTGCAGCACCTCACCCCCTAGTTTGTGTTACTTTTATCGTAATGTTAAATATTTACAAAAATAAAATTTGTCATAAATTTCTTAAATTTCATACTCTGAGTATAAAACCAAAACAAATTTATACATTACAAATAACACAAGAACAGCAAAATTAAATTAAGCAATATTAATTTAATATGACCAGTTTGTAATCCATATGAAAACAAACCTTCGTAAATGATATGAATATAATTGTAACTGCTACAGCCCCGGTTATTTAAAGTTTGGCTTTTCTCATACTCCGTGCTATATGTTGACTTAATTCTTCCCCCACTTTTCCTTACTTCAACTCATTATTTGTGTAGTGAACAGTGGTGTTATTTAGCCTTTGCTTAGCAGGAACACCTCTTCTATGTATTGGGTTCACCTCTGCTGTTTCCTCACTGGCCCATCACTATTAACATCCTACTGCTGTGTAGTTGCAGACATGTATGCAAGTCTGAGTGTTGAAATTGCATAGCAGGATTCAATTATGAGATCATCTAGATGATTTTTAAAATATCAATATGAAAATTTTGATCACACATACGTGCACGCAGAGACTGTTCTCAGCCCTCCTGTGGTTCTATATCTCCTCTCCCCCCACCCCCCAGATACAGGTATAGATATAGATTCTCCTAGAAGTCTTATCGTTAATGGTAGTTTTATTATTGTTAATGATTTTGATTAGGCAGGTGTGTCATTTAGCTATTACTGTGTAACAAACCACCCCAAAATTCAGTGGTTTAAATCAGTCAGCCATTTATTATTTCTCATAAGTATTGGGTTGGCTGGACAGATCTGCTGATATGGCCTGGGACACAGTGGGGTCATTCAAGTGTGGTCAGCTGCAGGTAGGCTAGTTGGCTTTGCTGATCATGGCTGGGCTCTCTCACATCTTCGAAGCCTTGGCTTTGTTCCACTTAGTCTTTCAACCTCCAGCAAGTTAGCAGAGGCTTGTTTCTAGGGTAGGCTGGACACAGTCTTACGATGATTCCAGAGAAGCAGGGAAAAAAGTGGACATGTGCAAGGGCTCCTGAGGCCTGGTGTTAGAGCTAGCACACCACCAGTTCTGCGTTCTGTTCACACAGAACAGAAATCACAAGGCCAACCCAGATTCATAGGCTGGGGAAACAGACTCCACAGTATTTCTAGTTGACAGAAGCTGCAAATTCACAATTCAAAGGATATAATTATAGGTATGTATGACAAATTGGAGCGGTTTTCACAATCAGCCCACTACGGATGAGAGGTTGGGATATGGACATTTGTTAGGAACTAATACCAACCTTCTTGGTGAGAGAGGGATACTGCCTTAACAAGGAATGGACGTGTGAGATACTTGGCCAGTTCTTTGGTGTGGGAAGGAGGCAGAAGGTAGAGTCAAAGATGACTCCAAGGAACCTAAGCTTGGGTGACTGAGAAGAGGAGGAAGCTACTGGGATAAGACCTTCAGCAGGAAAAGCAGGGTTTATATTGGGGGTGTGGAAAATGGGAGAGGTAAAGGTAAAGGGAGATAATAAGTTTAGAGTTTGCTGTGCTGGAACTCTTCCTGCAACGATAGACCTTTACCTCGTTGCATATTAAAGTCACCTAAGGGCTTTAGAAATTGATAATTGAGTCTCATCCCAGACCAGTTAAGTTTACATTTCTGGGAATGGGGCCTGGTGAAGTTTTATAAAAAAATATCTGCAGGAAATTCTAATGTGCAGCAAACTAGGAATCTTTATCTAGATCAGTATTCTCCTTGTGCCCATACGTTAGAATCACCTGGAGACCTGTGAAAAATGCTGGTGCTTGGATCCTACCACCAAAGAATCTATTTAATAGATCTGGGGTAGGGCCTTGGCATCTGTATTAAAATAAAGTCTGTGAGGGTATTTAGTGTGCAGCCAGAGTTGAGAACCACTGACCTAGATAGTTAATTTTTCCTGTGAATAACCAATGTTTTCAGGGTTGCAAGCCATGGCAAAGGGGCACTATGACAAAGTCTCGTTAAGATCTGGGCAGGCCTGGAATTAGCATGAAATCACTGGATGCCAGCCAGGGCATGGAGACAGGAGCAGTCGGAGGATGAATCCAACCTTTGGCGACCCAACCTGGATCAACATCTGTGTTTGAAGCACAAGGGTTTATTGGTGTTAATCTGCTTCGGGTAGAGATGTCGGGAAACTACCCTGAAAAAATCCAGAGTAAAGCATGTCATGATGCCATCCGAACCCCTGTCTTCCAATTCAAATTTAGTTTTCTCTGCAGTAGCACCTGAAAAATACAACTCCCACCATTTTCTTTGCGGAGGTAAATTCACAATGTCTTAGATCTCAGTATGTGTTTTCCTTGACTGCAAAGCTGAAGCTGCCTCTTCTCTGATTTCATGCCAGTAGTCTGAGCTTTGACCTTGATCTTCTTATTGTTAATGTCCTATAAATGTTTGTAGACCAATTATCTCTCTATAGGCAGTCACTGAGTCAACAACAAAATATTTAAGGTTTTTTATTTTCTGTGTTCATAGATCATGCTTGACAGAACTTTAATCATTCAGGTTTTTGGCTGGCCTCTCTGACTCTCCTCTTGTTTATTTGTGACCTCCACAAGCCTCATCTGTTTTGGAGAAATACATAATTGCGTAAGAGAGAAGTTGACTCCTGTTAGGCATGCCACTGACAATGTCCCTGGGGTCAGGGCTTCTCAAAGTGGGCATCAGAATCCCTTTGGGGTGGGAGAAGGCTTGTGCAAAGGTCACATTTCTGAGTCCCACTCCAGATCTCTGTGGATGGGGCTCAGGCATCTACCAGTTTCACTTGGGGAGGGGGGTGATTCTTATACACACAGTTTTAGAGCTATCACCATAGTTATTACTTCAAATATTATACTCAGAGAAGTCAGAGCAATGTTTTTGCTTTGGTGGGAGAGGCTTTGCTCCATGAAACTCATCTATAATCAAGACATAGACCTTTCCTTAAAGAGTTTCCAAAAATGTTCGCCACTAGGAATCACCATTTCATGTCAATCTTGAATATCGGTGGGATTGGTCCATTCATAAGGATTTTGTTATGTCCATTGGACACACCTAAGACAAAAGCAGAGGCGAAAAGTAAAAGAGAAGGGAAAGAGTGAATATAAGAGATAAATAGGCAGGACAGAAAAGAGAAATGGAGAAAAAGGAGGAAATAAACAAGGGGTATATGTGTAAAAATGGGGTCATCTATGACGATAATTAGTATCATAGTGTTTTACATTTTGAAGCACTTTACAGTACACAAAATCCTTTCATATGTGATCCTCACAACATCCTAGGGTACTGGACTGGGTGGGTATTAACATTCTTATTTCACAGGTGAAAAAGTTGAGAGTTCTGGGAGCAACCTTTCCAAGGTCAGACAACTAGTAAGTGTCAGAACCAAGACTAAAACTCAGGGCTTGGTTGTAGAGCAAGAATTTTCCAGTCAGTTCTGATCTATACAAGGCCCGGACAACCTAGACTTGCTCTTGCTTCTGTTATGATGGGGCCTTCACCCTGGATGAGTGCGTCTTTGTGATTTGACACAGGGAAGATCTTCGGGGAGGCACAGGGAGCGGAGTGAAGTTGGTGTCCTTGGGGCCCTTCCAGACTCATATCATAAAGGTCGACAGGCTTGTTGGAAGAGCTCATGTTACATGCATGTCATAAACAAAATAAAACTAGTCTTTGCTGTCTGAGTGTCTTCATGCTTTCCTTTTTTCCCTATTTTTCCTCCTTCTCTCATCTCCTACACACACTACACACACACACACACACACACACACACACACACACACACACACACACTCATCTAAGAAATGCAGCTGTGGGTCTGGGATTTGGAGCAAGTTCCAAATCATGCAGCAGTGACTGTCAGTATGATTAGGCCTAATGGAATCAGTAAGATAAATTAAGGTCCTAGGATCACCATAAGACCTTTTCTCGGTCTAACCTACTGTGGCAGAAGGCAAGGAAGTACCTCTCAGGCCAACTGCCCCCCACCCCTTCTTTTCTTTTACTCTTATGGAGCAGGCCCTTTCACTTTAGGGCATGGTTGGTACTGACCCTACTGGGGCTACAGTAACATCTGACCTGGGTACCACAGTTGAATGTTTATAAGCCTTTCCACCCTCCTTATTCTCTTGCTCATTACAACATCCTGGTGATACAGATAATTATAATCCAGGCATGATTATAATACCATCGGTCTAGGAATACTTGTATAATTCCCTAGCAAGCCACCCCACCCCATGAAGTCCTAAGGTAAATGTATGCACAGAGGGGGTGAAGCAATGCAAAGGAACACTCCATTGTTAGCTGGGCCTTAGGCTCCTCAAACACTGAGCAAGATTCTGGTGAACCAGGCTGCACCGCGCAGAGAACCCGGACAACCTAAAACAAAAGGCAAACGTACCTTTCTGACTTAACTACTTCTCTAAGGGAAAACCTAATCTCTGCTTGCCTGCTGAGAAGCCCCAGAGAAAAGGGAGTGGATGGAAGAGACCAGGCCTAAGCTTCTCCAAGTTGTTGTTTTGTAGTTTTGTAGGAAAAGATACACATCCGAGGAGAAAGCCCCAAAGAGCCTTGGAGAGCAAGGTAACAAATCCTTGACCATAACTTGCTTCTTGAGGCCTGGGAGGATGGACCAGACCCCTTAGTAATGGCAACCCCCAGCATTATGGCCTAGTGAGCTAGTTCCGCTTCCTCCTTGGGCACTGTCTTTGGGATTTGGGGGGTCTCTGGGGGCTGGAGGGCAGGCATGATAGCCCTGGGGCCTTAAAGCCTCATGACTATTACCGGTGGCTACATTTTACCGTGAGGAAGTTGAGGATTGGGGACATTCAGTCACTTACTCAACCAAGGTCATTTGTTTGGTGTGTAGAGAAGCCAGGGTATGAACTCTTGAATCTTGGCTACGAAATTTAGCAATTTTCCCATTGTACTTCTTGGCCTCTCTACCAACCACCATTTCATTCTTATGTGGAAAATTAGTTCTGCTCTCCTGGGCTTCCTCTGGCAGGAGCGGTATCACTAAAATATTGAAAAGCACCCAAAGAATGTATTTCCTCCACTTACTGTTTGCCCAGGGAAGACATCCATGTCCCTGGGAACAGTCTGGCTCACAGTTTAGGAAGTGTCTGGTTACACGTGGAGGCGGTCTGCTAGACGGGGCTCAGATCACATGTCTGTTTGATCTCACTGTTCCTCCTTGAAAGCTCAGATGATCCGAATGGTCATGCTGTCCCCTAAAAGGGGGGTTGGGGTTTATTTTGGGAAAAGAGTCTATTTTAAGCTAAAGGACAGGGGCTCCCTGTTCTGCCACTGAGCTGGCTTGTTTCCACTCTGCACTCAGCAAAAACTGAATATTCTCTAAACAATAGGTGACTCAGCCTTTGCTAAGTCTCAGGTATGAAATGGATTTAGCAAGCAAAGAGAAAATGTCTTTTTTTTCTTCATTTTTTTCCTGGTCCTGTTTGATGGTAATTCTCAGCGCTCAGTGTTCCTTTCATCCAAAGATCTGTAATTAATTAAGCCTCACAACTCCCCTGGCAGGTAGAGAAGTACAAGAATGTGCATTTAAAACCAATCCTGTTTGATACAGTAGGACTGTTACTAAGGCTCTTTAAAAGAAAAACCTTTCTATTGTGAAACTCCTTTTTCATGGACTAAATTAAGGGAGAAAGGGAAGAAGTACTTTTGTCTGGGACGCCTGCTCAGTTACGTTCACAGAGCCCGGAGTTTGGAGCTCTGATGTCATTCTTGGATTAAACTAGGTGTACAAGCTATGGCTGCATAGAAAATTAACACAAAATTTAGTGGCTTTAGATAATGATAGGCATGTTTTATCATGCAGTTACTGTGGATCAGGAATTCAGAGGTGGCTTATCTGGGTGGTTTTGGCTTGAAGTCTCATAAGATAGCGGTCCAGATGTCAGCCGGGGCTGTGGGTGTCTGAAGTCTTGATGGGGCTGGAGGATCCATTTCTGAGATGGCTGTTCAGATGGATGGTGAATTGGTGGCGGTTGCTGGCAGAAGGCCTCAGTTCTTTACCGTGTGGACTTTTGCCGAGGGCTGCTTGAGTGTCTTAATGACATGGTAGCTGTTTCCTCCCATAGCAAGGCACCCTAGGGAGCAAAGGTGGAAGTGGCAGTGTCTTTTATTACCCAGCCTGGGATGTCACACCTCCATTTTCTCAATGTCCTGTTGACTGCACAGGTCTGCTCTCATCATTATGGGAGGGAACTATAAAAAGGGTGTGAATATCAGGAAGTAAGAATGCATTGGGGGCCCGTTTGGAGTCTGGCGACCATGCTAAGACATATTAGGTATGAGTTCATCTGTAATATTATAGGTACATCCTCTGAAATGCCAGCTTAGGGGACTAAATATCATTCACCCTGATAAGGATGAGTAAGAGATGGGGGAATGGTAAGTTAACATTCCAGTTATTTGTAGTTTTAGAATAAATAGTCACTATGACTCATGGATAAGCGATTAAGCCTGCATTGAAGTATGTGTGACGGGTGAGGCTCTCTTCTTTAGGAACTGGATATTTGTCCCAGACCTTATACTGAATCACAGGTTCCCCATTGTTGGTCTATGGGCCAGTATTTCGTTATCCACTAAGAAGAAACTGAGGTTTGTTAAAAATGCAGATACCAAGTTTCTATCCCCTAGGAATTCTAGGTTGGCACATTTGGGACCCCCTGTGCTGGCTTCCCTCATCAGGCAGTGGTAGCTTCGAGTTATGTGGAGTGAGAATTATGATGTATGGTAGTCATATTTGTTTGATCAACAACTCTCCATGTTCTTTTTCTTAGCCTCAAAAAACCAACTCAACAATGGGCCCTGGTGGCTAAGATCTGGAATTGGTAGTTGCCAATGTTGTTTGCATGCCATATTGGTTAGAGGGGGTGCAGATAATTAATAGAAAGTTCCCATATCAAAAGGGCTGCTAGGGAGACAGATGGGGTGAGGTCACTGACCAATAGCAACAGTTTGAAAGGCCATTGTTATACTGCTACCTCAGGTGTATGCAAGGACTGGTCTCATTACCATGTACAGAAATACTTTCACATCCTTCATAAATCTTAGCCCAGTGGTTATCGAATATTAGCATATAGAAGAATCACCTGAGGCATGTTAAAAAGTACAGAATTTCAGGTCTCCTGTGGGATTCTGATTCAGCAGGTCTAGTGTGTCCCAATTGGTTTTGATGTAAGTGATCTGGGACCAGACATTGAGGTACACTGTCCTAGGCATGGCCTGACTTAACTGCAATGTATTGTCCTCATATCTGTTTCATACCCAGTAGCAAGAGTTCAGTTTATGCAGTGGATAACATATAGGGGGTTGCTGTATGGAGTTTTCGGGAATGACAGTTACTAGGTGAACTGAAGACATGCCTGAGAGGTACAGTGAGATCTGGACAGGTGTGGAAGGGCATTTTATTAGCATTGTCTTTGTAGATTTTCAACTTCCTTCCAGACAATAAGCTCTTAGAGGTAGGATCCACATGCTGTTTAGTTTTGCATCTCCCACAGAGGCTATCATGCTACCCTTCTACTTCAGGCTTAGAATAGATGTGTTCTCACCCAGGGGAAAGTTCATTTGAGGTGGCCAGGAATTCCGGATGGGAATCGATCCAAGGTACCCAGAGCATGTTGTGTTGTGATGACTGCTCTATGACTCTGAAGTTGAGTGATTCTAGGTTATTGCCAAACTCTCCTCTCACTTCTTCCTTCCCTCTTCCAAATGCCTGAAGGTGGGTAGTGACAGTGAAATAGTCTTGACATTAATGACTGTCTCCAATTTGTGACTTTGGAGAGTATGATTGAAATATGAGCTGCAAAGCTGAATAGAGCACAGCTGAAGCCTACAAATTACCTCTGACAAAAGACAGGGTAGCCAAAGAGTATTTTAGCCATACCAAACACCTCTTTTTCAATCGGCCAAGGACTCCTGGGCATGCCCGGGTGGCAGACACAGATCCAACAGCACGATCAAGACGAGGACACTTGATGACAAACAACAAAGCAGCAAGTTTCTTGTATGCTGCTTAGAGAAAGAGAAGAGGAAGATGAATAATAGGATGACTGGCCTCATTCAACAATTGATCATTTAATTTCTACTAAGTGCCAGGACCTGTTCTAGGTGCTAGGGATATTAGGGTGAACCAAACTGACAAAGAAGTACATATTTTAACAAAAGAGATAGAAAAATGAATAAATAAATACATAACACAATATCATATAGTAATTAGTGCCAGTAAGAATAAAACAGGAAGGGGATAGTAAAATTAGAATAACTATCATTCCAAAGTGGATTGCTTTAATATAGTAACGATGATAATTATTTTAACAAATCCATTCAACTAGTAATTTTTTCAATGCTTACTATGGGCCACACACAGTACTGGGCAATGGAGATTTAGTGGTAACACAAGAGACAAGTTTCTTGATTTCACGCTGCCTTTTTTTTTTCTTTAGGCCAGGAAAAAGATCAAATACAATCAAACAAAGACACAGAAGAAACCTATGAGGTAGTGGTTAGTGCTATTAAGAGGATTAAGGTACAGAGAACTGGTAGAGTGACTAGGAAAGCTCCTTTGGTTGGTTGAGGAAATTCCTGTCCAAGAAGGTGATATTGAACTGAAATTTAAGTACCAAGGAGGGGCCAGCTATGCAGAAAGCATCCCAGGCCAAGTGGGGAGGGCACGAGGCTGAGTGCCCCAGGCTGAGCAGATTCAGTAGTAGAAAGAAGGCCCATGTAGCTCCCGGGGGGGATTGGGAGCTTAGTTAGAGTCATTAAGGAGAAATATAATCTTATTTCATAGATAACACTTTAAGAACCAATTTACTTCTAGAAAACCATTTTTCTTTCTTTTAAAATATTGTGTCGTTCTTCCATCAGAGACAGGTGTAACATTTAAATCAATCGATTTGTAATATGAATTTCTTCCTGTAATTAATTAGTTCTCTTTTCCCAGCACCCCTGAGATAATCCCAAATGCAGGGCAAGTGTTATTGTAATAATATTTTATTAGTATAATTAACAAAAATATTGTGTAGCAATATGCCAGTCATTAAGTATGTTGACTCAGGTAGTAACTGGGAATTCTTGGTTAATGTTAATCTGTAGATCCATTTATCTTCCAAACACCTTAGATGTAGTGTTTCTGTTCTAGACTGGCATTTGAGACCTTAGGGTATACATTTTTTTTAAGAGACAGGGTCTCACTCTGTCACCCAGGCTGGAATGCAGTGGCCCAATCATAGGTTACTATAACCTCAAATTCCCAGGCTCAAGCAATTCTCTTGCCTCATCTTCTGGAGTAACTGGGACTAGAGGCACATAGCACCACACCTGGCTAATTTTTAAATTTTCTGTAGAGATGAGGTCTCGCTGTGTTGCCTAGGCTGGTCTTGAACTCCTGGTCTCAAGTGATCTTCCTGCCTTGGCCTCCCAAAGTGCTAGGATTACAGGCATGAGCCACCGTGCCCTGCCTGTTTTTTTTTTTTTTTTTTTTCCTGTGTGTAGTTTCCCAGCTGCCTGAGCTTTGGAGCAGCCAGGGAAAATGCCCCCAGTTGTCTTTGCTTCCGCTTCCTGGGTGCTGCAAATGCTTTAACCCCTGTCCATAGAAGAGCTTTGTGCACCTTGGTTATCTCTCCATCCCAGGTTCACACGTCACCCAAATTCTTTTTTGTATCTCTAGAGAATCATTCCCTATGACACTGGGTTCTCTTTTCCCCAGTTAATCATACAAGAGCCTTTCTGCTCACTCATCCGCTACATTTCACACCTCTCTGAAGTATCTTTCTATTTACACTGGTTATAGATGTATATGTGAAGATCAAGCGGATAGATTGTGTTTGCATAGAAACTTACTTACATGCTAAAAATGCAATGCAAATCTTTAATGTAAATTTACTGTATATTTGAGTGTGTTATATATTTATTCTCCAAAATAAACTTAGCAACTTTCACATTATGAATCATTAAGCCTTATGCTTCTCCAAAGAAGGGAGCACGATTTCTCAAAATACAGTATTGTTTTTAGAATGAAAATTTAATTTGTTTCATGACCAATTCAAATCAGTTTTGAAATTCTACACTACCTCAGCCTTGACTAGCTCTAAAATGCAAATGCTACCCATAAGGAACAAATGTCTTTTCAATTATTAAAATTGAATTTCAAGACTTGTAATGGTTTCTTATGATAAAAATGTTTGAGTAGATCTGAAAAATATTTCAAAATTCTAATAATAATTAAAAAAGACAAAAACAGAAACTTGAAGGCAATAACAAGAGCAAAGATTGAGTTACAAAAATTAAAATGTATTTAATTTTCATAGAAGTTCAAAGGCATCACATTGGAAGCATTAGGGTAGGGAAAGAGACAGGCTCTTGCATTCTCTCTCTCTCCCCCTCCCCCTCCCCCATCTCCTTCTCTCCTTCCCCCTCCTCCCTGCCCCCACAGTTGAGTCGATATGCTTTATGATTTGTGAGAATTAGGCTCAGCTTAGTGATTGAAATTAGAGAAAGGATACTGATTTTTTTGTTGTTTTCTTTTTTGCATTCTTTTTCTTTTTTCAGAGATAGGGTCTCACTCTGTCACCCAGCCTGGAGTGCAGTGGTATGATCATAGCTCACTGTAGCCTTGCACTCAAGCAATGTGCACACTTAAGCCTCCCAAGTAGCTGGGACTACAGGCATGTGCTACTACACTTGAGTTTTGCTTTTTAACTCAGAGAATGTACCTGAAATGCCAGGGTGATGGTGTAATGGTTTTGATATTCTGTAAAATAGGTATAATGATAGTCAAATGTTCCTGCTCTGTGGTTTTTACCCAGAACTGTGCTGTGGTTGTGAGGGATACAAGAGGACTGGAACAGCAGTCCCCAACCATTTTGGCACCAGGGACTGGTTTCATGGATGACAGTTTCTCCATGGACCATGTGGGTGGGGCATGGTTTCAGGGTGATTCAAGTGCATTACATTATTGTGCAGTCAAACTTCTCTGCTAACGATAATCTGTATTTGCAGCCGCTCTCCAGCACTAGCATCACTGCCTTAGCTCCTCATAAGGAGTACGCAGCCTTGATCCCTCGCATGCGCAGTTTACAGTAGGGTTTGCACCCCTATGAGAATCTAATGCCACCGCTGATCTGACAGAAGGCAGAGCTCAGGTGGCAATGTGAGCAATGGGGAGTGGCTCTAAATACAGATGCAGCCTCCCTTGCTAGCCTCCTGCTGTGTGCCTGGTTCCTAACAGGCCACAGACCAGTACCAGTCTTCGGCCTGGGGGTTGGAGACTGCAGAACTAGAAGGTATCCAGACACTAGAAGGTGTCTGCCCTTGGGAAGTTTACCAGTGACTTGGGAAAAAATGGCTTTATATTACACAACTCAAGAAAAGTACAAGCCGGTATACACTTAAGCACTAGATACTGCAGTGCGTAGAGACTAATAGTTACAGGAGTTGATAGAAAGGAGCATTATTAATATGATGTGGGGCCAACATGGAATGTTCCATGGAGGAGAAGGAGTTTAACTCGATCTAGATGGAGATACAAGATTTGTTATCATTTTCTTTTTAGTGTAACGATAATAACTCATTTTTATTAATAATACTGATTGTCTGTTGGCTGACAGATTAGAGGATGGAAAAGCGTGATAAACCCACAGGGTAACTATGTTTTAAAGGTCTTTCTTTTCTTAAAGGCATCAGAAAGAAGAAAAAGAAAGCCTTTCTAAGAGCCTAGGCTTGGGGAAAATGTAGGAGGTACAGAAGAGAATTAATGGGTAATGCTTGTCATTTTGTGCAAAATAACCTTGACACAAATGGGGCAATTTAAAGAAGGGTAAGTGACTCCCAGCCCACTCAGCCAGGTTGATGGAGGAAATAATCATGGGGTTGATGGCAGACTGCAAAAAGAAGACCCAGGGTAGCTTTTCCTCTTCCATTATGTGTGTTTCTGATGTAAAGCTCATAGCTGAAGGAACATTTTAGAAACTCAGCTCTTTTTACTTTCCGATCATTTTAGGTATGTAACTTAATCTAACAGCAAATTAGATGGGTCTCTTTTTTTCCCTTCTCTCTTGAGCTCTATACAGAGGTGTGAGAGTTGTTGCACCACTGACATCCATGAGGTTGAAATGAACAAAACAAGGTTAGAGAGACCAGGATAATTGTAAAAAAAATTTTTTTTATGTCAAAGCAGTGTGTTATGATGGGTAAGTCAGGGTGTGAGCATCCCTGTAGTTCATGAGTAAGGGAAGTAGTATTGTTCTAAGTCAGTTTTCAACCTTGGCTATATATGAGGATCACTTGGGGAGCTCTAAAAATTACTGATGTCCTGGCCTTCCCCCCTATCAACTCCCCCAAGCGATATAGTTGGTCTAGGGGGCGGCCTGGGCACTGGATTTTCTAAAGCTCCCCAGGTCATTCTAATGTTCAGCAAAGTTGAGAACCTCTGCTCCAAGTGCTGATTTAAAGGAATTGTACCTGGTGAGCTTGTTAAACCACAGACTGCTGGATTTCATCCCCAGAGTTTCTGATTCATTACATCTGGGATGGGATCCACGAATTTGGATTTCTAACACATCCTCAGGTGATGCTGATGCTGCTGGTCTGGGGACCACAGTCTGAGAAACACTAGAGTCAAGCCAGTTCAGGTTGCTCTAAGTCAGAATTTCCTAAAGTTTGGCCCTTGAACATACTTGTCGAAATGCAGATTCTGAGTACCTCCCTCAACCCACTGAATTAGAATGCCTAGAAATTTGCAATTTTAAATGAGCTCTTCAAATTTTTCTTTTGAACTCTATCATTTGAGAACTACTGTGGAGCTTAATAGTTGTGTTTCTTTGGTATCTTGCTCCAAATGTTATTTTTATGTAAATTGAATTTGACCATATGAAGGTTTCTGGAATTATTTTATGCTATAAAAGATTTCTATAATTATTTTATGCTAAAAAAATCTCTATAGATTGGATTGTATTAGATACTCTAGGGAGTATCATTAATCATTAATAGATCAAATTTGGGGAAATAGGCATTGTTATGGGGCTTGTGGGAACATAATAGACCCACCTATTTGTGTAGTGGGCGCAATGATGCTCTCAGATGTTGAAGTAGCTTTCAAAACATGCTTTGTGCTTTCACTATCGTTAGGTAATTGCACACAGCATAGGTTGTATGAAGGTTGGGGGAGCATCTTCCAAATTTTAGAGGATATTATAATTACCAGGAGTACTTGTTAAAACTTAGATTCCAAATTCACAGCTCCAGGGAGACTCAGTCCTGGGTGGTATCCGGCAATCTTTATTTAAAAAAAACAGGTGATTGCTATGCATTGGGTCCAGGAATCTCATTTTAAGAAATAGTGGGTTAGGGACTATAAAGGAGAAAAATTGTTTTCACAGTTGACCCGAGTTGCTGATAAACAATTTGCTATATATTTACTATTTTTTTTTCACATCATGTAAGTCAGTATCCTAAGAGTGAGGTGTAAGAGTCAGCTAAAATGTTAATATGCAGGGTATATTTTTTAGGTGTGCAATATTATTCCACCCATCTGTCTCTTTCTCTCTCCTTTAGGTATTGTGTAGCTTTGTTCCTTTGCCTCTTTCTGTACTATTCCTCATTTTATTTTTTAAAAAGTGGAGCAGACACATGCTTAAAATGAGAACCAGGTCAAGTCTGCATTCAGCTGGGTTTTCTTCCCCTTTATTTCCCTGTCTGGACCAGCTTATTTTTTTTCCCTCTTTTTTTTCTTACTGTCCTTTGTTGTTTTGCCCATCCTTTCCCCTGCCAGTCCATGTTCCACCTTCAATCTGTGTTGTCTTTCCTTTGTGATCTCTCTGTGGCCATTTCAGCGGGCAGGAGAGAAAGAAGTCACTGCAGCCCTTACCAGTCCGTGGTTCTGTCCCCAGGGCTGCTGGTGGTGGCAGAATGTCAGTAACCAGAAGAAGAAAAACCTTCAGAAGTCTGTTGTGGTATCTTGGTGTGCAAGTGTGGGGTTAACAGAACGGAATAAAATGATTTTTTACTAAAACTCAGGGTTCACAGGTGAAAGGGAGACAGGCCTGGGGAAAAATTATACAACATTTTGTTAGTGAGTGATAGTCTCTGTAGGGAGAAACCTGTGTGAAATGAATCTTGCCTGGTTTACAATACAGGTGGCCATTTTTATTAAGTTAACTCTCAACTGTTTTAGATCACAGTGAATATGATAGGATTATTTTTTTTTTCTTTCATGTTTCAGACTTCCTTCAGGCCCACCTGCTAAAATATTAGTTTTCCCTGAAGAATTATCTCACAGTTGGAAGGAAGGGAAGGCCTGCTAGATGAGGAGTTTTTTTGAGACTAGTGGTGATTCAGGTGTGACAGCAAGGTCTTCCGCGCTTGATTCATCTGTTGTCATGGAAACCCACCATAGTGGTAGAGCCCAGGCAAAGCCTGACCATCAAACTGGGTGAATGCAGTGTGTTTTGAATCGCACTGACAGGAGGAGAAGTGGTATATGTTCTTTATAGAGAATCACAAAGAGAAAGGTCTAGCAATTTCCAAGGCTTTCTGTCTTCACAGCAAGAACACTGGAGAACTCTATGGAGAAACATAGGAATGTTCAGTTCTGGTTGCTGCCATCAACAGAAAGGACGTTTCTTCCTAGAGCCTTCAGAGCCATCTGGCATTTTGCTTATCCCACTCATGAACTCAAGACTCTTACATTAAAGAGTTCTTTTAGGAAATATTTATTTCTTGAACTTCCCTTTGCTTTTTGAGGTAACTCCCCTTCTTTTTACCACCAGAGCCTCAATCACTTGAGCAAGGTATATTATCTATGTAAACAAGATGATAAAGTGATTTCTTATATCAAGGATTCAACCACATGAAGGTTAAACCCCAAGAAACAAAGAAACCCAACCATATATTGTAAAATCCCAATAAAAAGTTTTAAGTTTTGACCAAACAGCTCATTTCATCTCCCACAAATGCAAAACTTTGGATGTATTGATGTCAGTGGACTGTATTTCTTTTCTCAAACTCCAAAGCCCAAGTAGTTGGTATATTCTTGTTAACTGATACTGTTTCCACTTTATAGATCAGGAAACTGAAGCTATTCAAAGTTACTGTATATGCATGGTATTTTTTTATTTGCTTATTCCCCGATCTGCCTCATTGAGGTGGTTAATGAACCTTGCTAAATCTTGGCTCTCCTATATACCCAGGGCCATGCCTATCTCATAACAGAATCTCAATAAATATTGTCAAACTAGATCATATGTTTCGAGTGCACAAGGGGAGACAATGAAATGGCTGGGGCGAGACCCTCCCCTCTCTCCCAGCATCTTGAATGGCAGTCAGGACTTAGCAGTGTTGAACACACTGTAGCCCCCAATAAATACCTGTCAATCGATTGATGGATGGACTGATTCAAGACTATCATAGTCTTCAGTACTTGTCTCATGTGCTTCAACAAGGACTTTAGACTTAACTGATTCGATTGGTCATAGTTTTAGACTTGTTGCTTCTACTTTGACAAAAAGAATAGACAGTACGACTACAAACATAGCAACCTTCTGGATTTGTTCCCATGGATAATCTTGAGACAATTCGAATGAAGTTTTTAACTTTTAAAGGGACCAGAGTGACAGGCTTGATAATTAGTTGGCATTAACCCTCCCCTCTATTTAATGTCATTTCTCACTCTTTACCTTGGTACTAATCACTATGGGCTGTTGCTCTGATTTAGATGTCATCTTACTCTCCTTTTTTTTTTTTTTTAGGTCATTTTGGATCTTTGTCCCTCTGGTGCATTTTATGACCCACCTCTCTGCCTGCATTCCCCAGCCTCTCGAAACCTTTCTCATTTCCCCACTACTTTTATTAAATTTCTTAATGTGCTAAGTCCTATTTTCTAGTCCTTGTTACAAAGGGCATTTCCTGTAGCCTTAGGAAGACAGTGAACTAGTGAACAAGCAATCATAAAAATTACCACGTCTAGACTTTGGTTTAAGCAAAAGAACCAGAAAGTGCGTACAGCCCCTTCTGCATTACTCTGTCTGAATCTTTAGCAGGAAAGTTTAGGTTTACAGTTAACCTGTTGCTCAACTTGTTGGGAATGAATTAGCAACTCTGAAATTCCTCTGCATTTCGTGTTTCTAGGAGTTAGTTCCGTGTCATAGCTGAGGTTTGCTTACTGTCTTCAGCATGGAGACTTAGCAGCTACGGAAAGGATGAGCTAGCACTTTCTACCGACTCCATGTCACTGTGGAATCCAGGGGATGATCCAACAAATCAATAAATTATCCAAGAACTTGGATCTCAGGTCTACGTTTTAAAAAATTCTAACAAGGCATTTAGTTCATATGAAAGGAGATTCTGATCTATGCTGTACAGATCAGAGACCACCGAAGTTTTGCCCCCCTTTCTGATGGCAGAGAGAAAGGGAGAAAATTTAGGTAGAATTAGAACTCAGAATGCTCTAGGAGTTTCTATAGTCTTGAGAAATTCCAGGTGAGAGACGGGGACATGGAATTCACTGGTTAATCACCAACTCAAATCCAGGTAGACAGAACTCTAGAGCTTTTTAAAGAGATCCCAGAGTTCATTTCACCCAACAATTTCATTTTGTAAATGAGGAAATTGAGGCCCAGAGGTGTATGGCTTGCCAAGGATACAAACTAAATTATGGAAGTTTTAGTTCATGACTCATGTTAGGTGGACTGCTGGTTCAATTGAAAAATTGAAGCCTCCTTTTGAGGAAGGGCCAAGTTATTCTTTAATATAAACCAAGGCATGCTCTTACACACATACAGACACACACCCCATCATGATGATACATTTCTGTCTGGACTCACTAGGCAGAATTATTAATACAGATATAATGCCAGGAATACAGAGTGTTAACGCCGCTGCAGGATAATACATTAGTGCCATAGAGTTTAATAATAGATAATAGTAAATAACGCAGTTGCAGAATTATGTAATTCAGCTACAGAGTAAATGACAAGGAAACGCACACATACACGGAAGAGTGTTGCTAGTGGGAACACTTGGGTGTTTTCATTTTAACTTGTCTCTTCCACCCTTTGGCCTACCCTTTTGAGAGACGGGCAGGGCATTCAGAGACGTGCCCAATTGGGATTTTTAGTTTGTGCCATGAAGTTGCAGGTTTCTGCACTGAGCCAGGAAGTACTAGTTGTGCTCCTCAGGCAACTGTCAGCTAATCCTTTTAATGCGTTTATTACTTTCCTCCGTGTCATGACTGGATATCTTCCTTCAGCTGGGGGAAGGGGCCTAGATGTGTCCAAGCTTGGCCTTTCTCTCCCATCACCACTCTCTGGAAGTCATTGCGTGTGAGGGAGCGGTGTTGGCTCGTGGAGCTCTGACGATCGGACAAGACTGGGAGTGGGGGTGTGGGTCGAGGGTCGTAAAGGGAGGTAAGAGGCACAGTCACAGTCACGCTTCAGCAAGCACGCCAGTGAGCTGGTGTGTGCTGCTCTGTCCTCATCTGCACTGGAGAAAGCAGCTGCTGATCCCTGTGAAACCTGCATTCTTTCTCTAACAGAATGGAATATTTCCCTCTCATTCTTTTAAAATAAGATAAAAAGCAAGGGGTGGGGAAATTAATTAATGTCAGTAAATGAAGCATGAGACGCTTGTCTGGATATGATAATGACTGTGAATTAGTGCAGAAGAAATAAAATGGTATAGAAAATGAACCTTGCCAGCACACTGCTCTGGGATGGACTCAGCCACCCCTATCACGCATTAACTCTTCCCTTGCCTCATCCTTTGTCCTGTCTCTCAGTTGCTTTAGCCCAACCCTCCTCCATTGCAAAGTCTCAACACTACAGGCTTCTAGCCCGAGGTTCCCAAAGGGAGCCCTGCCTCCAGGAGAGACCGGGCCAGCTGGTGACTGCACACTTCTAAAATGTAAATAAAAGAACTTCACATCTATGTATTAGATTAATGAAACCATGCCAAAAAGAAGCAATTGTTGTGTGTCCCCTCGTTAGGAGAACTACAAAATGATTCAAGAAAGTGGAAAGTTACTGGAAGAAAGAGAAGGGAGTAGTTCCTCAAAATAAGTTTTTCTCTCTCCTCCAAAGCCAAGGTTTACCTTTGGACTGTCGATAACTTATCACCTCCCCACCCAGCTCTGCCTTGTGTGTATGCCTCAGGCTGTATGTCTTTTGAAATGTTTTGAGATGACTGCAGCAAGCATACACTGATTGAGCACTTCCTGTACACAAGCACTGTGGAATGGACATAGAGGAATAGGCCAACTCCATTTTCAAGGAGTTTTCTCCTTCCAAGACATGGAGTAGTGCCTGGCGTGGAGTAAACACTCAGCAAATTGTTGCTATCATCAGCATCATTTCACTGAATTTAATTCATATTAACTTTTCGTTGCAGACAAGATGTTTCAGAGGTTCAGAGAGCCCTTGACCACTTTCTTTTGTTTTCTTTTTTTTTGCTTTGCTTTTTCCCTTCATTTCATTTTTCTTTCTTTTTCTTCTGTGCTTTAAAGGTCTTGGACCATTGGCAAAATAAAAATATGTGCAAACATAGTCACTATGACCTTTGAATGTTAACATTTAAGAAATTAGTTGCTGTTAACAAAGACTCAATGCAGTATGGTCACAAAATATGAATCATTGAATTGAGAAATGATATTAATTCACACTGCAGTATGTTCCGGTAGTCCAGTAATGGAACACCAGTTTAGAGTTGTTTATTGACATAGTGTGTCTTCTTGCATTCTCATCAGTGGTGGCTCTATATGCAGATTCATTTGGAAATAATACCAAAAGATTGAATTTTACAAAATTCGATATTTTCTTAAAAATATTCTGAAACAACAACAACAACAAAGAGAAGGCTAGATGAAACTATGTTGATAGTAATTATTGAAACTAGGCAATAGATCCATGGGGGATCTTACTATTTTTTGTAAACATTTAAACATTGCTAAAATAAAACCAATTTTAAAGGCTCAAGTGTTGAGGCGTCCTTTGGGATTATAAGCCTGAGAGAATGGCCTCTCTGAGACTCCTTGTCCCTGCTCCTCCAAGTCCAAGTTGGGAGGCAGATAGTGAATGTCGCACATTCCTGGAATGGCTCCACACACTTTTTAAGGACACCGTGTTAACATGCGATGCTTCCTGTTCCCTTCGGAGGTCTGCGAACCCCTTCTCAGGAGGCCATCTTATAGGCCAGACAGGTGTACACTCTGCCCCATTCAGTCTTTGCCTTTGCTTTTTCTTTGATCTGTTGACACAGGCGGCAAGTATGGAGACACCACTTCCTGGTGACAGTGGCTCTCCCAGAGCAAAGGGGGATCCATTTGTGTGAGTAGGTTTGTTAAGCCTCGCGATGGCCTCCCTCTCCTCCTGGGATGTTGGAAGAGATGCTGCTGAGAGTCTGGGCTTGACTGGTGAAATAATGGACTTAAGGAAAGAAAGAAAAAATAGAATCACAAATGAGATCCGAAATCTGATTTTTTTCCTTTTCCTTACTAGCTTATTAGAGATAACCACACCATGTAAACCCTATGTGCATCTATGATTGTGAGCTTTTGTGATCCTGTATATTAGAGGGTGATTTATTTGGGCAGAAGTAGGCTTATAAATATGGATAGGGCCTTTGGTTATAATCAAGAGAAGAACCATTCATGGACCATTCAGATTCTGTTTCACTATTAACCACCAAACTGATGTGAAGGACTGTACGCAGACCTCAAGATTACGCAGTGAAGGGGCTTCCGAAAGAATTTACAGTTGGATGGGACCCATAGGAATCTATAGGCAGACTAGTTTTTAGAGGCACCTGTGAACAGATTGAGGTTTGTATGTCCGCATGTGGCTGAGTTTTGATAATCTTCCTTTTCCATCCACTTCCATGGTCTGTCTGACCTTCCCAATGTTCCCAACATTGCTTGGCTTTAGATCTGTAATGTGAGCTATTTTTTTTTTCTCATTGAAGTATTTAAATTTCTGTTGCTTGGTTTCTCAAATGAATTTATTTTTCCCACGTGGAATCTGGTTGATATTTTTGGAGCATAATTTAAATCAGTTTCAATTCCACTCTGAAGAACTCCTCTTGATACACAAGTGACTTTGTGTCATTCCGACTCTGGGGGCGGCCAGGGCAGCCTTCTGGGTGCTCAGAACTCTGAATGCCCTAGGAGTTAGATTTTTCTCTCTGGGATGTGCTACTTCAAGAAAAATGACAAGGGGCTTCTTGCCTTGGTAGATTTTTGTCCTTTTTGCCTTACAAAAGATTTATCCTTAGACTTAAAAAAAAAACTTGATAGACACGGGATAATATTTTCCAAATTCCAAAATGTAAGACAATATAGGTAAATACCTGTATTTACTTCATTAATACCCTATTTACTTCACAGGGTGTATTCGTTTGCCAGGGCTGCCATAACATAATAACACAGATGGAGGGTAGGGGGACTTAAACAACAGAAATTCATTTTCTCACAGTTCTAGAGGCTAAGACCAAGGTGTTAGCAGGTTTGTTTTCTCCCAAGATGTCTCTATTTGGCTTGAAGAAGGCCATCTTTTTGCTGTGTCCTCACATGGTGGCTTTTCCTCTGTGTGTGTGCATTCCTGGTATCTTTCTGTTTCCAAATTTCCTCTTGTTATAAGGACACCGATCAGATTGTATTGGGGATCACTCTAATGGCCTCATTTTAACTTAACTGCCTCTTTAAAAGGCCCTATCTCCAAATAAAAACACATTCTGAGGTCCTGAGGGTTAAGGCTTCAGTGTATGAATTGTGGTGGGGGCATAAATCAGCCCATGACACAGGGTGAGACATCTTTAAAGGAGAAAAAGTAATAACTGATCCCCATGATCTAAAACCCTTCTCTGTATTCCAGAGATTCCTTTAGAAGTTTGCATTTGGGTATACTTGTAACATCTTAGAAATTAATTTAGAGAACTGCTTTCAGGACAACAATCAAAAAGGTGAGCAAAAAGAATCTTGGCTCTTTAAACTTTTGTTTATTTTGGTATTGCAGAGGACAATATCGCTGCTGTTACCAAAAAACATTGTGGCAGGAGAAGGAGAGTTGAGAGCAGATGAGAAAGAGTCAAAAGTTGAGTGGACATTGTCACGTCAGTTGGAGGAAAAGAAAAGACATGAGAAGGGAGACAGATGAGAGGGAGAGGGTGAGAGACAAAGAGATGGGGGAGAAGTGGGAGAAGGGGAGGAAGAGGAAGAAGAAAGAGGAGGTGAAGAGAAGGAGGAGGGAGAAGGAGAGAGCAGGAGAGACAGGAGGGAGAAGGAGAGGGGAGGGAAGGGATGAGGTAAGGAAGAGGAGAAAGAGTAGCCAAGGGAGAGATGGAGAACAGAGAGAAATTACTGTAGCCCACATTTACCAGGGGTTGAAAAAGAAAGTTCATGCTTTTCCCTCTCTTAGAAAACCCAGATTCTTCCAAGGAAATGAGGGTGCAGTGACCACACATGAGAGATGCAAACAGGAGCAGAAAGTTGGTGGTGGCCCCAGAGAGGAAGGCCTGGGTGTTGCAGTGTGGTGGGGAGAGCTGAGAACCATCCAACATTAATGAGCACAAATGTGTGCACAGGCTGCAAATGTCTCTCCAGGGACTCTGATGACTCCAGCTTTGTGTGTGCTGTTGGAAATCGTGAATGAGAAAATAACTGACTTGCACTCTCAGGCAATCTGGTTTATGGACCTGAAGGTCTTATTTGCTGCCAGGCCGTCCATCTCCCGTTGCCTCTGTGAGATGTTCTTGAAACAGAACCCAGCACTGTCGTCCTTGCCAAAGTGGTTGGCATTGTCCTTTAACTTTCCCCCAAACCTGAGAAGGGGACAGACTGGTTAATGCAAGTGTGCCCTGTGGATGTGCAATTTAAGAAGAGGGCTGGAAAAGTAGGTTGTGTACAACTAGGGACACACATGGGGAGGACATTTTCACCGACTTCTCTCTGGGGGCATAACCACTTTCTCCAAGGCCTTTGCTCTTCTGGTTTTATGATTTCAAAGCCTCTTCCTTGAACCTTAGAAAGCAAGGCTCAAGCTGAGCTGTAGCAGAGGCTTCATCTTTTCTCAGAATAGAATTTATTTCCCTCCCCTTCCCATGGTAAACACATGACATTGACAGACAAATGTGGGATTAGGTGAGGAGATTTGTGAGACAATGGGATTTTGGAAGCTCAAGCAAGCAGATGTCAGGATTAGGCTGAGAGGGAAGGATTCAGGTGGGGTGGGAGGACACATGGAGACATCTGAGGCAGTAACAAGGCCACGTCTGAGATGGACCATGGAAGTGCGATGGAGGGAGAAGCTGTTTCTGAGATGCTACTTGAGAGCTTTCTGTTTGGAGCCGCCAGAGATTTCTGAATTTCCAAATAAAGCCATTTGACTTTGGACATGACACCTGCCTTAACTGAGCCTCTATTCACCTTCTGCATAGTGGGCACACTACTTACTTTATTTATTTCACAGGTTGGCTTCGAAAATAAAATCATACGAGAAAAATATTCTGAATGGAGTAAGGAGCTGTAAACTATATTATCATTAATCTTCTGATTTCACTCTACCCACATACGAATCTTTTCTACAGCATCTCTGTTGTGTGCTTGTTTCTATGTCCTAGTTGAATATATCTAGTGGTGGGGAGCTTACTATGCTGTAAGGAAGATCATTTATTTTTCAACATTTATTTATAATTTTTATGGAAAAAAATTGGCATTGAGCCCAAATCTACCTAATACAGTAATAAGCTGACACTCATACAGTGTGTACTCTGTAGCAGAACCATTCTAGGTATCTTACATATATTAATATTTATTACATTTATTCTTCTTAGCAACCCTGTGGAGTGGGTCCTGTTATTATTCCAATTTTACATACAAGGGAACTGAGGCACAGAGAGGTTAGGTGACTTGTCCTAGGTCACAGGGTTATAATTTTTACCCACTGGCCCTTGTTTTTCTGTCCATAGCCAACCTGAAGTATTTGAAGAGCACTGTTTTGTCCTCTCTGAGTGTCCCCTTTGCCAGGCTGCCCTCCACTCTCCCTTGCTTTCTTCTTCATGTGTTCTCCTAAAGTGCTATTGCTAAAGAAGCTCCCGCTCTCCTAGGGATTTTTGACCTGTGCAGAGAAGAGCTGCATTGCTAGGTTCCCTGTGCCTGCTGCTGCTGCTGGTCTGCCGGGGAGAATGATGAGGAAGAAAGAATGTTTTCATGCTGGGCTCCCCCAGAAAGTGGTCGGATGGCATGTGCTGCTCCACTGGCCCCAGCTGCCAGGTGATGGGAATTGGGATCAGCTGTGACCTAATTATGAGTCTCGTAAACCTGCATTGTGTCCTTCATTTTCCAGCTCATTGACCACCCAGAGGGGGAGGGAAAACGGATGAGATTCTGGTCAAGTCCTTCCTGCCGCTACCATGTGGCCAAGGTCACAGGCCAATGATGTCCAGAGGGAGATGAGGGGTGTGTGTGTGTGTGTGTGTGTGTGTGTGTGTGTGTGCTCTCTTTGTTGTCTTCTCTGAATGAAGCTAGCAGGGAATGAGGCAGAAAAAAGGAGGATTAGCAGACAATGAAACCTCACAAGAGCTTTGTGAATTGGAATGTCTTCTCATGTCCATTGTAGAGGCAGGAATTCGTGATTTGGAATTCTGTGATTGTAAATGCAAATTAACATGCAAATTAATATGACCTGTGTTCACACAACTATATATTTTCCGATACACACATGTGAAACTCTGAATATCTGGTATATATTATGTATCTGATGACTCTTTGGGAACAAAGACTGAGTTGAAATTGTGCTAAGGATGCAGTTTAATACTGATAGAAAGCCCCAACACCTCCCCTCCAAACCAAACACACAGTCCCTACATCACATAGGTGTGGGCTATTCTAATTGTTTTTCCTGTAGAAAGATGGCATCCATGAATCACTAAGTCTATGTGAAGTCTATGAAATTCTTAGATGGGAATGTGTCTGAGAAATTTTGTTCCTTTCTCATGTTTAAAAAAATTACTAATTTCTCTCTCAAATCCTACTGTGGGAGCCCTAGGACCAGCGAGATATTGTAGAAAGAATAGGGCATTTGGGACCACAAAGGTGCTTGGATTCAAATACTGCCTCTGATGCTTACTATATGGGCAGCATTAACCTTGGGGAAGTTACTCATCTCTCAGGAAACTCTGTTTCCTCATAAATCAAAGGTGGGAATGAATAATAATCCTTCAGGGTTGTTTTATATTTAGGATTAAACAAAAATCATCTATATGACATACATTATAGTTCTATCCCTGTGGTCCCTAAGGCTGTAGACCAGTACGGGTCCCTGGCTTGTTAGGAACCAGGCCACACAGCAGGAGGTGAGCAATGGCTAAGTGAGTGAAGCTTCGTCTGTATTTACAGCCACTCCCCATCGCTCCCATCACTACAGAAGCTCCACCTCTTGTCAGATCAGCGATGGCATTAAATTTCCATAAGAGCATGAACCCTATTGCAAACTGTGCATGTGAGGGATCTAGGTTGCATGCTCTTTATGAGAATCTAATGCCTGATGATCTGAGGTGGAGCTGAGGCGGTGATGCTAGTGCTGGGGAGCAGCTGCACATACAGATTATCATTAGCAGAGAGGCTTGACTGCACAATAAATGTAATGCACTTGAACCATCCCCAAACTACCCCCTACCCCCAACCAATCCACAGAAAAATTGTCTTCCATGAAACTGGTCCCTGGTACCAAAAAAGCTGGGGACCTCTGGTCTGTCACACAGTAAAAGCTTAAGAACAGAGAGACCCATCTATCTTCCAGTTATCTAAGGTGTGGAATAGGAGAGGTGGCTGGCTGAGGGGTGGTAAGATCTTAATACATGATCCCCAGATTTTTGTATTTTTGATCCTGGGAACTGGACTGCCAAGATTTTTGTTAAATGAGAATATTTTAAAAACAATTACCATCCATTAACATCATTTCATAAAAAAAAAAAGACATTCTAACATCCTAAAGTAAAAAACTCAGCCTGCCTCAAAGGAGTATGTGAAAATTAAATAAGGTCATGTATAGAAAGTATTTAGTACAGTTCCTAGTATTTCACAAGCACTTAGAAAAGTGCTAGGTATTGTTTTTAAGTATATTTGTTAAGTATAAGTGTTATCATACTAAAAAGCAAGTCCAAATTTCCTACCATGAGATATAAATGGCCTTTTATACACAGATATACCATTTCTATGCCCCCCCCCAATATGCAGCTACTTACAGACACATCCCACCTTCAGCCAGGGGGTCCCAGACATAAATGCCTGCAGGGCTAGGTGGATAACGTCATTGAGTAACATAGACGGTAGGTAAGAAAATCTCTGGCATGGTGGAAGTCTGTCTTTTGTCCTCCACTGTTGATTTAGACATGGATCAAGCTCTCAGTAAGAGCCAACGTTTATAATGGCAAAGAAAAGATATCATCTTGTTATATATTCAAGAATATGTTTGTGTGTAGGCATTTCTTGCCAAGCCTGAAAATTAGTTTGGACAACCCGTATGGGCTCACGCATCTTAATTATTACATTTTCAACCCTCTGATTTAGTCTTTATGTGAACCAATTCCAGTTCTGCACTGGAAGCCTTTGGAGGGAATTGTCCTCTCAGATGATGCTTCCAGAATCAAAGGATGCCTAGAAAGTGAACTGGGAACTGTTTCAAATGATTGACTTTTACACGTTTGCCAGTATTCTTCTGGGGATGCTGTGCATTTTGTGTCCCCGTCCTAACTCTTAGCCACTCTGAGCTTTTATAGACTATCTTCAGACAAAAACAGATGAGGATTTAGTCAGGAGAAATTACAAACAGATTTTATCTTTGGATCACCCTCTTTGGAGGAAAGTTGTGGTTCTTCCTCCTGATACTTAATGGAGTCAGCTTCATGTAGGGGGTAATATCTTGGAAGGGGAAATATTTGGTACTTAGAGGTGAAATGACTTTCAGTGTTGTAGTAAGATAAATTTTTTAAAAGTTTCAAAACCCCTATACCCCAGTGTGTTCCAAATCAGGACAAAACAAATACAAACAAAAAAATAAAAACTCAAATTGAACCAGGCTAATATAAAAATAAAACTTACTTAAGATCCAGATATTTTCCCCCCAGAATTTGAGGACAGCGTCAGCGTGGATTGAAGTAAAGATGCCAAAATAACTTTTCAGCCTGTGGAACTGTCCTTTCCGAAGTGCAAATATGCCTACAGAGGAAGCTTTTCTAGGAGATGGATCCTTAACGTTTTTGTCTCTTAGTCCTAGTGATTTTGAAGAGACAGCTGCCAGCAGAGAGAGCCACTTAGCCCAACTGTGAAAACCTAGTCCCCATCCATAGCAGAATGACTCTTCATTAAGCTGTATTTTCTGAGATATCATTGACATCAGTGGTTAAAATCAACCACTGTTGATTTTGGAGCTGTTGCTATGTGAAAGATATTAGGCTTAGGTCACTAACCAGTAGTCCAACATAGATACATGGCTACAAACATTAGGTTTGTAGCCATTCTCTTTAATTCAGTTGGAAGTAGGGCCAGAAGAAATGCTTAAGTCCTAATCACTTAGAAACCCGTATCTGGCCAGTTTGGCTGCTGGGGTAAAGGGAGTGAGACCACATGGCTTGAAAGAAGCCTACCAGAGGCATTTGGTTTGATTTCCCTTTTTCGAACTTAATGATGGGGGAATAGGTAAAAAATGTCTGAGTCGTCAGAATTGGGGTTTCAGAGATGAGCGGTTTAGCTGTCACCTGAAGAGAGGGGTTGGAGTACGGGGAAGAAGCAGTGGATTAGGTGCTGTAGCCACTGGAAGAATTTGCAGACCCATGAGCTGAACCCTGGATTATTTAGGTCTACATCTCCTTTCTCTCTCTAGAGCCAACCCAGTAAAATATGTGATTCTTTTCCTGAGATGCAAATAGAGATATTTCTGGGCTACTTACTATATGTATTTATTATGAAGTACATGAATAAATCACCACCCGAATACAGCAAATGCATTGCTATTAAAAATTAACGGAGACTTTTTGTTGTCTGTTGTCCCCATCATTTTCCCGTTAATGAAATAATAGTCTGGAATACTACCTAATAGCCTGAGACGCCTCTGAGGGTGAGGTGTATTTTACCAATTCTTTAACTTAATCAGACCTGCCTTTTTGTATGGGGCTCAGTTCTTCTGAGTAAGTCGCTCTCAAGTAAAAGCAGGATGAATCGATCCATTTGCCCAGGGAGCTTCTATTTAGAAGCTCAGGCACCTTTCTGAGGTGCCTAGTATAACCTAGGGGGAAAAAAGTCTGTTTTTTCTTACAGTCTCTCCTTCTTTATTTTATTAAAGTGTGTGTGTGTGTGTGCGTGTGCACGTGCGTGTGTTAGGGGGAAGCTGCATGTTGTTGCACACTCGAGATGTCACTATAGTTTTCTTGTCAATTTTCATCCCATTTCTACTTACATGAGCAACATTAACAGCCTTTAGACACCCAGAAGGAGCCTTTTGACATCAGAGAGTGAAGTTTATAATGGTGGCTAATTTTACCTATGAGGAAGATAACTAAGTAATATCTCAAATGCCAAAATAATAAACGATCTCTTGTTTTTCAAAACCAGGCACAGAGATCCCAGCAGCAACGCTGAGTTGTTTCTATTTGTATATCAGTGCAGGAAAAGGGGAAGAGAGGGCAGCATTAGTTGAACACATACTATGTGTCAGGCTCTATACTCGTTTAGCTTAGATACCTCAAGTAAACAAGAAAATAGTGTTTCCACTAATGACAGTAAAAATTATGAATCTTAGAGTTTCCTTAGTGACATTTGTGCATATTCTCAGAGAATAGTTGAAGTAGCTTTTGATTTCTTGTACTGGGGACTAGAAACAAGCCCTTGATGGGAAACCTGCTGTTTAGAGATCCTTTTGACCCTCTCTGGAAGAAAAGGCAGGCACCAAGTGCTTTGAGGTTCTAGCCTCACCCCTCACCACTTGTTGAGGGTGACAGCCTCCTGGAGCCCTGGGTGACACCCGGGCTGTTGGTCCTTTGTTGCCACCCACATCATTATGGGCAAAGTTCATTCCCAAAGAAACTTGCTAGGGTTACAGATCAGCCACCACTGGTTGTTAGACCATCTGCTGCATACATCCTTCCTAATACCTTCCTCACTTCTGCCTTGGTGCTATGTTTTACTTCTATGTACTGATACCACAGTCTTAATAAAAATAGCATATCAATTATAGGAGTTGTGAGGGCTTGAGCCCTGATAAGTGGGGACCACATCGAAGCAAATGGAGGAACAAGAAAGTGATACAATTTCCATTAATTACCTAGATAGATCCCCAGGATTTACTTATGTATTTAATTCTTGTTCTGACTTTTCTTTTTTTAACATTGTACACAGAATGCCAAAACACCAACCATCTTAGATTCTTCAGCATCATACACTATAAGCCAGAGGAAATCCTAACTTCTCTTATGACAATTAAAATTGGGGGAAAAAAGTCAGCCTTTCCCCCCAGATTCCCCCAGATTTTGATTAATACAATTATAGGTTAAAAAAACACTTGTTTCAATTTGAGATTGTTTTCTCCATGTGTTTTTGATTTTGATGTGAAATATTTTCTTTTGAATTTCAAGATCCATTTCTCTAAGAATGGAGAAGTTAAGCAGGTGATTTTCTTTTCTTTCCCATTGAAAATGTAAACCACATTCATTTACTCAACAAATATTAATTGTCTGCTATGTGCCAGACACTGTTTTAGGAGCCTGGAATGCATCCATGATGAAAGGGAGAAAAAAATACATCCTTCCTTTTGTAAAGCTTGAGTTCTGTAGGGAAGGGGAGAGAGGAAATAAAATAAACGTTACAAGTAAGTTACTTGTGTGTTATAAGATGATAGAAAAAGATAAAGCAGAGCAGGGTAGGGGATAGGAGTGCCAGGTGGGAGGACAGGTGACATTTGCTCCAAAGATGAGGGAGTTAGTCATGTGGGTGTTTGGGGAAGATAAAACCAAGTGCATCTGGAGTGGAGTGAAGAAGGGAGAAAGTTAACTACTGGGAGCCAGAACATACAGGGCTTTTTTGGCCTTGAAGGGACTCTAGCTTTTACTCTGAATAGAAATGGGAGCCGTTGCAGAGTCTTGAGCAGATGACTAGCATGAGTCGACTTGGGTTTTTAAGATGCTTGATTTGGCTTCCATATTCTTAATATACCAAGAACCGTTTCCTTGCCCTGTGATTCCAGTTTTCTACATGCTATTATGTCATCATTCACTGCAAAACAGATCTTACTCACTGGGACACTGAGTCAGTGACTGCTCATTCCTGATGAGGTATTGTAGCCTCTCAATCTGTCTACTGTTCATTCTGAACTTCCTAATGCCAAGTTTCCATGGAAAGATGCAAAGGTGTATGTTGCCTAGGAAAAGGACATAGAAAAGGTAATACATTTTCTTCCTGAATGCAAGGTTTGATTACCTTTGTCATTATCTCCAGCCAATACAGCCACAGACATAATTAGTGGTTATACAATTATGTGATCACACTGTCTGAGGCCTCATTACTCCTTAACTCATAAATATGCCTTGCCATCTTTCCACGACCCTCTTAAAGAATGCACCTACCCACCACCTACATAATGAAAGAAGCCACAAGTCTCAACTTTAGTGGAATTGTATTGATTTGTAAAGAAGAGAGAAGCTATCACTTGCTGTTCTCACTAACCTGGAAATAGATACAACATTTTATCTGCCACTCTGTTTCCTGCCATAGATCTACACAGTAAATCCATTACTGTGTAGATGTCCATTCATCCATCCACCCATTCATTTATCCGTCCATCTGTCCAAACTTTTATTTATTGAGTACCATTTTGTATCAGGTGTCATACTGGGAGGCAATATATTTCACAGTTATAATAGATGTATAGACTATGTATAGCCTCAGACTGCCTGGAATTGTTTTCTGCCCATTATTTTAGCTATATGATCTTGAATAAATTGTATTATCTGACCCTCGGTTTCTTCCTCTGTAGGATGAGAATAATAATCATATCAAAGAGTTGTTATGAGTATCACAAAGTTAATCAATTCAGGACCCTTTCCTTTTGTCCTGGAGGAATAGCTTTGGTAGTTTGAGTTTGCATTGAATCATCTCTCCTTTCACTTTTTCATCACTTTAGTCCTTCCTAGTTCATCCAGCAGCCTATCAGGGACCTGGTACATGTTAACTATCGTGGAGAGGTGAGCATTTTTCTGAGAAACGGAAGCCGTCGGTGTGTCCCTAGCACCTAGCCCAGTGCTTGGCACATGGACATTGCCCAGTATGCATTTCATGGGATGAATGTGAGTCCCTGTCCTTGAGGAGTGTTCAGTGTGTCTGCAAAAGGCCAGTGCCAGATGGGAGTGTCGTGAGGGCAGCCAGCCAAGGACAGAGAGCAGAATAGAAACAATTGAGCATAGGCAGAGAGTGATGGTCCTCCAGCTGCTTCTGCTGACCTGGACATTTGAAGTGATTTCTTCCTGGGACTGGCTCTTTTGTTCTGTGGGTTGCATTTCTGCCTTTGTTGTCAATGACTTGTCTGATGTTTCTGGGACTCTGTCCTGATACACAGGCCAGGCAGGTGGGATCCCAGTGGGGAACTCTGTATGTCTTTCTGTGTATTCTAGGAAGGGTTTAACCTTGGAAAGGCAGGGCCAGTCTTTCTGACTTTAAGGGATATTTAATATTATCTCTGTATTGTTCTTTCTTACACTTGGTTGGAGGGAGGGATAATAGTTTTTGGCTTATAGGACTTGCACCTTTATGAGATACAGTGATGGTGCTTATACTTAAACTTGCTGTGACTCATCTTAGTGCAAAGACATGGGAAAGCCTCTAGAAAAATTCCACATTTAAGGGGATAATCCCAGTGGTGACTTCAGTGGGTTTCAGCAGCATAAGAGGATTAGGTGTGAGGAACTCTGGAGCCAGAGTGCCTGGGTCCGAATTATAGCTCTATCTTTGTTGGCTGTGTAACGTTGGACAATATTGTTAGTTTCTCTGTACCTTAGTTGTATTGCTATAAAATGGTTATGATAATTATAATCTACCTCATTGGAAGTGGAGAGGATTAAATGAGATGATATATTTAAAGTGCTTAAGTTCTAGGCTCATAATAAATATCAATAAATGTTAACCATTATTTCTCTTCCTCCTCCTCCTCCTTCCCTCCCCCTTTTTAGTGCTACTATTAATACTATTACTATTTAGAATAATGTTGTTATAAAGATACAATTAAATCATGTTTGTGAAGGTAGATAATTGCCTAGTACAGGCCTCGCACAGGTAAGCACTCTATAAACGTTAGTTTTCTTTCTTACGGGCCACTGAAGTCTGCCCTTAAAGTCTCAGGGAATTTCTCATCATTTTCCCCAAACCTAATGCAAGATATTAACATTTCTGGTGCAAAAACAATCTCAATTGAGCTGACAAACTGGGCTTCCATCACCTTCCCACTGTTCACTGTAATAGAGAACAGGTACTAACCAGTACTTACCTCTTTGTTTATTTATTTTTAATTTTTTTTTATTTCAGCACATTACAGGGTACAAATGTTTAGGTTATGTATATTGCGTTTGCCCCACCTGAGTCAGAGCTTCAAGTGTGTCCATCCCTCAGACGGTGCACATCACATCCATTAGATGTGAATATACCCATCCCCTATTCCTTCCTCCCACCTGCCTGACACCCGATGAGTGTTACTACTATATGTGCACTTAAGTGTTGATGAATTAATACCAATTTGATGGTGAGTACATGTGGTGCTTGTTTTTCCATTCTTGTGATACTTCACTTAGTAGAATGGGTTCCAGCTCTATTCGGGATAATACAAGAGGTGCTAGATCACTATTGTTTTTTGTGGCTGAGTAGAACTCCGTGGCATACATATGCCAATTTTCTTAATCCACTCATGTATTGATGGGGTACTTGAGTTGCTTCCATATCTTTGCAATTGTGAATTGTGCTGCTATAAACATTCTAGTGCAGATGTCATTTTTATAGAATGTCTTTTGTTCTTTTGGGTAGATGACCAGTAATGGGATTGCTGGATCAAATGGTAGTTTTACTTGTACCTCTTTGAGGTATGTCCATATTGCCAAGATGGCTGACAAGAAAAACCACCAGCCAGAGTGTCTCTGCAAGAAAGATAGAATTTAGAAGAAAGTGAAAAAAAATAAACAGACAAACATAGATCAGATGAGGGTCAGAAGGAAGGGTGCCTGAAACTATAAGAGACTCCACAGTAAGAAGTTGCGGAGGAGAACTGGAAGGAGAAGAGCCCCTGAGAGGCTTGGAGACCAGTGACAAGGGTAGGTGGAGCAGTTAAATTTCCCGTCCCTTGCATCTCGGACTGCTGGTGGGCTCCAGAGTGGTCGGAGAGACCTGCCAACACCAGCCCAGAGACGGCCGCTGCCAGTGAGCAATGAGCCTCCTGCAGACAGGGCACCGGGCTCCCAGCTCCCATGGGGCACCTCTGGGCCCGCAGACCTGAGCCTATCGGTAGGTGCCATGTTGCTTCATTCTCCCCTTTCCCTTCCCTACCTGCGGCTGCTGAGAGAGACAATTTAGCCACCACCTGGAGGCATCTGCAGGGAATGGGACCTTCCCTTTTGGGGCCCTTCAGTGGACTGAGGGGTACTCAGACTGTGAGCTCCCTACCTGCCAGCCCTCCCAGGTGCTGCGGGGAGACTCCAGGAGAGCAGGACAAATCCCGAGGCACAGAGACATTGATCCAGCTTAGGTACCCTGTGGGTGACTTGAGACCAGCACTCTCTCCCTGGCAGGATCAGGGATTGATCTCCAGGGCTCAGGGGACAGGCCTGCAGACCAGATCCCATACACCCAAGTCTCAATTGCATTGCCCAGGGGCACAGAAGGTATATTGGTGATACCTCTTTAGGACTTCATGTTGAATGAAAATTATAATTCTACGTATTAGTTGTCTTTTGCTGTGTAATGCATTACCACAAATGTGACAGTGTAAAGCACCACACATTTATTATCTTATAGTTTCTGAGAGTCAGGAATCTGGGCACAGATTATCTGGGTCCTCTGCTTTATGGTTCCTCATGAGTTTCAATCAAGGTTTTAGCCAGGGCTGGGGTCTCATCTGAAAACTTCACTGGAGAAGGATCTGCTTCCAAGCTCACATGGCTGTCAGCACAATTTGGTTCCTGGAGTGTTGTTGGATTGAGGGTGTCAGTTCCTAGTTGGCTGTTAGCTGGAGTCTGCCCTCCGCTTCTTGCCCTGTGGGCTTCCCTGGCAGGGCAGCTTGCTTCACCAAAGCCAGACAGATAGAGTGAGAGGCTGCCTGCAGAAGTTGCAATCTTGTGTAATGTGATCACAGAATTGACATCCCATCCACTTTGCCACGTTCTGTTAGTTAGAAATAAGTCACAAGTTTGACCCACACTCAAAAGGAAAGGATTATATAAAGATGTAAATACCAGGAGGTGGGGACCATTGGGGTCAACTTAGTCAGTTTGCCATAGCATGTCTGACCGGTTGGCTGTCTTTCAGATGCTTAATTTTTGCCTACTTTTAGTCTTTCCCCTTAGTGCAGAGAATTCAGTTTATTAGAGCAGGTCTTTGTGGCACAGCCGCCCTTCTATTATGCAGCAGAATTTTGAAAATTTTAAGTTTCCCAGAAACTTAAAGTTTTGCTTTGTTTTTTCTCCCCCTGTAAATAGAAACCTATCTTTCCATGAATGAATGTTGCGATTTCAGAGATGCTTTGTCTTCCTTCTGATTGAGTGTCAGTGGGCACTAACTTCTAACAAAGGGAACAGTTTTAAGTGTCTTTTTCTCCTCAGCCCCTCTGTGAAATGGTTAATGATCTGGAAGCAAGTACTCAGAGGTGCTGGGGGAGCTCCTATTTAAAGGAACTCTTTGTAAAGAGAAGTTGCCTTCTATAGTGAAAAGTGAGGGTGGTTAGTCCTTAATTTACATGTTCAATAAATATGATTATTTGGACCTCCAGTTTTTGGGTTTTTTCCCCCATAAATAGATAAACTGAGAGGAAAATACGGGATCGTACTCTACAAGCCTCTGACTGAGAAAGGCTTTCTCTACTTCCCCCTTAGGCTCCTAGGGAACGCAAGCTGCATATTGATAGAGGTGTCAGGAAAAGCTCCTTTATAATTGTTTCCATTCCTGTGCTTCTAGTCAATGCTATTTAAACTGAAACGGGGATTCCTTTACACCTTTTATTTATTCAGCAAATATTTTTGAGCATTTTTTATGATCTACCCACTGTGCTGGGTGGTGGGGTTACAATAAGATAAAGTCCCAGCCCTCAAAGACTTATTTGCTCAAACGTTATTCTCCAAATCTTTACTCTGTTTCCAATCTATCATTAATGGGAATAGGTAGCTGTATTTTTCCTCCTTCTGGGAGGCCAAAGCAGATGATCAAGCCTGTTTTATTGCCTCATTCCTAGTTTATTCTCTCTCTTTCTTTTACTTACTACATGTTTCTTTTACAGAGGCACTTTCTGTAAGTTATCTATGGCTGTATAACAAATTTGCTCCTGTACTTAGCAGCTAAAAACAACAGCATCTATTATTTCAGAGTGCCTGTGAGGCAGGAACTCAGGCATGCCCTAGCTGGGTCCTCTGACTCGGGATCTCTCACAGGGCTGTGATCAAGGCATCCACCCGAAGCTGCAGCCGTCTCAAGGGTTGACTGGGGAAGTCTGCTTCCAAGCTCACTGGTGTCATTGTTGGCAGGAATCAGTTCCTTGCAGGCTATTGGCCAGACACTTCCCTCACTGCCTGGCCACACAGACCTTTCTACAGGGCGCTCATGACAGGGCAGCTTGCTTTATCACGGAGAGCAAGTGAGAAGAGCCAGAGAGTATGAACAAGACAGAAGCTACAGTTTTTTGTAACCTAAACTTGGAAGTCATATCCAATCACTTATGTTGTATTCTATTCATTAAAAGTAACTCACTAGGTCTAGCCCATGCTTAAGAGGAGAAGATTACACGTGGGCATAAATACTAGGAGGCAGGGATCATTGTGAGTTATTTCAGAAGTTGTCTACAACAGGCAGCGTGATATTCCAATTCCAGAAGGTATCTGATATGGAGAAGCTTGAGACATAATGAGTTATCCATGAGCTACCTCTTGCACATTCATAGCTGTCAGCCCTTTTCATATTTTCTGCGGTCTTAGCACAGAGATTTGGGGGGAGGTAGAATAAGGGGTTAGATGCCAAAACTAAGAATATTATTTTCAATAAAGAATTATCAAATGTTAAACCTAGAAAGGGCATTTGAGGGCCTTATGCAAATGAAGAAGCTGGCCTGGAGATATCTGCGCAGCCCCCCAGGATCCATCGTACCTCCCAGGCCATGGCAGAATGCTGGATCTCCAAGGACAGCCACAAAGGCTCAGAGACATGTTCCCAAGGATGGCCTCATTCCTCTTCTAGGCCCTGCCAGAGCCTCATGGGAGAGCAGTGTTTCCCCTCTCCTTCCCCCAGCACGGAAACACCTGCCATGTCAGAAGGCTCACTCGGGAGCATTGTCATCTGCCTGCTACCTAGCAATGTCTTTCTCACGTGGGTTGATTATGCTTGAGATTAATATTAGTTTATACAATTAATATATCTGCCACATTTGGGTGCATAAATTTTAACACTTATCTGCAGGGCTGGCTGCCTTCTGGGAGCCACTAGGTCTGGCACTGTGGGCCGAGAATGCTGGGTGATAATGCCACAGGTCTGCTTATGGAACACAGTCCAATAGTCTATGAATATTCTTTTCTATATTTGAATAGCAAATAGCTGAAAATGCATAAGGGCTTGATCAAAGAATTTTACATTTGTTATTTTCTCTTTCTTGTCTTTTTTTTTTTTTTGCCTGCCTATCAAAATTATCAGCCTTTACTTTCTGGCTTGCAATCTAAATGTAATCAACTGTGCCTCAGCTACTCTGATATGACATTAGCCACTTAGGGCAATTGCAAGAAGGGTTAACCGCCCAAGGATTAATCTCCCTCACCCTTCTGTTCCTTTTGAGATGCTGTTGGAAATCTCAAACTATTCAAACAGAGAAGAGGAAGAAGAACATAAATGGCTACAGGAAGGCTGGGGAAGGGAGCACCTGTGGTTGGCTGCTCTTAAGAACTCTCTCCTAGGCCACGACACTGTGTCCAGTGTGATTTTTGGCAATTTACAAATTCTGTATGTATGATATCTGTGAAGGAGCTGTTTTTGCATCAGACAATATCTACAGATAAATGATGCTTCAGAGGAGCTACAGTTACTTGGGAAGGGAGCAGTGCCATTTTATTACATATTTAACATCACTGGCAGAAGTGTGAGAGTGGATAAATGTGTATTGATAAGTTAATAGCTCTTACCTGCCTAAATGACATTATTTGCAATCTGTTTATTTAGTTAGTCAAGTCTTGGCATATTAAAATAGTACTTGAAGGCAAAATATTGAATTGAGTGTTTGTTTACCCTTAGGTTATTTTTAAAAAGCTGTTCTTATAAAATAAAACAAGACTTGATGATAATAGGCTGGTGGAATTGGTGGACATCACAGGAGACTTATGCAAATCAAAGAGGCCAGGAAGAAAAGGCCAGGAAAGTAGCAGACAGCAGGTGAATATCCCAGAAGCCAGAAGGTTCTTACAGGCAACAGGCAGAGTCTCAGGGGAAGACAGATGATTGACTGGCTTAGGGGAGGTCTGGCAGGGATCTCGAATGTGGGGCTAAGATTTTGATCTTTGGAAAGAACTAGTGTGGGATAAGCCTAAAGCAGCAACCTGGGGTCAGACATGGGGTCAGGGCAAGGCAGTGGAACAATCAGATTTCAAATACATGGTAGGGGCTTGGTCAGGACCACAATCAGAGCAGAATCAGGATTAAGGCTTTCAGGTCTTCAACTTCTTTTCCTGACCAGAGGCAGGGCTGGTCCTAGGGCCACGGACAGGGCTAAGCCTGATGGTGGGTATTATATGACATCAAACAAAGGAGAAACCTCATACTGGAGCCACTGTATCATATGTCCTGGTTTCTCTAGTACAGGCCCACTTTACACATGTTGTTCCAGCATAATAACTAATAGCGCCCCAGTTTGGATGATAAGTTACACAGTCACCCCGATAATTTCCCAAAATGTGTTTCATAGAAAATCTGCTTTGTAGAATGTTACCCAGAGGCCACAAAAGCAGAGTCCTCTAGTCACATAAGTATGAAAAATCCAGAATGAGATGGAGTTTAATGGAGGATTCTTTATTACAGGACTTGTCACTGCCTTTATATGCTAGTGTATAGTATGAATCTCTGAAATGGGAATAGAGTTCTTAGTTTCCCATCCTTGGTTGATCTGTTGATACACTTTGGTACCCCTGAGACTACGCTTCTGTGTGACACACTTTGGGAAACCCTGGTTAGTTGAATATCGGGTCAGAAAGACAGGTTGGTCATCATTCTTTGCGTAGTAAGGGTACCCAGGAAGTCGGCAGCCATCAGTTAAATAAATAATTGCTGGAAAGAACAACTGCAGACTCTGCCAAAGTCTTCTAATTTGCTGATGATTGACTAGCATTAGCAGAGGTATATGTGACTAGCTCTTGCCAGAGTGACGATCTGAAGGACGACTCGTTCTCAAACTCTGTGGAAGAACGACTTTCTAGTTAGGACATGGGAAGGAGATTTTTTGGTTTGTTTGTTTAGTCTTTCATTGGATGGTGACCTCAAAAGAGAGGTTAATGAGGAGATTGTGGTGGGTGTGTGTGTCTCTGTGTGTAAGGAGGGGGCCTCAGGAATTCCGTACTTTTAGCCAGCGTTCCAGGTAATTCTGGTAAATGTAGCCCTCAAACCATTTGTTGAGAAACATTTCCTAGGGATTCTGATGAGGGACTTTCTTGTTGATAAAACACCACAGTGATCATTTCTTTAATTATCCGAGTGCTCCGACATGATGACCAGTGATCTGATATTTGCTAAATTTCCACTGTGTAGCCACACCCTATACTATGTGCTATGTATACATGTGCATTTATGTGCTTAACATACACTGTGCTAAAAATCTTCATTATAGCTCTGAAATTTAGTAATATTGTTCCCATTTTACAGATGATGTTTAAAGATAGACCTTCAGGTGGACCTGATCTACCTGGCTGTCTCTTTCAGGCCCCAGAGAGGGCCATGGCTCTTTCACGCACCCCTCAGTTCCCAAGGACAAGGACACAGAGAGCCAATTCTCCCGAGTCCTTACCCTGAGGCTACATGAAACTCATCTGGAGCCTTAACGAGCGTGAGAGAGCATGTAAGAGAGCACTCCGTCGCAAATAGGATCATACGCTGACACATTTTTTCTGTCTGCCTGGGAGAATGGGTCAATATTCAAATGAGCTAATCTAGGGAGAACGATGAAGCATTGATCTCCTAGGCCTTACCAAGTGTGCTGCCCGAAGTCAACCCACCTAGAAAAGTTTTTTTTTTTCCCCCTCTTAAGATGAAGTGGAGGGAAGGACTAGAGCAAGAAAAGGAGAGAAAGATTGGCTTTGCTTTTGTCATGGAGTTACAAATCCACACAAGTGGCATAGCAGCTACTTGTTTTTAGCTGGGCCAAAGAATGCTTTTCCCCTTTAACCTTAAACTCCCAGGCTCTGTGATCACATTGAGGGTTTCCAACTCAAATGCCTCCAGAAGCTTGGCACATGAGGAGATTAGGGACTGCTGCTGGGTGGAGTCTGTGGTGAGCTGAGGAGGACACACCTCTTTTAAAGGGGACTGCAAATAACAATGTATTGTGTAGTTCAAAATAACTAAAAGAGTACATTTCAAATGACTTACCATAAAAATGATAGGTAAGCAAGGCGACGGATGTGTTAATTAGCTGGATTTAATCATTTCACATTGTCCATATGTCAAAACCTGACATTGTACCCCATAAATATATATAATTATAATTTGTCACTCAAAAATAATATTAATAATAAAAGATACATTAAAAAATAAAGGGCACTACCCTTTTTAGAATCTGGTGAATGGACTGCTTATGGGAAGCATAGCTGTTATTTTCCCAGGAATTTAATTTTTTTAAGAAAAGTTGAAAATCAATATTTTTTTGTGTTTCTGATTTTTTTGAAAACAGCTTTATTGAGACATACTTGATATACAAAGAACTATGCATATCTAATTTAATGAGTTTGGACATACACAAATACCCATGATACCATCTCCACAGTCAAGGTAATAGACATATTCAATATCTCCTGAAGTTTCCTGTGTCCCCCCCTTTTTTGTGGGTATGAAAACTTCACCTGAGATCTACACTCTTAACAAATTTTGAAGTGCATAACACTGTATTATTAACTATAGGCACAGTGTTGTGTAGCAGATCTCTAGAATGTATTCATTGAGCCTAACTGAAACTTTATATCCATTGAGCAGCAACTCCCCATTTTCCCCTCCCCCAAGCCCTGGCAGCCACCATTGAATTCTCTGCTTCTATGAGTGTGACTATTACAGATATGTCATGTAAGTGGAATGATTTAGTACTTGTCCTTCTGTGATTGGCTTATTTCACTTAGTGTAATGTTCTCCAGTTTCATTCATGTCACAAATGCAGGATTTCCTAGAAATTGAATAATATTCATCTGCCATTGGACCCTTGGTTTGTTTCCATATGTTGGCTATTGTGAATAATGCTGAAATGAACATGGGAGTGCAGATATCTCTTCGAGATCCTGATTTCAATTCTTTTGGATACATATCCGGAAGTAGGATCGCTGGATCATATGGCAGTTCTATTTTTCATCTTTTGAGGAGCCTCCATACTGTTTTCCATAGCTGCTGCACCATTTTACATTCCTACCAAGAGTGTACAAAAGTTCCAGTTTTACCACATGCTAATACTTGTTATCTTTTTATTTTTTGAGTATTTTTTTTTTCGATAATAGTCATCCTGACAGCTGTGAGGTGATGAGGTGATAAGGTGATATTCCATTGTAGGTAGGTTTTTTTGTTTTGTTTTGTTTTGTTTTTGTTTTTTTAAGAGACAGGATCTTGCCATGCTGTCCAGGAGTGCACTGGCTATTCACAGGTGCAATCATAGCGCATGACAGCCTCAAACTACTCAGATCAAGTGATCCTCCTACCTCAGCCTCCTGAGTAGCTGGAACTATAGGAATGGACCACTGCACCAGGCTCTTATTATAGTTTTGATTTATATTTCCCTGATAATTGATGATGTTGAGCATCTTTTATATCCTTCTTGGTCATTTTTATATCTCCTTTGGAGAAATAGCTATTTAAGTCTTTTGCCCATTTTATAATCAGGTTTTTTTCCCCTTGTTATTGAGTTGTAGGAGTACCTTATATATTTTGGAAATTAACCTTAATGTTGTGTTTAATTTGAATGTTTGAAGCATTCCATAGGCCAAATAAAACATACAGACAGTGACCTGTTTTACAGCTACATATGGGAGAACCTATGTCTCTCAAATAAGAGAACACTCATTTACTCGGTGTCCATGGCATTGTGGGCATTTCATAAGCCACCTCATAAAGTTCTTGAAACAAACCCATGGGTAGAAATCATCCTGCCCATTTTATAAGTAAGAGCGAGGCCTAGAGAATAATAAACACTCATTTTATATTGGGAATTTTGTGATACTTCTTGAGACACCTTCAGTCTCTCTGAATTGTTATAAAACCAGAACAAAGAGTCAAAGCTGTAATTTGTGCCTATCACTGGCTTTTGAATAGATATATGAACTCTTTGAGGACTGGGCTTGTATCTAAATGACTTGTCCAAATTCATATAGCCTACAAGTGGTTAGTGCAGGTCTGATTTCTGGATGGTTTGACTGGAAAGAGCTAATGATTTGGTGAAGTCATTCTTGGTCTCCTCTAGGGAGAAAGAGTCCTGCTCATAGTCATTATTGCCACCAATGGCCATTGTTTGGGGCCAAGGCCATGCCACTGTTCTCCAAAGGTAAGCCCCACCAGTATTTGATGCAGATACTGGACTGGTTTTCCTTTTATTAGACTGAACTATGAGTTAGCAATTGATCACTAACCTTTCTGTGGTTGTTAAGCTTAAATCATTCCATTTTGTAAAATCACTCATCCATGTCCTTGAAATCCACATGTATAGTTTACATTGTTTAGATTTTGATTTCATGTATGAAATTAAGCCTTTTGGATTGTAACAAAAATGTGGGTGTTAGCCTCTAATTGGGATGTGTGATGTAGTGGTAGTGGTGGATAAGTCTGTCCATAGATAATGTCAATTATCTTTAAAATTAAAGTAAATAAGCACTCATTTTATATTGGGAATTTTGTGATACTTCTTGAGACACCTTCAGTGTCTCTGAGTTGTTATAAAACCAGAACGAAGAGTCAAAGCTGTAATCTGTGCCTATCACTGGCTTTTGAATAGATTTATGAACTCTTAGAGGATTGGGCTTGTATCTATATAGTTCTCTTTATACAGAGATGAAGGCTTTCACAGCATTATCCATAATTGGGTGTTTAATAAATGCTTTTTGATGAGGATAATGGTATGGAAATAAAACCCTTGAGATCCAGCGTCTGCCTGGATTTCTTGCCTCATTAGGGAAGGAGGGGTGAACGAGAACGACTGGGTAAATACGAATGTCAATCTCAGGCAGAAAACCACACACTCTTCTGGCTTGGAATGCTGGAAAGAGAAAAACCAGAAGGCTGTAGCCAAGACAGAAATCTTGCTGATTGGCACTAATACCAGTATTTACCAATCTTCTCTAACAAGGTGGCCTCCATTTGGAATCTGGCGGTGTATCTCATACAACTTAGGTTGCTTGACAAATCCCACCAAGGTTTACTCAAAGTCACTTCCATTACTGGCGTATAATCATAGGCTCAACAGTGCCCAACAAAGGTGAAGGTGGAAGTTAATGGCTTTCTTTTTATTTGCATTATTACTTGATCTCTGGCTTTCCTGGTCAGATGCGTTTTTATAAGCTCTTGCCATCTAGCTCTCCGAAGTGTTTTCAGGTTGTCTTTTTAAGGCTGTTTTACAGTTGCCTTTTCTTATATTTGATTTGTATGTTAGAAAATAAAGAGAATCCAAGATACGAGCTATTGACACTACCATGCACACTAAATTAAATATTAAGTCTTTCGTTGGGCTTTCTAAATGCAGAAGTGTATTTTCTTTTTATCTAAAATGTTTTAAAAAATGATCAGTTTTAACCAGCTGCCCTAAATGTACCAAAAGGCCCTTAGAAGTTTGCTTTTTCACCACAATGGTGAATCCTTTAAACCAGTTGTCCCCAACTTTTTGGCACCAGGGACCAGTTTCATGGAAGAGAAGAAGGCAGAGCTCAGGCGGTGATGTGGGTGAGAGGGAGAGGCTGTTAATACAGATGAAGTTTCGCTTGCTCACTTGCTGCTCACCTCCTGCTGTGTGGCCCAGTTGCTAACAAGCCACGGACTGGTACTGGTCCCTGGCCCAGGGGTAGGGGACTACAGCTTTAAACAAACTGCTTTTAAGCTTACAGAACAGTGTGAATGTAATGACACTGAAGTGTACACTTAAAATGGTATATTTTATGTTATTATGTTATTTTAATAAAAAATAGATTTTAAGTAGCTCATCAACCATTGAGGTTGTCAGAATGATCCATAGAGCATGGGGATATTTGCATTCAGTACTGTAAATGTATGGGTAGAGAGTATTACTCTGTTACACTCAAGTGCAAGAAATATATTATTTGCCCTGAATTAAATTCTGTTTGGCTCTGAGGTCTCATCTACTGGAAGGGTGTGTGAGAAAATCAATTGCATCATGTTTGAGGGAACACATTTCTTAGGAATCTTCAAAAATTTGAGTGGGACTTGCATGAGATCAGGGAAACAGGAGAGGAGAGGTGTGTCCCTCCCATGGGGTACCTTTGTAATCATTTTTCTGTTTGCCACACGATGCAACTCTCCAGTTTGGCCCTTCCCTGTCTGTCAGGCTCATATGCTTGGTGGTCACAGAGAGGCTCCTTATAGTTGCTGTCCCTACTAACCACAGGCTTGCAGACAGGGACACTTTCTGCTTTTCTCCAGCCACAGTTTTGGTTTCCAGCCTCCACAGGAACCAGTAGCAATCCCTTCCACCTTGGACGTTGCCTCAAAGGGGACACGGGTTTCTGTTATGCACAGAAACTCGCCAATTCCTTACCCCTTATGTGACTTTAGAAAAGCTCATCCCCTTGGGTGGGCTTTTCTGCCTGCTTAAACCCCAGCATTCGGCCAGCCCAGATTCCCAGACAAATTTTTGTATGAGGGAGGTTGAACTCCGGGTGTCTAATAACTTTGACTTTTCTGTCCTAAGGAGCACAAATTGTTAGTGCTCTTGAAAGTAAAGGGTCTGAGACTCTGAGACTCAGAACACGGTGTCCTACCATCTTTTTTATGTGGGAGAGGGAAAAATACTTCTCCATCTTCTGAATATCCAGGGCAGCTGGAACAAGATGCAAATATTCGTGTGTGTGTGTGTGTGTGTGTGTGTATATATATATATATATATATATATTTTGGCCGTGCATAGACTAGTACTAGGAACATAATAGTTGTAAGTGTAGCTTGAGAAATAGAGAGCTTGGGTTTGAATCTTGGCTCTGCCACTCCCTGGCTGTGTGGCCTTGGGAAAGCTACATTTCTCATTCCTCAATTTTCCCATCTATAAAATAGAAATAACAATAGTATTATTTATCATGAACTTATTGTGAAAAATAAATAAGTTAATACATGTAAAGTACTTAAAACAGTGACTCTGGCCTGTAGAAAGTACTCAATATGAGGAAGCTATAATAATTATTATATTTTTCTAATTTTAAAATATAATTACAATATAGTGTAACTTAATATCACCAAAATTGGTCATTTGAGTTTTAATCCTCTGTAACTCTGTGGTTAGCTCCGATTTCAAGGTGTCCAGGGAAGCAGACTGATCCTTGCTACTAAATTCGGTATTGGTTTTGAGATATTTTCAAAGAATCTTTTGTAAGGAGTCCCTCTTGGGATATTGAACACGTCCATATATGTCAAAGGAGTGCTGGCTGTCTGATCATTTCATGAAATTCTGATCCTTCTGCTTCCTGAACTCTAGCTGGATGACAAAAGAAAATAACTCAAACATCCAAATTAATCAAATGATTTTGAAATCCAAACATGACATTACAAAGACTTGCAGATTGAGCCAAGCCCTGTTCCTTATTAACTCTGGGTCATTTACTTTCTTCGTTTGATCCCTGGCCTTTATGTGACTGTTAATGTCTCACTTTTATTTTTCCTGAAGAGCTAGGTCTTACTGACTAAATTGCATGAAAATTCTTTGAGAGTCTTAGGTACGAAAGGCTGCCAAAGGCCAAGCGCCGTTGATATTAGTATCCCACGTTAACATCAAAGTTTCACCTTGACAATAACTTCTAATTGGATTTGACAGCTGGTTAGCACCAAATCTTTGCCTCTCTCTATGGTTGTGTGTGGTTGATTGCTTTAGAGCAAATTTTATTTCTTGTCTGGCTTAGAGTTTCGTAAATTATAAAAATGTTTCTTTCTGATTTGAATAGAGCAGTAAAGCATATACTTCCATATGACTTCTCACTCCTTGACAGCCCAGTATCTTCTCATCTCCAATGTCTCCTAATCTGATGTCATGAAGATGTTTATCACCTTGCTTGCCAGAGAGCTAAGAAAAACATCTAACTGCAGGGCTAGTGCTTACTCATGCCATTCCCAGGATTCCGTATATGGATACATTGGGTGTGTTTTAAGCTATATGCTCATAACCTTTGTGTTATGATTCAGGAGCATGTCTTGATCCATTTCCTCATCTGTCATCTCTTAGCATATAAAAATTAATCACAGGTACCTGCTTGGGTTACCTAGATTAATGCTAAACGATTAGCAGATGAACCTTAAAATCTCAGTGGCTTAACAAAAAGGGTGTTAATTTCCCACTTGTATAGAAAGCCTGGCTATGAGTGGGGGGGTGAGGCTCTGCTTCACTAAGTCATGCAGGGAACCAGGCTGTTGGAGGCTTTGCCACTTTCAACAAATGACTTCCGAAGTGGCCCTCAGCATAAACATCTCTTCATAGATGGAGAAAGAGATTTTGTAGACTTTTTACTTTTGTAAAATGGCACCGTAAGTAGATAAGATGGAGCCTCAGATAGAACTGTAGTTAACCATGGTGAAACAGGAGCTAAAAAGGTGGAATTTACAGATTTTCTTTCATCCATTTATTCTCCATTACATAGAATCATGGAGTGGTAGACTTGGAAAGGGTTTAGAAATCAGCTCCTTCATTTTCTCACTCCTGGGAGATCTGGTTCCAGAACCCAGGACTTCCAGCTCCCAGGAAAATTGATGTCCTTCTTCTTCCACATGGAGCACACTTCTGTGAGCACAACCCTGGCAACAGTCTGCAAGTTTTAAATCCCAGCTCCACCACTCAGGAGCTAAGCAAGTTATATTTTCTGCAAAAGGATGATTTTAGCGATTTCCTCACTGGGTGGTTGTATTAAATGCACAATGCCTAACACCTAGTGCATTATTAATCATTATTAATATTGTAAAATTTTTGAATGGTCATAATAATTCCTCTCCCTGAATCCAAGCCTTAGGATTATCCTCTCTCACATTTATTCTGGGCCTGGCCACAGGACTTGCTTTGGCCAATGAGACGATAGCAAATGTGATGCAAACAGAGGTCTGAAAAGTGTCTGGAGGCCTGCCATCTCTTGCTTCTCTCAGGGACCCTTGCAACTCCCACCATGTGAATAAGCTCAGGGTAGCTGATGGATGGTGAGGGATACATGGCCAAGTTAGCCCCATCACCTCAGCTGATTTTGAGCCAGTTGCCAGATACGTGAGTGAGGCCATCCTAGACCATTCAGCCCCACGCCAGCCTAGGTCAGAAGAACCACCCAGTCTGCCCCCAGAAATGTGAGAATAACCAATGTTCATTGCTTTAAGCTATTAAGTTTGGGCTGGTTTATTATCCAAAAAAAGTTGATACAGAAGGGATCACACTTGAGAGGTTTATATGAGCCAGATCTGGAAGTGGGACCCATTATTTCACTAAACCCATCACCCGGCCCCACCTCATTGCAAGGGAGACTGGAAAACGCAAGGAACCAGAAAGGAAAGGAACCGGGCTCCAAGAACAGTTGGCCAATATCTGCCACAATGATTTACCTCTACTTTGTAAAAAGAACCCCTAGGTGGTAATCAGAGTATAACAACTTTCCAGGCAAGTTCTTTGGGCCAGGCCACTAGACAGTCACTTTTAGTTTATTTGTTTGTTCCAAAGAGATAGAGAAGAGGAAGTGTGACAGCTGTGATGCCTTCCTGGGAGGCTGCCTGGCAAATCAATTCCTGCCAAGGATCTCCTGCAACTGTGGGAGATAAAAAAAGGAACCTGCAGGCAAAACCCACAAGGTAGGAAGGGTTTTAAGCTGTGATCTCTTAGAATAAGAGGTTTTTATTTATTCTTACTGGGAAGGAAGTCTAGGGCATCTGTCCCTGAGAGTGTTATGGCTACCATTTTGCTTTCTCCCCCATAGGATCTGAAGTAATCCTGCCCCATGCTTGTAGAAGTAAAGGCAAGCTAGCCAAATTCTATTTGCTGTCATGCATCTCATCCAAGACTATTTGTCAGTAAAGCCCTCTTTCTTCCCATCCCCTTCCCACATTTGGATCTCTGGTCTGGGAACAGAAATCTCAGCAGCTATGGATCTGATGGAGAAGGCAGCCTGGCAGTACGGAAAGCACCTTGCTCTGGAGTCAGACCATCCACATTCCAATTCTGTCTCTGCCATGCCCATTAGCTCTGTATGATCCTGTACAGCTCCTCTAAGCATTAACTGTGAGGATTAAGATGATATTTATAGAGTGTGGCACACAGTAGGTGCTTATTAAATGTTAGTTATTATTGTCATCATCATCCGATTTTCTTTTCCTTTTTGCTTTTGATCTTGCCTACTAGTCTAACAGGGGAAATATCACAAATTGGGAAAGAAGGCCTAGAAAAAGGAAGGGTAGATTAGGGAGTAGGAGATAGTGAAAAATTACACTTATTTCACAATTTAAATCATATTCCACGTTTGCATGGTTAATTATAGTTTTCCAAGGACTATTATCTAGACAATTTCATTTAGCATGACAGTTCTATAGGACTCAAGGCACACGCAGTTTATTTGGGTAGATAATAAATACATGAGGAGTTAAGTAACAACTGAGTTAATGAGACTGCAGTAACTTTTTAAATTTATTATTCAATGTGCAAAGAAAATGCTAAGTATTTTGGAATCACATTCGCTGAATTGAAGTGTTTTATGGTGGTCTCCACCATCAGCTCATTAGCTCATGGACCAGACCCCATCCCAACTATCTGTTCAGGATTCAATATAAAATTGATTCAAGGTCCCCATAATTCATTTACCTCTACTTCTTGGCATGTAGAAGTGTCTCCAGCCTTACTGCCACTGGGTTAATTGTTTCATATGTTTTTCCTGTATCTCTCCAGAACTAGTCTACCTCCACAAAGTTGGCTTCTACAATGTTGCTTACTAACCTTTTAAAGACATGTTCTGTTCTGGGTCAGTTTTCTTTAATCTGTGGCCAAGTTCTTGCTTGAATCTAGGGACATGTCACCTATCTGCATCTTTGTTCTAAGCTAAACATTTTTTTTTTCATTTTAAAATACTAAGGGGGTAAAAATGTTTTTTTTTTTTTTTTTTTTAAAAATTTTTTTGTTGTATGAGTACCCTGTATGATACTTAAGTTGGGGCTTTCAGTGTGACTCTCACCATAATAGTGTTCATTGTACCTGATAGTTTGTACCCCTCACTCCTTCCCATGCTCCCCTTCTTGGTTTCCATCATCCTTTATATCTCTTTGTGTCTGTGCGTGCCCATCATTTAGCTCCCAATTATTAGTGAGAACATGTAGTGTTTATTTTTCCATTCCTGAGATACTTTACTTAGGATAACGGTCTCCAGTTCCATCCAAGTTGCTATAAAATACATTATTTCATTCCTTTTTATGGCTGAGTAGTACTCCATGGGGCATGTGTGTATGTGTGTATATATGTGTATGTGTGTGTATATATACACACACACACACACACACATCCATATTTTCTTCATCCACTCATGAATTGATGTACACTTAGTTTGATTCCACATCTTTGCAATTGTGAATTGTGCTGCGATAAACATTCAAGTTCAGGTGTCTTTTTAATAAAATGACTTCTTTTCCTTTGGGTAGATACCCAGTAGTGGGATTGCTGGATCAAATGGTAGGTCTACTTTTAGTTCTTTGAGAGATCTCCATACTGTTTTCCATAGAGGTTGTACTAATTTGTAGTCCCACCAACAGTGTATAAATGTTCCTTTCTCTCTACATCCACTCCAGCGTCTGTGTTTTTTACTTTTTTCTAATGGCCATTTCCGACAAGGGTAAGGTACTATTTCATTGTGGCTTTAATTTGCATTTCCGTGATGATTAGTGATGTTGAACATTTTTTCATATGTTTATTGGCCATTTCTCTATCTTCTTTTGAAAAACTTTTGTTCTTGTCTTTTACCCACTTTTTGATGGTTTTTTCTTCTTGCTGATTTGTTTGAGTCCTTTGTAGATTCTGAATATTAGCCCTGTATCAAATGTATAGTTTGAAAATCCTATAGGTTGTCTGTTTACTCTGTTGATTATTTCCTTTGCTGTGCAGAAACTTTTTAATTTAATTAAGTCCCATTTATTTATTTTTGTTATTGCTATATTTGTCTTTGGGGTCTTAGTCATAAATTATTTGCCTAGGCAATGTCTAGAAGAGTTTTTCCTACTTTTTCTTCTAGAATTCGTATGGTTTCATGCCTTACATTTAAGTCTTTTGTCCATCTTGAATGAATTTTTGTACATGGCAAGAGACATGGGTCTTGTTTCATTCTTCTGCATGTGGCTATCCAGTTTTCCCAGAACCATTTATTGCATAAGGCTTCCTTTTCCCATTTTTTAGCACTCTACTGGAGTTACTGCTCCTACCCTTAATATTCTTTTATGGCTTGCAAGGCAAGGGGGAACCATAAGGTAACTTTAATAACCAAGTGTCCAGAGTCTCTAGGAGTTCAGGGTCTCTTTGGCAAACAGTTCTAAGATGATGATGGAATAGATGTCACAGAGTAGTATGTAGTATAACATTAACTCATATTTTAATTATAAATTATTGCTGTAGGAGACTAGAGAAAGAAGAAGTCACTTTGGGTTGGAGAGGTCAGGGAAGACTTCATGAGACATGTGAGATTTGAGCTGTGTTATGCTGCATAGCTAGAGAGTGGTACACAAAGCCATAACCAAAAGAGTAGTGGTACAAATGCTTACAGGGTTTTGGGTGGAATCACTACGTTTAGCAGAGAAGTACATGCAGGTAGACCTTTTGCTCCAGGACATTATTTTGACAGAAAGTTGGAGATAGTTTTGTCTGGAATGGTTTCTGAGTGTCAGTTCATTCATTCAACAATTAAGTTCAATAAATTCAATTTATTGAGCACCTACTGTATTCCAAGAACTATTCTAGATCCCAGGGACATAGCAATGAACAGGACAAAAAGGTCCTTTCCGTAATACCCATTAATAGTTAAGAATAAGCAGATGCGTATACATGGTAATATCAGACATCATGGTGCTATGGAAAATTAAAGCAAGGGAACACAATAGCGGGTGACTATAAGGGGTAAACATGATTTTAGAGAGAGAAATTAGAGGAGACCATTTGGAATGGGTGATATTTCAGCTGAGTTTTGAACGAGGAATAGGAGCCATTCATGTTAAATATGTGGGCGATGAGTATTCCCAGCAGAGGGAACAGCTAGTGTACAGGCTCTAAGGTGAGAATGAGCTTGGCAGGGTCAAAAAACAGTATGTTGGCCACTTGGAAAATATGCCCAGGGCTGGTCCTACTGTTGACCAGTTGAACCTGCACCTCTGAGGTGAGCTCCAGGCCCTGGTACTTACTCACACTTCTCCAGGTAACTCTCACAGGTAGCCAAAGTTGAAAACCACTGCATTAGAGAGAAGTGCCGAAAGAGGAAGGGCTTTTCTGAGCAGGCAGAGGGCGCTATGGGATGTGACGGAGGAGGAGTGAGTGAAGTGAGAGTGTAACCCTCTAGGAGGAGTAGGCCAGGGCTGGACGGATGGTTGTACTTGACCTAGTGGTCAGTGGGAGCCAGGCTGGCCCGTACCAAGACTGGTGTCCCTCTGTTCTTGAGTTAGGCACCTTTGCCAATTTCCTGAAATTTCTTGTGTCAACTATGGTAGGAGTCAAAGAGTTAAGATTTTGTTTACTTGTTTTCTGCAAATCACAGAGATCCAACCTTCAGGGCTAGGGAATAGGCAGTGGATCCTGGGCTGAAAAAACTTCCCCAGATACTCCCTCCTGCCTAGGAAAGGGCCAGGTGAAAAGTAATTTAAAAAATGGCAGCCTGCAATATACTTCTCCATGCAACTTTCTTTCTATGAAAATTAGATATTTCCTTATATGGTGCATAAAAAAGTGAGAGATTTCACTAACAGGAGGTCGGGAGTTGAGCACAGATTCTATGGAGGAAAAAGACTGGTTTCAGGCAGAGATGGGATGCGCCACCGGGGCTGAGATGATGAGTTTTATAAAAGATAGAATTCAAAAGAGGAGGCTGTTGCACATAAAGACAATTTGAGGAGAACAGGAAAAAGCTGATGTGTGATTGTAAGGAATAGAATAGGAAAAGAGATGTGATATAGATGGAAACTTCATTTCTTTGAAGTCCTTAACGAGAGCATCAAGCGAGGCAGCATAGTCAAGAATCAGATGTCTGGAGTCCCAGTTGGATGACTTCCTTCACCTCTTTAATCCTCAGTTCCCTCATCTGTAAATAGAAATAATAGTGCCTAGCCATCAGGCACTGTGAGGATTAATGACAAAGTGCATGTAAAAGGCTTGGCACAGTATCTGACACTTAGTACGGGCCCCACTGTGTGGTAATTCTCACTGCAGTGTTTGTCTCCATTGTCAAAATTGCCATTATAATTAACATGGCCTCAATCACAAACCCTGTGTCGTGTTCACCAACAGCCAGTGGGTTCCAGATAAAAGTGAGAAGGCCAATATGGAGCTAGGTTTAAATATGTTGAGAATTCAAAGCTATCGTGCTCCCAGGTATTCAAAAATAATCAAGATTTGACTGAATTCAGTCAAGTGACATTTACCCAGTGTCTGCCATGCACCAATCACTGGCTTCTTTGTAATCTGCATTATCCATTTTAATTCTGTGACACAGGAACACAGGGATGGGGCTGGGCAGACCAGCAGAGGGAGGGGTTGGCTATGAAGGGAATAGATGGCACATGCTGGGCAGAGGGATCTCTGAGCAAAGCTCTAAGTCATCCATGGCTTAGATTGTGACTCTAGGAGTTGACGTAAAAAATGGATTGCCAACCTTGGAGCCCAGGAAATCTGAGATGGCTTTATAGATAATGATGGTATTAAGAGGTAGTGATGGATTGCACAACAGGGCTTTCAACCTGTTGCTTAGGTGTTGCTGGGAAGTACCAAGGTCAACATCTACATTACAGTATAGAGTTCTGAATCTGTGTTCCTGGAGAGAAAGTTGGTCTGAGCTAATGTGGAATATTTGGGGAGAACTTGTGTGTGAAAAATAACAATGAAAACCAAATACACAGTTGAGTTCTCTGATGTATAAAGTAAGAATATTGGAGAGAACCGCATTGAAACTTTAGAAATAAGTATAGCTGATGAATTATGAAGAAAAGAGTTAGCAAAGTGAAAAGAATCTGAGCATTAACATTGTATGTAAAAGACTGGGAACTAGGAGGTCTGTGTGCCAGACTGGGTTATACTGAGCAACTAACTTAAATGATCTAGGCCTTAGTTTCTTTGATATGAAATATAAGGGCATTATATTATATGATGGTTAATCCTTGTTGTTAAAAATATTATTCTATGGAGTATAGAAAAGTTGAAGGCTTGAGGCAGCAATTGAGAAAGTATTTTACCTTCCCAGGTTTTCAGGCCAAGCCCAAATTGTTTGTTTGGATTTTCATTTTTCATTTTATTTACTTAATGTGACACCTATTCTCTTAGCAAACTTTAAGTGTATTTTATTTGAATATAAATTAGGTTTTCTTTTTCATGGGGTGAATGAAAATAGACATTGTAGAAATATATAAATGAGTATGCATTTATTGGGGTGTGGCCAATGACTCATGAATAGAAAATGAAAGGGATGATTGTTTTATTCAGTATGTTGATTTAAGTAATGCTGGGTGCTGAGTGGTAGTGGCCAGGCTCCTATAGGATATCATGTTAGTAGGTTCTGTCCTAACTCTGGCTTTGCCTAGTTGACTAGAATTTGGGTGGCTAGAATTTGGTGAGAGAAGGCTGCCTGCTGAGCCACCCCAGCTAGGGTTAGAGCACAGGCACAGAGATGGATTTTTAAGTACACCTGTTTTCCCTGTCATTATATTTGTCATGAAACAGACACCCTATGCTCATTGTCAAAAAGCCCACACACTATCTCCGATTTACTTTTTGCTCACCTCTTTCTCTTCATTGCATTAGTCAAGTCAACTAGACTGTCTACTGCCAGACAGGCTGCTCTTTCTCTTAGAGATAGGTGAAAACCATTTAGTAATTTATTATCAAAGTTTACAGCCCTAGAAGGTGCTTTGGCCTTCAGTTCAATTATTCCAAAAACGCAATAAAAAGAAAAGTGCCCAAGACAATTAGATGGACTATCCAGTTGTGAAAAATCGCATTTTCACCTATGCAAATGCAGGTTCATATTTTTTTTTTTCTTAAGTCATCAAAGGGAAACACAAGATGTTCACTGTCAGTTTAGGCTGTCAAAAAAAGGTTGTCCAAAATCTGTAAAGTTGTCACACCTCATGTATTCTCACTGCCAAAACAAGGGCTCCAACTTCCTTCAGCTAAACTTTTGGACTAGACAAATGTACCTTTTGGGATGTTAAGTATATTTGATGTGAATATCTGAGCAGGAGTTGCACATAGAGTAACCTTCTTTTGCTAAGTTGTTAAAACCCAGATAATATAGAAGATTAATTTATGGAGTTTGGAAAAAAGATCTAATACATGGTGTCTGCTCATGAGACCTTTACAACCTATTTGGAGAGTTAAGGCATACATACCCAGAACTTTATTTTTAGTGATTCTTGGCAATTTTAAAGCTTCCGTAGTATAGTACACTAAGTATCCAAATGTGATGCCCACAATGAGGACTATGGGAGGTCAGAAAGGAGGCTGGGTTTTGGTTTCTGAGAAAATGGTAACCTGCATGGAGTCTCACCCACCTGGAATCACTGTAGTCTTCATGTTTAATGACACGTTTTGTTATTTAAATTTCTGGGTTAGGCAGGGGTCTAACCCAGTTTGGAGTTACAGGAGCTAGAGGTGGTTAGGGACTATGCTTACCTTGACTTTTGCTTCATGTGTGAAATAAAAGAGAAAAAAGTGAGGGTCCCACAGCACAGGTGGCTTGAGAACCACCTATGAGAGAGTCTCCACAAACTGTCAAAACCTAAGGGATATGGCAGAAATAGGGTTTGATTTAGGCTGTACGTAGGCCAGCATGATAGCTCTTGTTTGCCATTTATCCTTGGTGTATGTGGGAGCAAGCTTTACCAGAAGTAACATTTCAACCAAAGGCCAGACTTTTTGAACTTAGGTCTGTGTCTTTGCTAGAAAACGTTGTGGTTATAGCCACTGCCCTGATTGGATCAGAGATGGATAAATCTTGAGGCAGGTGGGGGCAATCCTCAAGTTTTCCACTCTAAGGCATACCTCAGAGAAGAGAACAGTCCATTCTGGAGATGTTATGAAGATAAGGTCTGTAATGGGTTGTCCCATTTGATCACTGTGGATTGCCTCTCTGTGATGTCTTCTGCTCCCCTGGAACCTAGTCATGGGGAAAAAGAACCTCAACCAAGACTGTCAGTCTTCTCGAAGGAGTCAGACAGCCAACTGCCCTCTAGCCTATAAAGAGATATTCCTTTCAGGAAAACTCTGGTATATAATACCATTCTGTTATATGTTAGGAAGTAGCTGAATAATACATCATGCAACTTGTCTATAGAGCAGAGTAGACAAATAATAAAGTCATTAGTATACACAAGCCTTATAAAAAAGTTCAAATTTATGGTAGCAAAGGATCCAGGAGGATTGGGTCATTTTGTAGAGCTTAAGGAATATATGCCTGTGCTGAGGACCATTTTGCCAAACCAAGGTGTCTCTCTACTCCTTATCCTGTCTCAGGAAAACATAGGCTCTGGTAACCACGTACATAATGATTGAATTCCACATTTACTAGCCTCCTCTAATCATCATGGTGGTAGATCCCTTCACAGGAAAATTATTCATTTTATTTCATTCCATGGCCTCTTCCACTCTCTGTATGTTTACTCAGGAAGCATTTTATTGAAATGGTAATTTAAGAGCATTTATTCATTAATTCATTTACTCAGTACACATTGAGTTTGTACTATGTGCCTGATGCTAGGAAAACAAAAGAAGAAACCGCTATACTTATCCTTGAAGTCATTTCAATCTATTTGTAGAGGCAAATAATGAATGAGTATACTACAATGTAAGAAAAATACCATCACTGAGTCACCAGTGGCTAAGGGAGATAGCAGTTAATTGTGTAGGTTAGTTGGGAGGATTCTCAGAGTAGGTTATATTTTTTCAGGGCCTTGAAGAATGAGTAGGAGTTTTCTAGGTGGGTCTGGGAATGCAGGGGAATAAATATTACAGCATATATGAAAGTACAGAAGACAGACATGCCAGGTTTAAAGAAATTTGATGTCTATGGGGCATACTGGGACATCAGGGATGTTTTTGAAAAACCTTGTAAAATATTTCTACCCTAATACTAGGTAAACAATTGTAAGCATTTAAAGTCTATTGAATTAAATCAATCAAAGAAGACCTGAGTTATAAGATTCAAGACCAGCAGGCTCTTTCAAATGTCTCTGAAACAGTTGGGTGGAGCTCTCCATGGTTCTGAAACACCCACTGCCCAAGACTTTCTACCTGTCTGAATTATTTGCTGCTTTCCATCAGCAGCAAATCAGGCTCCTGACCATCAGCCCACATACAGTAAGTATCTGCCTGGCCATTTCATTCACTGGCTCCACCAGAACCCAGAATCCCATCTTGGGGTCCTACTCTGTCCAGTGGGGAGCTTACTATTCCTTCTTCAAATCTGTACAAACCTTGGAGAGGGCATTTGATCGACTGGAAGAACTTACAGGTAGAAACAGAGATTGTATGTAAAGTACTTAAACTTCTTTCTTCTTGCTTTTCTCCTAAATATTTTATCATTTGGTTAATCTGGATGCAGTTTCTTAATTGCTAGGGTCTGGATTTCTCTGTCCTTTTATCCCAGATCACATATTGTTATTATGTTTTTGTTGATAGAATTTTCAAAAATTTCAGGGTGAAAATTATAAGATAGACTGAAACAGTGGGCATATTTCACAATGACACTCAGAATTCAGATAAAGTTGGTGGAATAGAGTAGAAAGAATACTGGATTTGAAATCACAAGTTCAAATCTAGATTTTACCACTTAGAAGCTGGGTAAAGTCATTTAGTTTCTTTTGAAGCATTAATATATTTATTTGTAAAATGTAGATAAGTTATTCCCTGTCTGGTCACAAAGTCATGCTGAGACTCGAATATCCTCATGTTTGTGAAATTAGTTTGAAAATGATGCGGTTGGGAATGATTACTGGATAGGCTGGAAGGTTGTCCAATTGGTACCCCTCATGAGGGGAAGAGACATTGCACTTCCAATCATCACAGTAAAAGTTAGGGGCTGTGAAGACCCCCAAGGGGCAGAGGAGACACAGACATTAAAATGATGGTGCTGAGAAGTTAATCTGTTTCCCTTTTTAAATAGCTCTGCATGGAAGCTGTCACTGGGGCTTTCTCCCCAGTCAGATTTATGGCTTCTGAATGATATTGTTTTACTTTGCCATGTGGAGGATAAACAAAGCTGGAGAGAACAAGAGTCTCATTTTCTTATCAGTGGCAAATACGTATCAATCAATGTAATTGAAGTCCAAATGGAATAATTTATGGGAAACTCATTGCATGTTCCCTTGTGCACTCCTCTCTCCCTTTCTCTCCACCCCCACTCCGATTCTTTTCACCATTAGTGCTTTCTGCTCCTTCCTGGTATTCAGCCCTGTGTACATGAAAGGCATAAGCCAATTAGAAAATGATTGCTCTCACTCTCTTTGGGCCATCTTTCTTGATGTTTAGGTTAATTAGACATTTGATCCTCTCCAAAGGGCATACCTTATTTAATAGGGACCATTTAGATATTAATCATCAGGGGTAAATAATGAAGAAACATTTTTAGGGTTTGTAGTTCTTTTCTCAAAAATCGTATATACAGAGAGCTAATTAACCAATGCTGTGCAGGAGAATTGCCTTCCCTGAAGCCAGGTTTAATTTTTACAGTGGCCGCTTAGCAATCAAGGATGAGAAATGAGCAACATTTTATAGTCTCCTGTATTAACTATTTTGGGGAAATGGGTGTAAATTTTGGAGTGGGGCAAAGCACTCTCAGATTATTCTAGGGAAGATGGATCAGATACCTTTATAAAAACTTATATAAAAGCCTTGATTTCAGTGAGTAGTTTACAACGTAAAATACCACAATGATATAGAACTGGATAAGGGGCCCTCTCTCTCAGTAGAACTTACCTGCATATCCTGATGAAAGAAAGGATGGAATATACATTTTTGGAGATCATACAGAAGGAAACTTTGGAACCAAGAGGAAAAAAAAAAGCGTGCAACTTACTTTATTGTTGTCTTTTATTGTTTGAAAAATTCTTATTATAGAGGATAGTGACCCACTGATTTTTAATCTCTGATAAATGAACAGGAAGGAATAGGTAAGAGATGAAGAGAAATGATTTAGGTCACACTTCAATAAAATATCCTCATGGTTTATTTCTTTCCTGTATCATAGATGTTTCAAAGTAGGATATTTTTTGTCTGGGTGGTATGATTTAGATATCGTCTTATCACTAGAAAAAGCCATGATGGTGGATGGAGGGTATGTTCAAGGCAGAGGATTAATATTTATTGCATATCTACTATGAGTGAGTTAATATACTTTTATTACATATATAATCTCATCTAATCAACAATCCTATGAATTAGGCTATTCTGACAGATAAGAAAACCGAAAATCAAAGAGACTAAGTAACTGGATCAGTGTTACATAACCATGATATATCAGAGTCAGAATTTAAATCCGAGTGTGTCTAACTTGACATTTCATACTCTTCATATTATACTGTGATGCCTAATAAACAATTTGGTGGACAAACTAATCTTTATTCAAGATAGGTGAGTAGACTCATTGATTTCTCTTAGCCTTTTCCATGAATCTATTGTCAGAAATAATTGACTCTAATGAAAATAATTCCTGACATTATTATGCTAGTATACATCTTTGTTTTGCCTAACTAGCATCTTTTTTTTCCTTTGGGCAATAGACTTTGTTTTCCCTATGGGTAATTAAAAACCACACTTTTATGATGGAGTTGAGAATTCCCTCCATTCCAACAACTCATCTCCAGTTATAGCGTTGGGCACGTAAGCTAGGCCCGATCAATTAGAATAGCCTGTTCTTCTGTCCACACCTATTTATTTTTCATATTCCCATGACAATTTACTTTTCTGCTAGAGTCAGCAAGGAAGATACTCTCTTCCTACTGGAATTGTTAAGCAAGTAGGATGCAAGGCTAGACTACTAGTAGGCATCATTCCCATTCACTAGAGAGAAAAGAGCTTGTCTGAGATATGGAGGAAAAAGAAAAAGAGAGCCAAGACCTTATGGTATTCTTAAAAGCCTGGATCCAGCCACACCTGAACCAATTTTTTTTAAATGGAATGTGAGTCTATAATGTTTTGTTTGTTTTTTTTTTATCTTGGGTTTATGTTATTTGCAGCCAAATTGATTTTAAAATACATAAAAATCTGGCAATGTTATGTGAGTTGCTGATAAATTATATATCTATAGTCAGTGAGACAGCACTAATCATATCCCATGACAATAGATACAAGTCTGATCCAAACTTTGTAAAGATATTGGCACCTGCCCTTGGTTCCCAGATTATCTCTCTACTACTCTGAGGGATCAATTGGTTGGCTAACAAATACCTTTTGTGCCTCGGAGTCTGTGTAATGCTTAGGGGAATGCCTGGATTTGCCTTGATTGAGACATCTCTCTTCCCTATGAAATCCTGGAGGAACTGTAAATTCAAGGAATAATGCCAAAGAAGAAATGAGGTACTGCTTTATTATCAATTTTTCTTGTGTTCGTAACATCCAACAGCTTTCCAATAAACTAGGTTGGAGCATAGGGCTTAGGCTCAAATCTAAGCAGACTCTCTCTGTCCCCTAAGTCAAATCTTAACTCCAGCCAGTGGTAAGACCATATTGCCCAGTAATGGTTAGTAAGGAATAAAGGAGAGGGTGTTCCATAGATCAGACATTTCTCAGGATTCTAAACAAGGATATGCTTCCTGTACAGCCTGTAAACAGTGGGGAAAGCCGTACTCAAATGAATGTCCTTTCAATTTCAGTGCTTTCTTCCACCAGAAAACACAGCCCGAACAATGTACTGGATTCTGTCCAATCAGATTGAAAAAAGAAGTAAATCATCCACAGATTTTGGCACTTCATTATTATTATTCTCATAATGTATGCTTGAAATATACCTCATAAGTGATTCTGACACAAAGATACACTATAAACACAGTGCTTGAGAAGTGGTCGATGTTATTGGGTATCACTGTACTACTCTCAAAAATCTTAGTACATGTTATAATACTTATTGTCTTTACTGAATATGTTTATATTTGCACCTATACGTGGAGTTCTGTCAGGGCCATGTTCTTCTGGGATATACCAGACTGGAAAAAAGTCTCTGCATTGTGGTACAGTGATCTACTGGAGAAAAGTGCTATATGTGTGCATTTTGCAAGAAGTCATGTTATAGGGTGTGTATGTCTATTAACAGAATCATTGAACCACAGCCAATGTTCCAGAGGGACTGCTTGACATCATCTTTCTAACCCAGTGATTCTCAAGCCTGGCAGCAGGACAGAATGCCTGGAGGGCTTATTAAAAACACTAATTCCTGAGCTCCACCTAAGACCTACTGAATCAGGCTCTTTTAGGGTAGGGTGCAGGAATATTTATTTATAACAACTTCCCCAGGTTATTTTTCTGCCAGTTCATGGGAGAGCCTTTGGGGATCTCTTTATCTTTTACCTTCAACTTAAAAAACATCAGCCTGAAATCTCATCAGCCAGATAAAAATCTAACCTATATTCAAAAATGTTTTAAAAAAGATGTCTGCAACCTCTCTCAGCAACAAAATATTTTTTCTCATAAATTTCATTTTCAAAATACTTGAACTCAACAAAATGGGAACCTAGACAAAATATTTAAAAATGGCATCAGAGTGAATCAGACCATATTAATTTGAGGAGGGGGGAAGGATTATGGAAAAGGACAGAGTGAAAGTCTAGAAGTCTGAATGTGAGTTTGTCTGAAGAGAAAATGATGATTCCAATAAGTGCTCCACCCCCCCTCCCCACCCACTTTGCATTCTCTGGGTAGCTAATCCGCTAGGCATAATCCTCTTAGCTGCATGTATTCTATCACTATTTTATCTGATCTACTTCTCTGACAATCCTATGTTTGCTAGCTTCCTCCTCTTTTTGAGAAGCTCTATATGTTATGTGGGAAAGTTAACCCTGTTTCTCTGTTTTCATACAAATTTGGGTTCTTGGAATGCTTAGGAAATGGGGAGGGCCCTTTGCACAGGCTGACATTGTGTGAAAAGTCTGGGGGCAGAATTTGAGAGACCTAAACAGAGGCTTTCTCCCTCGTTTCAAAGCTGGATCTTAATTTGTACACTGTTGGTATGGGCCAGGGGACTGTTGTGCTGAATCAAAGGATGTCAGATAGAGGAAACCAAGAAAATAAGCACTAGTCCATATGCCCAGGTGCTGAGAACATGCATCCATGGGTGTTAAAGTTCTTAACAAGCTTGACTATTGCCTTTGTTTGATTCACCAAGGGACTTAGAACAAGATAAGGGGCATCCTTTATCTACCATAGACAATGGCGGGGATTCTCTTGCTGTAGACCCAACCCTATCTGTGTACTGCCTCCTTGGGGCATAATCTGAGGGCTAAAAGGCATGACCACTTGCCAGAGTACTTTGGTCCCTCAGCCTGACTTTATATCATAATAACTTCATCCAGTTGGGAATTCAAATCCCTCTAAATTAAAATACCCCTGAGAGGGGTCTAACCTTAATCCCTTTATCAGCTTACTCTGTAATTATCAATTAATACTTTAGGAGAGATTAGCTGGCAACCAATGGAAATCAAGATAGTGGTAGCATATTGAGTTCTCCTGGTTTTGCTACTTATTAGCAGAGTGATCTTGATTTTTTAATTTCTCTGGGTCCCCGCTTCTTCATTTGTGAAGTAAAGGGACTAGGTGATAGGATCTCTGACCCCCTTCGCAGTTCTGTTTTAGTGACAGGATTCCCCATACATTTCTGGATTCCTGACTGTAAGAGGATTGACAAGGCCCTTCCTTGCTTCATGGTGTTCCTGCGACTCAGGCCACATGACCGTGGGTCTAGTGAAACAAAAGGGGAGTGTGGCCAGAGAGTGAAAGACACGGGAAGCCTAGACAGCCACAGACTTGCTTGGTTGCAATCCTTGAACAGCTGCATCCCAGAGATGAGTTTGCAAAGGACGAGTATCATGTGGCATGTCACAGCTCAACAGAAGAAAAATAGGCTGATACGATCAGAAAGGATGCCAGGCCATTGTGGACATCTGCCGTGCATAATGACATCAAGAGGCTGTCTGAGCATGGTCTGAAATCCCTCTCTTGACTTTGAAGATACCCCTGGGCCTCAAACTTAGAATCTGCACAGATAGCACTATAGCCAGCAGGCCTGGCTTTCTCATGTCAACACCACACAAACGTTTCTGCGGATACAGGATTTGGAGTCAGGAGGACTGGATTCCAGTGGGACGTCTGACCTAAAACAAAGAAAAAGTAATAATGTTATTGTTAACTTTGAGCTTTCCTATATTCTAAGCACTGGGCTGAGTGTTTTACATACTTTGTCTCGTTCAAATTGTGAACTTGGGTTCTTAACTTCCGTGCGCCTTTATTACCTTGTCAATAAAAAATGGAACATTTCTGCCTTATTTACTGAATGCTTACTGTGTACCAGGCACTGGCATAGGCATTCTGTGAATCATTACCTTAATAGAATAATCCTAAGAGGCAGGTGGGGATGGTGACTATTTCCACCTTATAGACACATATAAGGTAGAAAAGCTGAATTGGACTAAGTAGAATAAAACAGAAATGAATGGGGTCTGTGGAAGGAAGAGGCTTCATGTTTCCTATCCTTCTTCGACATCCAAGTCAGGTCACTGCATTTGCTATCACCCAGAAATACCCCAAAGGAGATTTCTGTTCTCAGATCTGGCTGTATGAAGCCGTTTCATCTTAGTGAGGGCTAAATGGGAGACTATCTGTGCAGGGTGGTGTGGGTGGAGGTAGTGAGGTGGTCGTGAGAAATAGAATCCAAGTGATTTTCTAGAACTGGATCTTGTTTAAGAGAGTTCAATTATGGGGAGGATCTATTGACTAACTGCTTAAAGTTACCAAGAATAATATGAATAAACTAAATTTACACCTTTACTTATACTCACACCTCTCTTTTCTCTCTTGTCTTTGTGTCCTCCTTCATTGAGCTTTCTAAGCTCCAGTGTTTATGATCTGAAAAATGGGGTTAATAACACCTTTAATTGGTTAGTGATGGGGAAGGGGGTAAATTGGAGAATTAAATAAGATAGAAGACATTAAAATATTTTGTCAACAATGAACTAATGTAGATGTTAGTTCTCCTAGTGACCATGTTGATTGCTGATTTATTATTTGTCACTGACTACAGGAGAACATCGCTCTTATTTGGAAGAAATGCCTTCTGGTATTTATTTTCTTCATTAATAAGATTGTCATTTGCTTATTTTCTTCCTTCCCTGTGAAATAAAACTATATTAAGCACAACTGAAAAAATTTTTAAAATGCGTAGTAATTGGTAGGAAAGGATCACAAGAAGAAAAGCAGACAAGTGCTGCTTAGCATAACCATGAGTGTGTTAATTTAATTAGAACTCCCCTGTATAAATATTAAACTCAATTCACTTTCTCTTATAGCTCCTTTGCTTTGCAAAGTATTCCCAGTTACAGATTATCTTTTTCAAGTTCTTCTGTGAGTTTGAGGGAGTTAATGAAAGAAAGACAACTCAAATTTAAATGAACTGAGAGAGCTTTTCATCTTATCACACTGTCTGTCTCTGTTATTTTGCTTTGTCTAGCTGCTGGCCCAGAGGCAGAGGGAGTGCTTAATTTTCAGTGGGTTTGCCTTCCAAGATGGAGATGATGCAACAACTTCCTTTCAGTGGAGTACATATTTTGTGTTGTAGTTTTTGGACGGGGATTGGATTGATTTATATTGGCACACTCCTAATCATCTGTGAACCATCGCCTGAGTTTTCCAGGTCACTAGCCAGGATGGGGATGTAGTCAGGGATGGTTGTTTTCATTTGATCTTTCCCCTGGCTCCGTGAGGGCAGGATGTCATTGTTCCCATTTTACAGTTAAGAGCAGAGTCAGTAAGTCACAGAGCCAGGCATGTTTGACCCCAGCTATAATTTCTAGTGTTATAAATAGTGGGCTTAGTTCCTAGATTGAGCTTTCAATGGGTTCAGGATAAAAGTAGTGAAACAATTGCTCATGGAATTAGATTGAACTGAATTAATGAGAATCATAGAATCCCATAGGCAGAAGAGATCATCTCCCTTAACCTATTCCCAGCCCTGTATATATATAGCAGGCCCAATGCTAAGTAGTCTTCCAATGATAGCCCCTTATTTTCCACATGTAGAAACTGAGGCCTGGGATCACAAAGCTAACACTAATAACCCATGGCTCTTGACTCACAATATAGTGCTCTTGTTGCTACAGCCAGTGGAGCCAAAACAATATGAGAGATGAGTATAAGGAGAGTGTGATCTCAGAACCTGATTAAATGTACCAGGACAAAGAGTGTAGAGTCCTTGAACTGTACATGTCTGTTTAGCACCAAACCTTCCACTCACCCAGCAAGTAGAAATAGCTGCAGTTTACAGCAGGTGAAATTCAGATTAGGTTCAGAGAAGAACTACTTGACAGTGTGAGAAATGAGGTGCTGCACTAATTCCTAGAAAATGGCATGAGAGTGGCAAATTCAAATGCCTTGGGTTGGGTGTAAATGGTGGGGAATGTGACAAACCATGGAGAGAGACCGTAAGTAGAAGCCAAGTTCTGTAATTCTCTTGATCAACTAGAGAAGCAATGGCTTTTCTTTCTTTCTTTCTAGGTTATAGGCATCCCTTTGATTTCAGGTCAAAATTATTTTCTGGCAGCAACCTGAACCCTGACTTGGCAGCATCCTCTTCTCCCTCCCCATAGAACCTCCTCGATACCAGCTCTTTGTCTTGTCTTTGCAGCTTTAATAAACAAAGCCTGCTTCCCCAGCTCCTCACCCTTCGTGCAGTTATCTGTTCCTGTAGCTCTGGTTCCTGGATTACGACATTTTCTAACCTTTAGAATTGGCTCTCTTTTGCTCTAAAAAACATTTGCTCTTTCACAATTACTGTGTAGTGTCCCCTTTATGGCATTTCCAGCCTCCCATGCTGGGCCATCTCATCTCCCATCAAGAAATCACTTTGCAACCACATGGCCTTTTCTTGAATGACTTTTGTATAGAACAACACATGTATAGACCGAGTGAGAGAATCATGCAAGAAGGGGCTTTGCTCTACTCTGCATTAAATACTTGGCATCCTAGCATAGTTCTCTGCTGTACAAGTAAGGAGTCAATAATACCTATTGAATAAAAAAATAATTACATAATGCAATTTAGTTCATTCCAAATTGGGTACCTCCTTAAATCCACATAGGAATTTTTAACACGACCAAAGTGCAGTGCATTTCACAGGAAAACAATAGCTTGGGCAATCAGAGAGGTGAAAGAAAGAAAACAACCTGTGACTTTTGCATGCGGCCTGAAACAATCATGTACTCCAGCCTCTAGGGCTGTGGACGCTGCCTTTTAAACAGGTCCAAGGTTAGCTGGTGTGCATTTGGAGATTTTCAGCACCATAGGTAGAGACCCAAGTTTCTTTTTTTTCTATAACTCCCTGAACAGCAGGATGAAGAAATACTCAGGGTTTGGCACAGGGCTGTCAGCTACTGTGGTGGAAATTACCTGCTTTTAGCAGAAGAAAATTCACTTAGAATCTCTTTATTTCCCATTTCCCTTGGCAAAATCGAATTTTCAGCTGTCAAGGCACTCAGGCTTCTACAGGCTGGTTTTCAGGTGGTTGGAGGATGAAGAAGGGTTGCCCTGGAAATTGATATCTTCTGAATGAACATAACAGGGGAACCACCAGTGTTGCTGCTGATAGCTGAGATGTCTTTTATGATAGGTATGGCTTTCCTCCAAGTAACTAAATGTAGGTAGAAGTAGGCCAGTTTTTAATGCATAGGTTTTAGGACCTGATTTAAAACCTGGTTCATCCTATTGCCAGAGCAAGAATTAGGAAAATTGGTAAACTCTGTCAAGGTTTAACTAGTGGAATGTACATGCTCAGAAGGATAAATTCTTCCTGAACTTTCAAGTTTTACTGTATTTTGTTGTAAAATCCAAAAGCTAGATTGACTAACTCTCAGTCTTGGTTAAATTCTTTTAGGGACTAACTGATACATTCTCTCCACTCCTGCCTTTCCTAAGGATTCATTTTTATTTTCTCTTTAGCTATTTTCAAATTCAGAGCTTTACCAAGGCACAGAAAAAAGGCTTTTTAACCATTAGATTTCTCACTATATCTCATTCTAGACTCTCTGAGTAGTCCAGCTTTCCAATCTCCTTCTCAGTGTCTAATTGCTATAATCAGAAAATCAGAGTTATCCCAGGCTGGGTATTTTACATACCAGAATGAGAATCACTAAAACTCAGGTTGCCTGATAGAGGAGTAGGAGCTGGAATTTTACCTAAATCACATATTTCCTCAAAACCCTGGCTTGAGTGATTATTTAGGATTTACCCAGGGTCATCTATATTTTGTTTGTTTTACAGACGGGCTTGTGATAGAGCTCAGATCTCTTCTGCTGTTCGTCTGTGCAGATCCAAACTGAATCAGAGTGCCATTTCCTTTTTTCCTTGTGCTAGTGCCTCCTGTTGGTTTTTTAGAGTCTGACATGGTACTGTGGACTCTCCATTCGATTGGGGGAAGCTCCATGAAGTGGTAAATAAAGACGTGGCAGGTAGAGGCCGAAGATACACAGGTTCTTTTTCTCTAAAATGCTTACTCTCTTTCTGTCCTTCAGAAAACTGTGGGCACTTTGGTATTTCAGAATTATAAAAGCCATATATGACAAACCCACAGCCAACATCATACTGAATTGGGAAAAGTTGAAAGCATTCCTCCTAAGAACTGGAATAAGACAAGAATGCCCACTGTCACCGCTTCTATTCAACATAGTGCTGGAAGTCCTAGCCAGGTTAATCAGGCAAGAGAAAGAAATAAAGGGTATCCACATTGGGGAAGAGAGGTCAAACTATTGTTCTTTGCTGATCGTGTGATCTTGTATCTAGAAAACCCCAAAGATTCCACACAGAGTATCCTGGAATCGATAAATAAATTCAGCGAAGTTTCAAGATACAAAATCAATGTATGTAAATCAGTAGCATTTCTATATACCGATAACAGTCAAGCCAAGAGTCAAATCAAAGACTCAATACCATTCACAATAGCTACAAAATAAAATACTTGGGAATATACTTAACCGAGGAGGTGAAAGATCTCTACAAGGAGAAATACAAAACTCTGAGGAAAGAAATCACAGAGGATACAGAAAAATGGAAAAACATATCATACTCATGGATAGGTAGAATCAACATTGTTTGGGACTAAATTTATTTTATGCTTCTTTTTAAGGAGGTAAACCTTTTTGGGGAAAGTTTTATGAATGTGGAAATGGCATTTCTTATAGTAATTGAGGGGACTAAAATGAAGGGTTCTTCCTCTACCCTTTGGGGGTGACCTAAATGCATCCTATTATTTCATTTTATTTTTTTTAGTGGTTAATTTACTTTGACACTTAAATTGTAACCTAAGTTATACATTCAAGGACTCTCCTTTCACTTACAATCAAAGTGATCCTTAGCTTAGATTTCCTACATGCTGTGCTTTGAGTGCATTTAAGGAGCCATGAGGGCTAAGCTTGGCCCCCCATTCACAATTCCAGACCTTGAATTCTTATATCCCATCATTTATTAGCATCCTCAGAACATCCTAGGATGCTATTTGTCCTCTCCTCTTCTTAGGTAACTCTGATAACAAATGTTAGACATACCCAGGCTCAGAGGATGGTCAGAGTAGTCATAGCAATACCATGAGAATAGGAAGAACATGTGAGTATGGAAATGCTTTTGTATTTATAAGAATATGGAGCTTTATCATTCCCATATGGGCTTTTACATATGTCTAGTCACTTTTGATCTTTATCATAACTTGTGAAATGGTAAGGGTTATCTTCACACTTAGCAGGCCTTTCTGCATTTTCTTTCAACATTTCTACTTTGTGGTGGTCTCTCAATCCCTTCTCCTTCAATGATGGTTCCAAAGTATCACTACTCTCCTATTTTTCTTATTCAACCCTCCATTTCATTGGAGAAACTTACTTTGACATCATGGAGAAAATTGATGACATTATGTGGTATCTCCTTCAGTTCTCCAGCTCCCTTTTACCTAGAAACATTCTTTCTTCCCCACTCATTCTCATGTTCTTTTCTTCAGGCTTAGAGATGCCTTCTCTTGTTCAAGACTCATCCCTTCTCTTATGTCTTCCAGGATCTTTCTCTATAACTCATCCCCCTACCCCCACTAGATGATCTTCAGCCCCCTCTCTCTGCTTGGCTTCACCCTGTCAGCATAGAGTCATCTTTCCTATGTCCCCACCTACCAAATATCCTTCCTTGATCCTACATATCTCTAGCTCCCTTCTTTTTTCTTTCTGATTTCTTCTTGTTTCCTTCCTTCTTATCCAAACCACCATTCATTACCCAATTCACTAAAATATGAATTCTTTTCCTTGAGATGCAATGAATCTTGCTTAGGCCAATGATTTGCCTTTTCACCAAACTTTCTTTTCTTCCTGTATTTGCTGTTTCTGCAAGTGGCACCACTATCATCTAGTTAGCTGACTCAGAAACTCCACCCTGCTCGTTTTCTCATCTTCCACATCAATCAGGCTCTATTTACTTTCTTCCTTCGCAGCTCTCAATTTCCTTTCCTCTATATTCCTACTACCACTCCCTATGTTCAGATCTTTGTAGTTTCTTACTATACCACTGCTTCATCCTCCTGACGGATATCTCCCTCCCGTCCTCTTCTATTTGTCCATCTTCCCATATCACTGGAGTACACTCTCCCCCATAGTCACTGTGTAAAATACAAAGCTGACCTGATTAAAACCTTTGTTATCTTCCTATTACCTATAGGATAATAGTCAAAATTTTTTTCTGAAGCTCTCCGCAGGCCAGCTCCTACCAATTTTCCTGCATTTTGTTCCAACTATTGTTTGTTTACCTTATCTTTTACCTTCCACAACACCCAGTTGTTGGTAGTTCCCTGTATTTAACATATTGTTTCTCAAATTTGTGGTTTGCTTAAGCTTTCCTTTCTGCCAATATTGGCCTTTCCCTATTTGCTTAGTTAACCCATGCTCACCCTTTGAGAATCAGCTGAGGTTTTATCTCTCCGGGAAGTCCTTCCCAATGCTCTCCACCATTCTCTCCATTCCTTACCACACTGGGTTAGGCACCTTCCTTTCTGTTGGTATGAAATACCATGCATGTGGCTGCTACAGGTGTGCACTCATTGTATAGAATTACAACTATCTGTTTTTATTTTTGTGTACCTCAGTATGTCTCATGCTCTCTCAGTACATCATTTCTGTCTGTATACTGAGTGGAGTTTTTCACACATAGGAAGTGCTCAACCAAGTTTAATGCATTTATGACAAATTTAGAACAGGTGTGAAGCAATCTAGACTTTTCCCATTGAGTAAGGGGGACATTTGGGAGCAATGGGTTGAAAGTTTTGAAGATTGTTTTTGCAGCCTATTTGTCATGATTATGGAAATACTAATTTAAATCAAATGACTTCTAGAAAGTCTTTAGTTGGTCTCTGCCACTGGGAGATAATGAGCCAACATGGATTTTGCCACTTCTCTCTTAAATAACATGGAAATGGTTATGGAGATTTCTAAACCTATGATGTTGTTTTATATCAAAACTGAGATAAATAGGAAATGTTCACTGACAGTAATGACTACAGACAAAGGCTGTCAGCTGGAAGAAAATGTCAATCACAGACAGACGTCAGTGGATCTGTGAGGGCCATACTGAATTTTTACAAATGTAAACTTTATAAAATAAAATTTTAAAGTGTCTTCTCATAATCATATTCAGAAAGTGGAGTAAGAGTGGATGTGCATTGGAGCGGCTACCCAATGCCCAATTCATGGAGAGAGAGAGAGAGAGAGAGAGAGAGAGAGAGAGAGAGAATGAGAATGCTTTCTCTGTAAGGCAATGAGCTGTAAGGGTGACGCAGAGTGGCCAGCCAGATGCTATCATCTTCATCCTGTTAACCTTTCTAGGTGCTATTTTGCTTGAATCATTGTCATGACTTTGCTTAGAACCCTAGAAAGTGCATACAGCTCTCTCTCCTTCTCTTTAATACTTAAAATTCTAAGCCAGATTTTAGTACAGAATTCTGAGATGTACACTATGCCAATAGTCTCATTCAACATGCCTGGGATTATATTTTCCTTTATAAGAGGTAGCATTTTGGTATTCTATTAGGACTTCTAAACTGTCCTTTTTTCTTTTCTTTCCTACTTACCAGAAACAGGTCCTCCCCAACCTGTATTTGTGCATTTTGTAACAGGCGATTACATATACTTTCAGTGATGATAGTTTTCTTGTACGTCAACAATGGTTTCACTTTAAAAATTAGTTTATCTTCCCCTTTCCCATATGTGTATGTACACAAATGAACACAAGGACAGACCTGATTGTTCCTTTGTTGTAAGTAAAAACCACCTAATTATAATAAAGCACAATGAATAATTGTGTATGATGAGCAAATTAGAGCAATAATGCAAGGAAACGAGCCAATTCCTTGAAATGGTTCTGTATTATCTTTTAATTGTTAAAAAAAAGCCTTCTTTTCCCCTCAAGTAGAGTAAAACTGCTGAGCTTCCCTGCTTCTGCCAAATATGAAGATATCTAAAACTCTGCTTCTTTAATGTTTATTGGGCAAAATCCTGGAGGGAGGGTGGGAAGGGAGAGGTCTGTTGAATTTGGGGCTTATTTTCACTCTGGATTATATGGCACACTGATTTCAACAGACTCTTGACAGCAGTCACCCATCCATTCATACCTGTGTTATTCGTAGGATTACGCAGCAAAATAGTTTAATGACCAAAAACTGGAGCTGTTGTACTAGAAAGAGCTGATTTCTGGTCCTGGCTTTGCCACTTTACTAATTTGTAATTTTAGGAAGCTATGTAAGTTTTCCAAGATTTAGTTATCCCAACTGTAGAAGGAGATCAGTGATAGTATCCATGTTACATGTTTTTTGTGATGTTTTAATTTGATAGTCCTGACTTCAGTGCCTGGCGTATAGTCAGGGCTCAGTAAATACTGTCCATGAAGAAAAGAAGAGGAAGAGATTAAGAAGTCCAAAGGATAATACGATGTAGTTGAAAGCTGGTGTGCTTAGGCATTTAAAACTTGTGTGCACTTTCTAGTAGCTGTATCATGTTGGGTAAGGCAACTTGAACTTTGAGACTCGACATTTTCCGAATCTATAAAACAGGAGATAATAATGCTTGCTATAGAGCAATTCTGAGGGTTAAGTAAAACAATGTTCATATAAGTGCCTGGTGCCATATCTTGCTGTTAGTAAGAACTAAATAAATGCTGATTGTGGTGGTGTGGTATTGATGTTGAATGGAGCTTGGTTAGCTATGATTTATGCTACTCCCACATGACCTTTTTATTGCATGAAGCCATGTGTCCCATTCTGCTCAGTGTTCTCATCAGACTCATGATTCCTAATTCTTAGAGCAAAGAATGGTGCCTAAGAGTATTACGTGACATGGCAGATGCTGTCAGAGCCTCTCCCATATTCCCTTATCCGTTATCACTTCAGTGAAACTTCAACAGCACATGCATTTCTCTGACTGGGGGCTTTCTCTCACCACTGGATCCACCATGTGTCCTGTGCTGTAGGCCAGAAGTGCAGAGGAATGAATATCCCCTTTCCCTAGTATCCTTAACCAGTGACGGCAGAGGGGGGGAGGGCGGGATTTTTCACTGGCTTCTAGACCTTCCTCAGTGAGTTTAAATTCCATTTCCCCTTAGTAATAGCTGGCTTGACAGTACACCCCTGTATAGACGGGTGTAAGGCACATGGCACATGGCTAAGGGTACAGTACACCCCTGTACAGATGGGTGTAAGGCACATGGCTACCCCAATAAACCAGCCCAGTGAGGTTTATGGAGAATTATATGTAGATCTTGATACCAGGATTTTTTTACACAGAGCTAGTAGTTACAACAGAACTAGTTCTAGCTGTTCTGAGACTTAATATGTAGGTTGGAATAAATACGATGGGGGCTTACTGAATTTTTTCTTAAAATGATACCTATCTGAGTATCTGTTGGTGTGCTTGAGTGGATAGGGGCTATGGGAGTCTCATTTGATTTTCTTTATCAGAAGGACATTGTGGGGTTGAGACGAGGTAGGTGAGAGAGGATCACCACACTGATTCCAAGTCTACACTTGGGACTTGAGCTTGCTCTGGGTGAGGAAGGGGATGGGGAGCTCTGACTTCATATGAGACTTTGAAGGCCACTATAGCCCCAAAGGTACCCAGACTTTACAGTGTTCTTTTGATTAGGGATTTTCTTAAACTGGATGCCTTGAATTAAGGCAATGGTGAGCTGAGGACCAGGTCAGGCCTGGGAAGGGTGAAGGCAATATGGCCAGATGTCTATTTCCTATAATCTCTCTAAATTTGGCCAATTGGGATGATATAGTCATGGATGGGCTTCATAGGGGCCATGAACCTCCTGATATTGTATGCAAAACTTTGTATTTATGTGCATATTTCTAAAGAAGAAGTCATGAACTTTTGGATTTTAATAGGCATCCTGAACATATTAAAAACTACTTTAGGTTGATGTCTAATTTTAGTGCCAAGAATTGTTTGCAGAAATGTTTTTAGGCACTGATCATATCAATTGTAATAGTGATGCTCCTTGGGGTCCCAGGTGAGCTGACAACTGGAGCCTTGGGATCCATAACTCACCCTAAATAAAAACAGTGTCTCTCTTGGTGGCAGCATAGGGTACAGATAGGTAGGGGACAGTTGGCATCACCCAATTTAAGGGGGATAAGATACACTGCAGAGTAAACTGACCTAAGTGATAAGTTGTCCATATATATATATATTTTGGTTATCAATTCTTTTTGTAGGAATTATATCTCATTTTCTTCAATCCTAGCCTAGGTTTCTTCTAAAGGGTCTTGCATGCAGGTAGCCTGTTTTGGGTAGAGTAAAACAGCAAGAAAGGCAAAGCCAAAATCAAGGGTACGTTCTTACACAGAACATCATGAAGGACAATTGAGGCTCGATGCCCCCGGGGATCTGAGGAGTCACATAGACTGCACCTTCCACTTTCTGCCTGAAGGATGGAAGCAGGCAGTGTTTATCCACCGTTCCCATCTCCCCTTGGTCAAGGGTTACCTCACGGGGCATTAACTCTCTTACATGTCCAGGTTTGCTCAAATGCCCTGCAGGTTCCTGCAGGCTTCCCACATGCCGGCAGTGAAGAGGCCCCAGGGCACAACACGAGAGATGCTTGATGCAGCTGAGGCAAAGTGCTGTCGAGTTATACCTACAGGCAGCTGCTTGCAGCAGCAGTCCCTGGAGTGCAAAGGTGAACAAAGCATGTGAGGGCACAAGAGGTGTCTGATGTGCCTCCTCTGTGCTAGCATCTCCCCTCATTGAGCATGATAATCTTAACTTGTTGGCATACATTGTTAATAAATAAAGCCAAAGTTGTGGATTTGATCCCTGTGTAGGTCACTTAGCTTCCCACAGTGAAAAGTAGCACCATGCACATCAACTGAACAAACTCTGCCCGAATACCTGTTTCCACGGATCATTAGGATGGGGAAATATGGACAGAGAGTTGAACTTTATAATCAAGAGAAGTACATTCCCATGGGCTATTTTTATTTGATTCTCAAAAAGCTCCCTGAATCATGTAAGGTGAGTAGTAGAATTCCTGTTTTTACAAACAAGTAAGTGGGGCTTATAGAAGCTAACTGTAACTTGACTAGGGCCCCATCGTTAATACACTGTGGGATGTATTTCTTCTTACTCCAGACTTTTCCATATTATCCTGCTCTCTCTGGAGACACATTACTAGAAAAGAAAAACAGTTCAGAGACAGATGTGCTCAGGAGGGCTCCATAGGTTCACAGTCTTACTGGGAAGACACACATGCGTGACCTGCCAAATCTGAAGCATAGGGAACTTTTGCTTGCAACCGGTTTGACCTACAACATGGGTAGAGGTGGCAGCAGATAGGTGACTGAGGACAGGTGGCCCAAGAGACTACAGGCGGATTCTCAACATAAACAGGTGTTGGGGCCCCAATTTGGCAGCTAAGTATACTTTTGCTTTTGCACTTTCTCAGGCTGCAGTGGAGCCTGGTTGATTTTAAAATTCACTTCCATTGGTTTCTCTTTTAATGATAATTTTAGATGCTGCTTTATTGGCATTGCTATAGATGTAATTTACCCCTGGTCATACTGATGAACTGGTTGGTCTCTTGTAAACTTCAGGAGGAAGGTGGGGAGTCTGAGGGTATGAGGAGTGACAGCGGCAGTAGGCTGCATTGCTAATGGGCACCCCGTATTCTGTGGTCCAAGGAAGACTGAGTAGGGAGGAGGTTTCTGAGGTTAAGACCTAGGCTCTCCTCGGTCTTCTCTTTTTATTTCAAATCTTGTTTCTTAATTTACTTCACATACACACAATTTTACATGAATGCATAAGAGTGATGATTTAAGTCATGTTTTTCTAAGGGAACTCTTTCCTTTCCATTTTTGCTTGATGTCTCCCCTCTTCTCCTTTTTGCACATATTGGTCCCCTAACTCCACTCTAAGATAGTTCATGTTAAAAAGCTAGTATACATCCTGCCATGTTTTTCTCTATGCTCGTATAATTTATGTATAGACCTACATATGTTTTTTTAGGTCATTTTTTATAAAATGGAATGTTACATAGTTATTTGGCATATTGATTTCCTTTTTAGAAAAACATTTATTGTGAAATATAAATACAAAGGAGTTTTAAAATATTAATATATTCATATGGTTTGAAGAATAGTAAAGCAAACACTCATGATATATCCGTCTACCCCCTGGATTAAAAAATAGAAAATTAAAAGTGTCTTACAACCTGCCTGTGTGCACTCTGCAATCTTTTCTCCCTCTTTCCCTCAAGAACACAACTTCCTGGAATCAGTCCTGTGTTTCTCTTTACACATGTTGCTTCTCTTGCTCAACAGTATCTTGTGAAAAATCCCTACGTGTCAAGAGTCAGAGCTCTAATTGACTCCTTTTTTGCTTTTTACATTTTTGTGAGGCGCCATGAATTTACGTGTCATCCTTAACTAGGGTCCATGCTAATCTTTTCTATATTATTCCAATGTTAGTATATATGCTGCTGAAGCAAACACGTAACTCTTTTTAACGGGAGTGTTATATTCTGCTGTGAGTAGGGCTTATATATGTGGCATTTTCCCATTGATTGTAATTTTATTTCCAGCTCATTTTTTTTTCCTACCATGCACAATGTTGCGATAAACCTCCTTGTGTGTTTGCACTGGTGCTTCTCTATCTGGTGTAGTCCAGGAGTGGGGTTGATGAATAGAAGGGGATGTGTATTTTAAATATGAACAGATGCTATCATACTGCTTTTCAAAACATTGTAACACTTCACAAGTCCTCAAGCAGTGTATGAGAGCACCCTTTTCACACATCCCCGATAGTGATAGGGGTTATTGCTCTTTTTAATCATGCCAGTCTGAGGAATGTGAAGTGATATCTCATTGTTATTTTAATTTGCATTTCTCAGAGTATCAGTGAATCTGAGCATCTTTGCATTTGTTTGTAGGCCATTTAGCTGAGCACTTCTGCAAATGGACTATTTTTGTGACTTCTGTTCATTTATTCAGTTGAGATGTTTGTCTTTTTCTTCTCTTTCCAAAGTCTGTTTTTTTATTTATTTTGTTTAGGGTATATTTTGCCATCAAATGTGTTGCTTGTTTATGTACTTAAATGTCTGTTTTTAAAATTTTATAGCTTCAGTTCTCCAGTCTTGGTAGACAATGTTTCCCCCATCCTCATCTCTAAATAGTGTGTTTAGCTTTTTATATTGATTCTTTTCAACATTTTTGTTTTATTTTTTACATTTAAATCCTAATCTACCTGGAAATTTATTTTTGTGTTTAGTGGAAGTTGGAAGATCATGTTTATTTTGTTCCGAATGATATCTATAGTAATAATTGCTAATATTAATACTTACTGAGGGCTTACTATGTGCTAGGCGCTGTTATATAGGATCTTTACGTGTATTAACTAACTTGATCCCTGCCCCTCACAACTCTAAGACACAGATTTTCTTACTATACCCATTTTACAGTTGGGGAAAATGAGGCACAGCATAGTTGATTATCTAATCCAAAGGGGTCACAGAGCAGGTCAAGTGGTGAAGTAGGATTTATTCCCTGGGAAGCTGGTACTGAAATCCACACTCTTACCGTAGTGCCTCTTTCTTGGCTAGCTAGTTAGGCCAGGACTATTTATGGAAAAAGCCATCCTTTTCTCACTGAATTGAGTTACCTCTTTTGTCATTTATTAAATTCACATATATACCAGATTCTATTTCTAGATTATCTATATGTCCCTAATTTATTCATCTATTCCTATAATTCCTTACTGATTTGACGATGGTAGTCTTATAATGTGACATCTATATAGTCCTCTCTGCCCAAGCTGTTCTTTTGTTTTATTCATTTATTGACTATTTCTAGGCATTCATACTTCCATATAGGATTTATGTTTATTTTATTCAATTAAAATAGCTGATGGGATTCTAATGGAAATTGTATTAAATCAACGTATTAATTTTGGGACAATTGCTGTGTTCATACTAATTACTCCATAAATTTAGAATATGCTCTGTTTTCTCTTCATTCAGATATTATTTTATATTTTCCAGTGGGATTTTGTACTTTCATTTGCCTTGTCTTCTGTATTTTTAAGTTAAATTTATTCTTAAATATTTTAAAGTTTTGACTGTTATAAATAAAATATATGTCTCATTTCTATTCTTTAGTACTTATTACTGGGATGGATAAAAGGTATTTTGTACATTTATATGCAATGAATATGAAGAAAACTGTCAGCATAATCCTTTTTGTTAACGAATTAAAATAGAAAAAAACAATCATATCAATACAGGCTAAAGCAGCATTTGATAAATTTAAGCAGCCATTCTTACTAAATTCCAGGTAAAATGAAAACAAGATGATTTCTTAGATACATAAAGACTACTTACTCAAAAGAGCAGCAGATCTGACAAACACGGAGATCATTTTAGTTAAAGTCAGGAAGTATTCAGGGCTGCCCACTATTACCAATACATTGCATTTGCTAGAACCTTCAAAGTCATGAAACATAAAAATAAAATAACTGGCATAAATATCAGAAGAGGTAAAACTCTGTTTTTGTTGATGCCGTGATTGTCTATTAAGAAATGTAAGCACCTCTGGTCAAAAACTTGTGGAATGAATAGATAATTTGGTAAGCTGGCTAGATATAAGTATATAATATCAATTGCTTCTTTAGCCTATCAATAATTAACCATTTTTAGTTCTCGAGATTCAAATCCCAGAGAGGAAGCATTGAGCTGTAGCTTGGATCATTTCCCATCCCTTGGTCAGGGAGGCAGTAGCTCCTTAGGACAGCCACAGCAGATGCTGCCCAATGGAACGAGGGTGATTGCTCAAGGGGAAATGGTGAGTAGGCTGCAAAGAGAAATGAATAATAGGCAGAAATGGGGGGAAAAAGTCCGTACACTGACTGTACTGCATGTCGAGAGTCCAGTGTCTAGGTTTCAAGAGGGTAAATCTAGATTCTTTGCCTGGTTAATCTTGATTCTGCCCCCAACTCTTTTCCCTTGCTTCCTGCCACTTAGCTGTTCCGCGCTGCACCCCAGCAGGTCGTTGCATCATCCCCTGTGCATGTTTTGCACATCCCTCTGTTGTTTGCTCATCCATTCCCCTCACTAAACACCTTCTGTTCCTTCTTTTCTCACATAATTCTGATTCCTCCCATAGGGCTCTCTTTACATTCTCATCAAATGTTTATTCCATTCCCCAAGCCCAGGCCCCTTCTCCAAACCACAGGAGTTCTGGGAAGAACCTGTTCCACCCAAGACCCGAAGTCCCTCCAGCTGTTACAGTGTCTTCACTCCTAGGACCGAAGCACCCCATTCTCTTCCCCACCTCTGTTCCTGCGTCTCTGTTACATCTGCCCCCAGAGACTGGAAGAGAAGTAGGGACCAGGACTTTCTCCTCCCGGACTGTGTGTTGTTCAACTTCCTCTCAGAGTCTTCCTTCATTTCTGTCGTGGGAATAGTGAGCTACGAAGCCAGGTCCAACCTAACCAGTTCCATCCTCTTACCAAGAGGACGCTTTGTGCCCTTCACTGTTTCAAGTCTGTGGAAACAGGACTCAGGACCACGTCTTGCGCCTACTAAGCAGGTCTCTCTTCAAACAAAACTATTTTGAGTTCTCACCTTTATGCCTTTGCTGTTGCTATTCCCTTTCTCCAGAGCGTCCTTGCCTCTCTCTCTCTGTCCCCTTGCTAACTCTTATAGTTTAAGCTTCAACTCGGGTGTCACCTCCTCAGCGAGGCCTTTCCTGAGCCCACACTTCCCCTGCCACCAAACGGCCACAACAACCTGTGTACAACTCGATCGCCAAGCTTACCGCATTGTTGGAGGCAATTATTGCACCTGTTACTCTGTGTGCTGCCCCACTGGACTCTCGGTGCCTCACAGTGTGCTCAGCTGCGAGCTCTGAATGGTACACAGGTGACCCCAGTGACTATTTTCTATATAAACAAATAAATGTGTGAACAAACTAAACAATGCTTTGTTAGCAGTAATGTTGGTCATATCATTTCATAATGTGCTAATTTTGCCTTCTCCCCTCTAAGCCATTAACCTCCCAGCTCTTGTCTCTCTATAAGAGGGTGTTGTGTGGATGCTCGGTGGACTTTCAGGCTGGCCTGCATTCTTCTTTGCATCCTGGGCCTGCTCCTTCCTGTCTTTCGTCTGTTCATTCTGATCTTGTTTGAACATCAAGCTGCCTATACCTCATCATCATTACTTTTCCTGTTAGACATTTTAGTGAAAAAGAGCCTCTAGGCATCCTTCAACTTACCCAAGAGGATTCCTAGAGGAGGAGACAAAGTCAGTCCTGCAAGCTTCCATCTCTATGACCTTTCCTTTCTCTTGGTTTCTCCCTGACAGTTCTTCCCTGGGCATCTGTGGTTCCGTGTAGGAGTTGGTGCCCCGAAACGGACTGTCTACCAAAATCGCTCACACTCAATTATTAGGGAAGTTCAAGTGACAACTTTTTGATGGTCATTGTGTTTTAAAAGAAAACCTGGAGGATAGTAAAAGAAATATTTCATGCCAGAATTTCAGGCAAGCATCAATTGGGAAGGTATTTTCTGGTGAGCAGGATCTGATTCGTAAGGTTCAATTTGCTCTATATAGGGACAGGGGCTCTGTCTGGGATGGTGAGGACAGCCTTGCCTGATATGAGGGTTAGCCTGGAGGCACTACAGGACTTCTGGATTTGGAGATTTAGGGGATAAATCCAAGCTCCACTAAGATACCAATTATGTGACCTAAAGTAGTTTATGTGACCTCTCTGAGCCTAAGTTTAAAATGAGAACAGCAATACGTATCTATACTGTCATGCTGTTTTAAGAAACAAATGAGATAAGAGATGTAAAGCTTTGGGAGTCAAAGTAGAGCAGTGGAGAAACATGAGGGTTACAAGAGTGCTAATGATCTTGTGGAAGTTTTTATTCACTGTGTGCCTCAATTTCTCTGTCTACATGACAAGGTAGCACAGAACATTTCTCATTCGGTGGTTTAAGGATGAGACGAAATAATATATGCAAGAGCACATGTAGGAGAGCACATACGTGCACAGCACATAGCACTCAGTTAATGAGGCTCTCGTCATCAAGGGTACAGAGCAATATATGTGAACGTAGGGGCCCCAGTCATCAGAGAAGGGTCTGGCTAAGACTCTTCTGGCATTGGTGAAGAATCAAGGCTTGCTTTATTCCCATTTGTGAATAAACCTAGGGAATTAAAACCCAGTGCTAGGTTATTTTTCCCCTTATATCTGTGTATGCATTTTCTCTTTTGCCCCTTAGCCAACCCAAATGCAGAACTTGGTCTTCTCACTGACTTCCAGAAGAAATTCCACAGCCTTTATGAAGTTCGTGATTTTTGTAGACTCTGCTGAAAATTTGGGGGCTTTCAGGAAGGATCACTCTGGCAGCACAAAACAGTTTGCCCTCCCCTGCCCATCTTCTCTCCCTTTCTCCCCCTTCTGTATTTCCTTGATCTCACCTCCTCTCCCCCTCCCTGCCCCTCTATCTCCCCACTTTTCCCTCCTATCTTTTCTCTCCCTTCCTGTCCATCCCCATGTCCACCCCCATTCCTCCCTAGAATCCTCATTTCCTTCTTTTCCTCGAGTGGGCTTATCAAACCATCTTTTTTTTTTTCTTTTAAACAAAGGCAAATCTTTCCATGAGAAAAAAAAAATCATACCAAGTGCTAATAGAGCAACATTTTCTCCTCATTACAGAATATCAGGACCAGAAGTGCCCTTAGAGATCACATAGCTCAGAGATCCTCAGATGTGGCTGGTTGGTCACGTACCCTGGCCAGCCCTGCCCTGGTGACCCTGGACCAGAAGGTCAGCATGGAGGCTGGAGAGGCATCTGTGTGGGGTGTCCCAGAATGTGTTTATTTTAATACAAGAAGATTTGGACTTCAGTCCTAATTCCATCACTTACAAATAGAACCATCTTGGCTGAGCTAGCAAAATGTCCAGAGCATCAGTGATATTTGTAAGAGGTAGAAAAATAATATCGTCCCCAAATATCAAGCTGTGATCAGCAGAATGGCTGGCACACAGTAGGTATTCAAAGTGGCTTCTTTTCTGCCTTCCTCTGATAGGCAGCACAGAATCCTGCTTAGTTCTCTAAACACTAGGGACGATGGTAAAGGAGAGGGACACATTTGTGTGCCTTGGAGCTCGTCTTGGGAGGGAGAAGGACAATGCAGCGGCATTGCTCCCACTCAGACCCCTGACCTCCAAACGTGGTCACGAGAAGTCCCGGACATCAGCATAAAGTCAGCCAATAAAAATAAACAACACGTAGTGTGAACTCACTTTCTCAAGACTATTTCAATTAATCATCACAACAGCTTTATGAAGTAAAAGCTGTTATAATTTTTAACCACATAGACTGGTTAAAACAGTTTTGTTTGTTTGTTTATTTTTGGCTACTATTTGCATGCCTGGATCATTGACCCCACACCTTGTATATGTTTTTCAGATCCAGAATAAGTACTGGGGCGGGGGGTCTTGTATTCATTTCAACTGTAATGTGTTGAGCCCCCGATATGGGGGCACTAGCGGCCATGCGAGCAGCTGTGGGCGTGGACCAGGTGAAGTCCTGACTGTCTGGGCTCACGTTCATTTGCTCTTTGAAGCACCTGAGCCCTGCTGTGTTCCCTGCTGAGGTGAAGACCCACTCTTTTCAGGGGTTCCCAGATTGGGTTTGCCTCCAAACTGTAGCTTCCAAAGCCTTGTTCCCCCCTGCCCCCCGCCACAGTGGGGGACTCTTGCCCCATCCGCCCCTCCGTCAGAGTTGTAGAAAAGGCCCCTCTCTGCCAGCAAGAATCCCGGGAGTTTATTCGTACGTGGGAAGCATGGCGGTAGCTACCGAGGAGGAGGCGCACTGTGAGTTCTCGGTAACACAGTTCCAATTTGGGCAAGTCCAGGGATTCGAGGCCAGAGCTGCTTTGTCACAAGTCCTGCTTGCATATGCTCTGTATTTATACCTCCGCCCTCAGCCAATTTATCTGCATCTTGCTCCTGTTCTTTCCTTCTTGCCCATTTAATTTTATCCTTAAACTTGTGGTTCCAAATAAGCCCCCATGTTAGTTGTGCCCACAGCCGTGAGTTTATGAACTCTCTTTACCAGGCAGTCAGGTAGAGGGGAAGGGCAGGGAGAAACGCAACCTACTTGGGATTTATCACAGTTGGAAAGAGAAGGGAATAGACATGCATAACATTTTTTAAAAAAAGAACCAGAAAGGCAAGGAGAAGAGTGTGTCGAGGCAGACGAAGGGTGCACTCTGATGGGAACAGATTGCCCAAAAGGTGGGTGGGTGGCGGAGAGTAAAAATAACCAAGGAGTGACCAAGCCTTCATTTTCTTTGAAACACTCATGCTTTGGGGATATATTGAAACTGCTAATTTTGATGGTGTGTTGACACCTCTTCCTAATTAATGAGGGGTTTATTAGGAAAATAACAGAGGGGAACAAGCTGCTCACAGACAAAGAAAGAAGGGAGAACATGTTGAACCTACTCAGCTTGGCAGTCACGACTGAGGGAGGCGCCACTGGGTGTGTGGTTACTTGTGGGCGAGCTTGAGCAGAAGCCTTCTGCTGGGCTCCTTGCCTCCTGGCTGCTGCCCTCTCTGATCCACCAGTGTAGAGGCAAGGCTCCAGAACAGGCTGCTTATGGACCAAATTGGCTTTTGGATCCCAGCTGTGTCTCTGATTCACTTCAATGAACACATTAAAGGGGACTCTGTACAGGTCAGTGGCCCCAGAATCTAGCCTTCAAAGGAAAAGAAAAGAAAAGTAAAATTCTTATGATTTTTATACTGTTTTTCAAACAAAGCTTCTGCATGGAGACCTTCCAAGTCGGCTACACTTGGGAGCGGGAGCTCCGGCTGCTAGTCTGTGATTCTAGGCCCCAAGCATCACCTCTGATTGTTCATATTTTTCACCCACAGGATGCTCATGGTACCAGGAACTTAACAGAGCAAACTTGAGTGCTGACATTTTAGCCTTTTTGGGCCAGTTTTCCAAGATCAGCAAGGGAGTGTCTTCCAATGCTCTTCAAACTTTGAACAATGAACTCCGTTTTCTAGGAGAGATGATCTACTTGATAGGTCTCCCAACCTCCCCTTCCAGCCATCCATCAAAACCATTCATTTACCCTTCCAAATCCTGTCTGTGCAGCACACAACAGTCAAGAACGCAGGCCCTGGAGGCCCACTGAGGGCTAATTCATCCCTCAGCTCTGCTGCTCACCAGCTTGAGTTGTCTTAGGCAAGTTGCATATACCCTCTGTGTCTCTGTTTCCCTCTCTGTAAAATGGGGACCCTAATGGCATCACTTCAAAGGATGGCTGTGAGGATTAATGAGATGACAGATAAAAAGAGGTTAGTACTGTGCCTGGTGCATACTAAGCACAATATAAAGAACACTATGAGGATCAACTTTCAAACAGCTTTCATTTGCAATTTTGTGGCAATGTCCTCACACATCAGGCAGTACGGAGTTTTACAGATCATCCTTTAATAAATGGGAAATCGAGTCATGCAGTGGATTGGTGACTTCCCCGAGGATTACAACTAAGAAGGGGTAGAATTGGCTCCAGAGCGCAGGTCTTCTGGTTCTAGTTTTTTGTTTGTTCCTGTGTAAACATGCTCCTGCTGTCCCTTAGCATCCTTTATCCTATCTCTACTAGTGCAACAAGGTGCAGAGGAGAGTGGAGAATGCCATGCAGCTGCACCACTCCACAGGTGTGTGGCTCAGAGAATAGAACTTTTGACCTGGACAGTCACCATGCCTTGTGATCGTGGACAAATCACTTTACCTGCTTGAACTTTAATTACCCCACCTTTCAATGGAACATGATGACTATTTCCCTATATATGTGCATCTTAGGTATAAGTCGTATTGCTAAAATAGAAACTGGATGTGAAATACCAGTAAGGGCTGATGATGGAATGTTATTGATCCTAGAGAAAGAGAAGAATATTCTTTCCGACATTGTGCAAAGGTGGCAGTGGAGGTGGGGAAACCTTGTGTCCTATGAGACAAAAACAGAAGAGGTTATGTATTAATTATTCTTCTGTTGTTTCAGATTTGGAGGCTGTCTTTTTAGCAAAATGAATAATGCAATTGGCTATTATGGAAAGATGTTAAATTTTGATGATGTTGAAATGTAAGATTGGGATCCTGTATGTGAGGCGCTCTCATCTCCCTTTTCAAAGGCAAGGTTCCATGTGTGTACTTCCATGGACCCAGCCCTGCCCCCATCGACTAGACACTCCCCTCTAACCCAGGCTGCTGCTGAATAGGTGGTAGAGACCATTTTGCAAGGCAAATCCAAAGAAAGTGATGGTTGCCTTGGTTCTCCATCTTCTTCAGCCTGCACAAACTCTCCCCCACCCCCAGGCTCTGTCTTTCTGACACCACTAATTCATACATTTATCCCACGACTCATGCCAAGGGGCGAGTCAAATTGGAAATTGTTCTCTAATTTGCTAAATAATAGCATAGACGGCATTTCCGTTTTAATCCAGGGCTCTTGAGACTGTAAAATCCTTTAAAACTCAACTAAATCTCAAAAGATGTAATATCAGGTACTAAATTTTATTGCCTCTAAAGGAAATGTTTTCATGAGAGTAGACCTACTTGGTGCTTCTTAAACTAGCAGGTGTCACCCCTGGTACTGGGACATATTGATGTGTCATGATCAGTTATGACATATGTCACATATTATATGCTACTAAATAATAATTCATATACTGAAATTATGCCAAAGATTTACTAAAAATTTAAATTAGTGCAGGTTCAGGGTTATGGCTAAAATAACATCACTTCCACTCACCTGCATTCTGATGTGCTCTCTGAAGATTGTTTGCCTTGGAGTATGCCTTGCATATGAATGCCATTTATCATGTTGGTTGCACGAGAAAAAAAGGTATTTATCAAATTTAAGCTCCTCTGTGTTAAAAAAAAAAAAAAGCCTGATCTCCATTTTCATAGACCATCAACAAATAGAATTGTGGTCATTGGATTTCTCCCTTGCAGATCATGGCAAGAAAAGACATCTAAGAGATCTACCTTAATATTCCTCTTTCCTCCCATTTGATTGACTATGGAAAGGGCAGTGTCATATTGTGGAAAAAGAACAGTAACTCTGACATTTAACAGGCTGTGTGGCCTTGAACAATTCATTCAACTGCTCTGAGCTTTAGTGTTCTCATCTATAAAATGGGGCTAACAATAGTGACCAGTTTGTTTTGAGGATGACAACTAAGATGCACGAAGGTCCTGACTCAAAGCCAGAAGCCTAGGGGCCTTCGGTTATTATGACAGCTACATGATTACTGTTGTTGCTGTGACCGTACATCTCTTGTGCCTGGTAAGAAGAATATATATATTTCATCTGTGTGAGAATACAGGCGCAACATCTGTTATCTGTTAACAGGAGACAGCTGGCACGTAAAGCATCAAAAATTATCTACACTCCAGGTACTTGTTAGATAATTCAGTATGAATCTACTGCAATCTAGCACCTGTTAGAGGCTTGCTTAAGGTGTCTGATATTTATTTTTTTATTCATTTAACACATGATTATATAAGTCTCGTAGTGCTTACTGTATGCACTACTCTAAGTGCCTTAAGAATATCAACTTATTTAATTCTCACAACTCTGTGATGTGGGTAGTCACCCCCATTTTACAGATAAGAACTGAGGCACAGAGAGGTTAAGTAACTTCCTTAAGATCACAAAGCTAATAAGTGGTAGAGCACAATTTAAACTTAGGTGGTTTGATTCCAGAGTTTGGGAACTTAATGTCATATATACTATGTTAGAAAGACTGTCCAATGATCATGCTCACCAGCAAATTCTTCCAGACTCATCAAGTTCTTTGCCTGAGCTTAGTGAGATTATCGACAGTGCCTGAGTCCCATTTTTAGATGGACATTCTCTCTGTCTTAGCCAAACTCCTGGCAGGTTTTGTCTTCCGTTTTACCCCACACTCCTAACATGAAAACCCTTGTAATAAAGTTTTAAGCAGAGTGTGTTTCTGCAAAGGATTTTCTCAGCTTTATTTGCTATGAAATGAAAACTATGAAGTCCATACAGTTCCCTTTCTATTTCCATTTCTGTGAATCTTGGGCCAGCTTCTGTTCTTAGGTGCAGTCCCCAGCTCTGCCCAGATACCTGCTGGTATTTACTTTCTCTGTTTCCTTTAGAGGGCATCTGCTCTGTTTTTATCCCTGATTGTTCTGTTTTTCTTATTGATTAATCTCACATAATACCTCTGAATCTCTTGGATGCAGGGAGAGTATAAACCATAAGCCAGTAAGAAGCTTATGATGATTTCCTTACTATGTAAAATGTTTCAAGGTATGTGGACTAAAGTAGAAGAGACATGAAAAAAACAATAATAAATTATATTACCTATTATGGCTAGCTACCATTCGCTCCTTGCTTACTTTGCACAGGCAGTGTGCTAAGTGATTTACATACATTATCTTTTCTTAATTCTTGCAGATGTGGCTACTAAACGATAGGACTCCAATTCAAAACCAGGTCTTTCCGACGTCAGTGCTTGTCCTCATACACCACTGTACCACACCACATGTGAATTTGGTTCAGACACATACCTCATATTTTGCCCAAATCAAGCAAAATGCATTTTCTCCTTTTGATCTCAGATGAAGAAAGTTGAACATAAACCTTTCTGTTTATAACACACCATCATCACTAGTGCACGGCCTCCCTGATTTTATTTATTTTTCCCCTTCATCCCTAATCATACCTTCCATTCCTTCCCCAGGGACTCCCATTATAACAGTTTTTATATGTACCTTTAAATATGTATATACCTTTATAAGATATGGTTTTGTTGTTATGCATTTAAAGTTTATATTAATGGCAGCATGCTATGTATCTTGATAGTTTCTTACTTTCTTCATTTAATACTGTGTTTTATTAAAGATCTTTTCAAGCTGCTAGGTTTGCATTTAGTTTGTTCTCTGTCACTGTGGCGCTGCACTCCACCCTATGCATCCACCATGTCTGTGTTTCTGTCCTCTAGGGCCGAAACTGTGCTTCCACTCCGCTGTTACCAATAGTGCAGGACATGGCCCTGAGCAATATTCTTGGGGACAAGTTCCTAGGAGTGGTGTTGCTGGGTTATAGGGCAAGTGCATGCTTAATTACACTAAATACTTCCAGATTGCTTTCCAGAAGGGCTATACCAGTTTAGACTCCCACCAGCCACACACAAGAAAAAGTTCCAAACTGTCCACACATCTTTGACAATACTTGGCATTGTTTACCTTTACGATCATTGCCAAACTGACATATATAAAATTGTATGTCATAAATATGTCTTCTGCAAGTTTTGAAAGAGTTGATTTGAACTTGAACATGCCACTAAGGCTGCTTAGGATAGCTTAGAAGGGATGCTGAGTGAATGAATACAGGGGTAGGGGAGAAGGAGGTTTTCCTTTGAGCCCTCCTAGCAATTGGTTTATGTGTCTCTTATGACAACTCACATTGCTTTGCTTTGTGCAATAGTTTATTTGTGTACTTGTCTCCAGTGAGCACCTTATGGACTGCAAACTGTGTCCCTTTTCCTTACCTCTGTGTGCCCTGCAATGTTTTGCTTGAAGCAAGACCCCAGTTTGTGTTCTCTGAAATGAATTGTCCGATTTCTGGAAAGTGCTGCCTGCCAGTAACGGGCCGTTGGCTGGGAAACAGTGGGTTTGATCTAGGAGCAGAGAGCCACAAGTGATCCTTTTCTATTCTAATGGAATGGTTTAATTCATTTTTTCTTTTCTTGACTATTTTTTTGTCTGCCTACTTTAACCAGAGGTACTTACATTAGGGTAAATGAACTATATGAAACTGCTCTGGTAAAACCAGACTTTTGAGCATACAGGATTTCAGCCCCACCCCACCCCTCAAATTGACAACTGAGAATTATATGAGGCTGTTGACTCATTGTCCTCTCTGGTAACCTACTGGTTGGGCTTAGGAAGGGAACTTCCTAGAGACAGCAAACACTTTGCTCTCAGCCAGGGACTCGGGACTAGCCTTGCAGGACAGAGTGGATGATGTGCTTCATAATGCATGCGTGTTTATTTAACAAACAGCAACACTCTTTAATTAAGCTCTTGTTGAAGATACGGACAGTATAACCTTTTCTTCAGGTCTGGGTGCTCACTCACTCTTCTGAGAGGCTGACCCATCACCAGCCCACAGGCCTCTGGGGCAGTACGGGCTGTGGGAGTTATCAGAAGTGGCTGGATCAGAGGGCTGCCTCTGTTGAATCATTCAGCAGCTGAAGTCCATGCTCTCTGGTGGAGGGTTTGGCTTCCCCTCCTAGAATTTCTCATTATGCCAAAGGTCTTGGAAAGCAGGCAGGTCTGGAGACACTTACACTTGAATCTGGGGGGAAAGAGTGTGCAAGGTAACCTGGTAGAGGAAGCTCCCTACCCCTTAGGGCTTTAAGGGATGATCAGTGATTCTGGCTGATCTCATCCCATCACTTTCTGAGCGACTCTGAAATAGAATTGCATGTAGGTTTCAGGTCTTCCTTTATAGAGCCAGATTCCTAAAAGGGTCAGCACATTCCAGGGGTGCATTTTACCCTTAGTGCCTTTTCCCATAGTGATGATTCCCACTGTGGTTAGACTTGATTATGCTGTAGTAACAAATTACTTCCCAAATTTTGGTGTCGTAAAACAACATAGGTTTATTTCTCACTCATATTACATGTCTAACGCTGGCAGCAGTGGGGCTGTGTTTATCATAGATATTCATGGACCCCAGCTGTGAGAAGCCCTACCATTTTATGATGGAACCATCTCAACATGAATCTTTAGGATTTCCCACAGCAGAGAAGGAACAAGAAATAAACTGTCTCTCAAATTTTTTCATCACTTTCATTGGCCAAAGCAAGTCACATGACCGTGCTTAATTTATAAAGTGCCGAAGAACTTATAATTTTCCTGAGAAAAAGGAGGACTGGGAATAATGGGAACATTAGCAATGTCTACCACAGTGACACTGGGCTTGAAAAAATGGCAACAGCTTTGATAGATACCAGAAAAGTATATCTAATGAGCACCATATACATACCCTTGAAGAGAAGAGAGCCATAGATGCTTAAAATGTAAGTATCTTAGAGGGGACCTAGGCCCATGAATTCAAATCGTGCATCTTGGAGATCTATGGTTTTATACCACAGGGCACACGGAGGGGAGGAAGCAAGGAGCTGAGATGGGCTGTTGCCCATGCATCTCCCTGAAGCAGGGCAGCATTGCTTTTACAGCATATACTTCCAAAGTGATATGGTTTCCAATCCTACACTACCCTGAACATTATCCCCAGAGCATCCTTCAGTTTGTCATTGGCCCTTTGTAAATTTAGCACTCAGCCATGAACATGTTCTTTCATACCTGGTCTCATCAGAGTAGAAGCCAGAAGTCCTGTTGGTTTTCCTTGCTTTGGATTCTGTATTTTGGCGATTAGTATTTCATTCATCTTTCTGACAATCATATGGCTCATTATAAGCTCATATGGGTTTGGCTAATCCAAGGAGGCATATAAGTTCAAAAAAAGAAAAAAAAAAAGAATAGTAGGTTGTGTTAGATTATATTTTTTCAAAGATGGTCAACATAGTATTTCCAATCCCATGTACTCTTCTGTGATGTGTATCCTTGATACTATCTCATTAAGAGTAAGAGGCAGACTCTCTCTCCATGCATTTGATTCTGGACAGGCCCTGTGATGGTTTTGATCAGTAGAATATGGTGGTTTAATGCTGAGGCAGTTCTAAGCGTGACCCTTAACTGGCCAGGCGACTTTTGCTTTCTGACTCTTGGAAGCCAGTTGCCATGTAAGAAGTGTGATTGCTAAGAAGTCACTGTACTGTGAGAAGCCCAAGCTTGTTGGGGAGAACTTGATGAATGAGATGTGACATGAAGAGACAGAGGCCAAGGAGCTCCCAGACATGTGAATAAAGAAGCCACCTGGGACATCCTGCCCAAGCTGCCACTGACTGTAACTGCATGAGAGACCCCAAGATTAAATCACGCAGTTGACCTCAGACAACTCACAGAACCATAAGAAATAACATACTGTTTTAAGCTGCTATATTTTAGGATAATTTGATATGAAGCAATAGATAACCAAAATAGAACTTGGTACCAGTGGCGAATCCTTAAGATTCTTAAAAGTCATTTTAAGACTAACAAAGAGTTTGACAAAGAGTGTCAAGAAGATATTACCTTATGATCCCAAGTCATTTTTCTAGTTGAGCGATTCTATAAGGCATCACCTTAATTTTTCTTAGGTCTTAACAAAGTGTCTTAGATCATATTTTTTATCTGAATGTAATTCTAAGGCTACATTTTATAGGAAGGGTCCTAAATTTTTATACCATAAGTTCATTTCTTATTTTGAGAACCCTTTGTTGACTGAGAAGCCTAAGGTTCATCCTTCAGTCTTTTCTTCAGAAATACTTCTATTTTCAAACACTTCTCATCCTGTGTCCTCTGTATTTCCTCTAAGTTCTGTTTGAAAATTGAAAAGTTCCTTCTTTGGCTCGTCTCTATTTGTACCTTATCATAAAGAGATAAAAGAAACTAGTTAGCACTTCTGATAGTGTGCCCAAAAATTTCCTTAGAAAGTTCCACCAGTCTGTTGGGTATATTTCAATTTTCATGTTACTACAGGTGACAGTTTTGCTAAACTTCGTGCCCCTTCATAACAATTGTCGTCTTTTCTCTAGCCTCCAATAACAATTTCCTCACTGTCCTTCCACTAACATCCTTCTTGAGGCCCTTCAACCTCTGCTTCCTGCCTGCTCCAAAGGCCAATGCTGTGTGTTTTAGATTTTTGTTTTGGCAGCACTCCACTTCTTGAATAAATTTCTGTTATGATTAGCTATTGTGGAATAATGACATGCTCCAAAACTTAGTGGATTAAAGCATCAGGCTTTTTACTATGTCTCACAGTTCTGAAGGCTGACTATATTTGGTGGAGTGTTTTTCTACTCTATGTGACACCAGTTGAGGCTGCAATCATTTGGCGTCTTGATGAGATGAGGAATCCAAGATATCTCATTCACATACATGGCTGGCTCTGAATGAGAGAACTCAGCTAGAGAGAACCTACACGTGACCTCGCCATGTGACCTTGGCTTCTCGCATCATGGTGTCTGTATTCCAAGAGGAGCAATCACAAGAACCACCATTCTTAGAAAACCAGGCAGAAATTATAAGGCTTCTTACGACTTAGCTTCAGGAGTTATTCAGTGTCACTTCTAATATATTTTGTTGATCAAAAGCAAACCACAGGGCTGTCCCATATTCATGGTGAGGGACTACTCAAAGGTATAAATATTAGGAGTCATGGTTTACAGGGGGGCTATCTTTGGAGATCAGCTACCTAGGTGGATGGAAATTTAATGATGGAAATGTTTGATTAAAAATGTAGTTAATTTGATTGGGACTAGGGTGGATTATTGGTTAGCAAGTTGTCCGTATTGTGGAGTGTAGGTGAAGAGAATAAGTGGTGAGTTAGCCCTTGTCTAGATCCATCCCCTGAGAAGTAACTATATCCAATAATCAATGGACAGGGCTTGCTGGCCATGAAGCACAGGTAACCTCTGGTCTCCTACCGTGTTTCAGCTGCAGTGGCATACAGCTGTTTTTTAACGAGACCTATTGAGATGCACTGACAGGTCTTGTCTTTTCCTTTTGTCTGGCCCATCTACCTTCATGCAAATGATTTATCAAGAAATAAGACCTAGAATTTTGAGATGGGTACATAAGAGCCAAAGGGAACTAGACTGATATCATTCTCTTTTACCTGCCCTTCAACATTCTTGATGCAAACAGGCTGGGCTTCTAAAGGCAAAGCAGGGATGGCTTAGAACCCTACAGTAATGGGTCTGGGGCATGGGACCGTGGGGAGCTGGAAGGAGGAAGCAGAGCTGGAAGATGTTTCCATTCTGTGAAAGTGGCTTTTGGCTTTGAGACAGCAACAGTAATATTTCATGTCTTCCATGGTGTCTCCTACCTTTAAATGTCAGTCTCTGCAGCCGCCTTATCTCCTGTAGCACATTTCAATTAGGTATTCCAAATCACACTCTTTTCTTCCAGGACAAATATGCCAGAGGTGATATCTACTGTTACAGCGGCATTTTAAATACTTAGGGGGAAAAAAGCCTAGTGAATAGCAATTTCTCCCTTAGAATAATAATAATAAACACAATAATAATGGAGAGCAGAGGTAAATTCTGGCTTTGATGCCAGTAACTGGCTGATTTAAGTGAATTTTTTGTCTCCACCCTTTTTTATCCCCCTCCCTATTCCTGCCTCAGTGTGAAGGTTATGAAGTTTGGCTCTGCCAAGAGCAACCTCCCACATCTTCTTCATTGGAGGCTCACGAATGCCTCCCAGAATGTCTGGTTGTCTATCTAGAGACAGCTGGGCTCCTGCTTCACCCTGTTCTTTCCTTTGTTTTGAGGAATGTTTGCATGAAATCAGAATCTCTAGTTTTCTAGAAATTTACCAGGCACCATTACTTATTCCTCACCTATGGGACATTTTCAGCTCCCAATGGAACATCTCAATCTCACCTCCAAGAGTCATATGGTTCAGAAACTTATTATTGTCAAGTCTCAGTTCCTTGGCCTGTTATTGAAGGTCCTTTAAGCTGGTCTGCATTCCTCAGCTCATCTTCTACTGATCCTTATATCTGCTTGTTCCCTAGACTGTTGTCTTCATTGCCTCCGCCGTAGGGAGGCATCCAAACCTTGTGTGGGCCGACTACTGTGCTTGGCATATGGTGGTGGTGGTGGGGTCTCAGTCAGTATTCTCCCCTGTACTGAGAATCCCTCTACTAGATTCTTCTCCATATTTCTGATTCCTGCGCAGGGATCACATTATGTTTTGCTTTTTCCATTGAGCCTTCTCTGACCTCCTCAGCATTCAGTGCTACTTCCTTTCTGAATTTCTAAAGTGTAGCATACATTTGGCGCTTGGCATATGCTATCTTATGCTATTTTGAATGTCCATATGTTGTCTATACAACTGGATTAGAAGTCCCTTACAGGCAGGGATAACTGTGCCCTGTGCTTTTCTCATATCATCTCCAAGTCTGCGATAGTTCCTTGAACATAGAAGAGGCTCAGTTAATATTAATTGATTGAATAAACAGATCAAGGAGTAAACGAAAGCAAAGATCCTAAGAAGCTCATCTTTTGGTGCCAATGTGTTCAGTATGGAAATCAGATACTTGCCTTAGAACAAGGCCTTTCATTTACCCGTTTCCCCTATGAACAGAGCTCTACTGCTTGCATTACTCAGAAGTGAAGGCTCTTGCCCTAGCCTGATCCCTAAAACCGTTGGTTCAGAGGAAGAGCTTTTCCTAGTGGGAGAGGAGTTTGAAGGCATATGGGGTTTGCCACATCCAGCGCTTTGACAACCAAGGTGTCTTGATCATTAGAGTGAAGGGGATTAGAAAATCAGACTGTGTGCTCAAGTTCAAGTCCATAGCAGACTGGAGTAGAATCCCACAGAAGTTTCAGTTTCATCTCTGTCACTTACTAGGCAGTTAATTTCTCTATGCCTCAATTTTTCTATTTATATAATGGATTTAGTAATGGCTGTCTACCTTACGGGGTTGCCATGAGGTGCTAATGTAATATTTGGTGGAAAAGTACTTTGGGTATTGCAAAACACTATGTGAATGTCAGGAATTAGGCGACAACTTGAAATCATCCATTGATATGAACTGGGGTTTACTCTGTTCGTAGCTCTGTACTTGGTATAAATAGAGGTCTCTCTACATTATAGCACACCAGCAGAGGAATGTGGGATTCATCATGGCATGAATTCTAACTCATAGATAGATGAAAGCTGGGGAAAGGATTGTAGCCCAGCAATCATATCTGAACGTTTAACAGCAACAATTACATCAGGGAAGATGGGAGGTGAAGTATTGGCAAAAATGTGCCCCTGGGCATGCTTTGGACGTTTTGGATTTGGGCAGATTCTATCCCTGAAACACTTCCAAACATTCTGACTTTGTTCCATCCCCTCACCTACAGCTCTGCCTCTGGGAAGCCTTTTTGGTTTCTTGGTTGATCAGTTGTATCCACCCTCCGGAATGCTAAGAGGTTTAAGTGCGCTGGTGCTCGCTGGGCCGGATTAATAATCCCAAACCTTCCAAACTGGCCATCTGGGATGAGTCAGACCAACCAGAAAGCGCTGGGTTATGGAGAACAGTGGCGGGAAAGCCAGACCCCACCAGAAGTGGAAGCCACAGCAAAGAGATGGAGCAGTTCCCAGCCTCCTCCCTCCCTCTTCCGCTTCTCCATCCTCCCATTTTATCAGGTGCCTCTGAGATGGCCGCACACCAGTGGCTCCAGCCTCTGACCGCTGCTGCCCTCTGCTGGCGAGAGAGCTGCACTCGGTGTGGAAAGTGTGGAGCTGGGTACCGGGACACCTGCCTTTGTGCAGACCCAGCCCACAGTCTGTGGCTAGTATGTGACTTGGCTCAGGGAGGGCAGGACACCTCAGAAAGCTCCTTGCACCAAATTATTTCCTGAGTGGCCTCAGCTGGGCACAGGCCTTTGGAGTTCAACTGCTGGGGATTCATTGCTTTGGATCCCTGGAGCTCTCTGTTCAAGAGGGGCACCCCTGGGGAAGGCGGCTCCTGGCAGCTCTTTACCTGGATGACCCTTAAGCACAGTTGGTGACTTTGGTTACTGGGTTAGCCTGACACAGTCTTTTCTTGAGAGAAGGTGGCAGAGGAAAGTTGAGTTTTGAGAGGGCTGGGCCTGGAAGTCTCTTGCCTGAAAAGGAGCCATCGTAGAGTGGGGGTTCAAGGTGACCAGGAAGCAGCAGAAAAATATGGAGAGCCCAGTGGGAGTGGGGAGCATTGTCCACTGGGAGAAGAGCACCTAGGAAGGAAGGTAATACTGGCCTTTCATCCTTCCCAGCTTTCCCCCTAGCAGACTGTGCCAGTAGACTGTGCCCAGTTGGCTCTGGAAGGTAGAGGGACAAGAGGGTTCCTGTCTCCACTATGACTGTAGGGTGACCCTGGTGCACCCCTGGATCTTCAGCCTAGAGTGCAGCCCAGCCAGACAGGAGCTGTGACCTCACTGACCACACAGTAATTCTGCTTGCGGGATTTATTTTCCTTCCGTGAGCTCCTGCCAAGACTCTTGGTTAGAGCTAATGGGGCTCCCCCAGCCAGTGAGTGTCTCCTAGTGATGTGTGTAAACAGTGCCAGGCAGGAAATAGGTTTCCTGTTCTTAATGGGCTTGTTAAATCTCTTATTGAGTGGAGTTTAAATGGCTTTATTATGAATAATAAGAATAGTAAGCAAATGTTATTATTAGTAGAAGGAAAATTATGATGCCAGCCCTGACTGCCTCTTCCCATTTTCTTCTTGCCAACTTGGAGGTCCTTTGGCCTCCAAGTGCACAGGGATGGGTGACTCAGGGATCTGTCATTGGGGAAGATGGAAGAATTGTCTTGGTTGCCTGCAGCTTCCCAATTCTGTGCCTTTTTCCACGTTCATAGTGTTTCCTCCTCACTCACTCCCTTCATTCGTGTTCTCAAGCTGTCATGCTGTCAAAGATGGAACTGTAAACCTCTGTCTCTCTTAATTTTATGTAGGGTTGAAAGCCATGGACAAAGGTTCTGAGGTTAAACTTAGGTATCAGTAGAGGTGGGGAGAGTGGTGGATGCTGGTGGTAGGGAGCTCATTTAGAAGTGGGGCTCATGGTCTCATCCCCAGGTCTGAATGTTTGTGTGCCCCCAAAATTTAAATATTGAAACCTAATCACCAATGTGATTGTGTTAAGAGGGGTGTCTACTGGGAAGTTATTAAGTCATGAGGGCTTTAGGGTTAGTGCTCTTATAAAATAGGCCCAAGGGAGGTTTTTCCCTGTTTCACCAGGGAAGAATTACCTAGAAGGCACCATTTACGAACCAGGAAACAGGTCCTCCACAGATGCCATGCTGAATCTGCCAGCCCCTGGCCCTTGGACTTTCCAGCTTCCAGAACTCTGAGAAATAATTTTTTGTGGTTTATTAAACCCCCCAGTTTATGGTATTTTGGTATATAAGCCTGAACAGACTGAGATATCCAGTTTACAGCTGGACCTGGAGGTATGCAGTATACCCCAGACTTTAGTAATTTATATATCAGGTTTACTATTTTTACCATAACTTCCTACGACAGTATTGGTTTTCTTTACACCAATTCTCTTGTTTGACTTAAGTAGATTTGGCATCTTGTTAAGCAGTATGTCTTTGAAATCCTGGGTTCAACATGTGAGCCAGGTTTTTCTTACTGACTACATATAGAAGTGAACACCTAACAGCTATTTTTTTTTTGAAAAGTTCATCCATGTGGCAAATGTGTCATATACTTAGGGAAAACGTACCACAACCTCTGGAAACAGGGCTATAGGCTAGTGGTTCTCAAACTTTAGCAGGCACAAGAAACACTGACAGAGCTTGTTAAATTATAGATGGTGGGCCCCTCCCTCAGAGATTCAGCAGGTCCAATGGTGCCACCCTGTGACTTCGCAGCCCTAACAATTGCTCAGGAGATGCTGCAGAGTCGCCAGCTTTGAGGACAAGAGCCTGTTTTCCATTTCTACGTGGATAGATTCCTTCATCTGAAAATGGGGATAGACCTATTCCAAAGGGCTTTATGAACATTAAATACATTACCTATCATATGTAGAACACCTGGCATATAGCAGGTGCCACGTTAGATAGAGTGATTTTTCTTGGAGCCAGTCTATCTGCTGAATGTTTGTGCTCCCCTTCACAAATTCATATGCTGAAGCCCTAGCCCCCAGTGTGATGACTTTTAGGAGGCAGGCCTTTGGGAAGTAATTAGGTCATGAGGGTGGGGTCCTAATGATGGGATCAATGCCCTTAGAAAAAGGACCCCAGAGAGCTCTCCTGCTCTCTCACTGCCACATAGGATATGATGAGAAGTCAGTAGTCTGCAGCACAGAGCTGGGACCTCACCAGAACCCAGCTGTGCTGCTACCCTGATCTTGGACTTCCAGGCTCCAGAACTGTGAGAAATAAATTTCTCTTTCTTATAAGCCATCTAGTCAATGGTATAGTACTTCGTTATGGCAGTCCAAAGAGACTAAGACAACCAGTTGCAAGTTTTTTTTTTTTTTTTTAAGCTGTAGGGCTTTTTAGCGTTCAGCTTGAAGATCAGATGGGAAATACTGGAAGTTCTATCAGGTTAATTCTGGTTCTAAGTTCTAGTCCTAAGGATAAACCCATTATGCAACTCCGGGTGGCCAAGCAGTTCTCCAGCAGCCTCCAGCAAGAATTCTATCTTACAGAACCCCAGCAAGAGGAGACAGTGGGGTCTTCATTCCCCTCTATCTGGTCAAGGACTATGTTTCGTGCTCTGCTCATTGTATTCTGAGAGCTAGGCAGACAACGAATAACTTACAATTTGCCTAGGTGATTATTTTGGTGATTTTTTTAAAGTTACCCAGTAGTCGAGCCCCCTTTCTATATTTTAGAAGTTCACAAGTGTGAGCTTGAAAGGAAGACAGGACCCTCATTCCATGACTGAAGCCCCCAAATCCTAGTCTCACTCTCCTCTGACCTGGAGAACCGCGTAAGCCTGGCTCAGGGGGTGGGAGGAAGAAGTCCCTCGGGTGGTGGCAGCGGTGGGCACCAGGGGCAGAAGCAGCAGCAGGGCGTCCCAGCCTGGCTCATCCTGGGATGTCATCCTTGCTGTCCTGGCAGCCTCTGGCATTTCCACTCTGCGTTCATCTTCCACGTGTGGATTTTACGCTCACTCGTCAAGGGCCTTCCCACTTCAACCAGTAAATGATGCTGAACCAATGGCAGATTTTACAGCAGGGAAGTAACATAATTTTGAAGATAACTGACCACTGTCTGGATCATGGACTGGAAGACGAGTGACTGGAGGAGGGGATTAGGGGGGAGGTAAGGGTGGAGGTCAGGGGAAGGAGGAAGAAATACTTAGCAGGCAAAGTTCACCGTGTCTGATGGCTGGAAGCCCGAGTTTTCTCTTTGAACTTAGTGGACAAAAATGAACTTGTAGTTTTATGTGCAGCTTTAGTTGTCTTTGGGGGCTGAGTATCCTAGTTGGTATCCTATTTGTTGGCAAGGCAGCTTTCCCAAAGGGGGGTGGGACACAAGGTAGATTGTTATTGAATAGCACCATGTTTGATACAGCTTGGCCATAGCCTTCTGCATATCAAGTCTGTTCAACTCAACAAACATTGAGCATTTGCTACATGTCAGACATTAATGGGTATTTAGAATACCATTTATTTTTATTTGGATGTTGAAAAGGAGTGAAGGTGTAGAGGGAAGAATCTTACATACGTGCACACATACACATGGCATGAAGCACACACACATGTTGATCTTGAAATTCTTCAAGGACCCAATGGACCCATGTGATGAGTGCTAGAATAGGAAATCTACGGGAAGTTCTTGGTGGCCTTTAAACATTCTTTCTTCCTTCTTGTCGCAAATAACCCCCTGAATTATCACCTCCCGAACCCTGTGATTTGAAGGGTTCACAATTAAGTGTTTCTTACGCCAAGTGAACGTACACACTGCTAAAGCTATGCACTTGCTCCTTGTGGCGTGTGTATTGGGAAGCCGCCACCTCTGTCTCCTCTGCTCTTTGAAAAAGCCATGGGTAGATCCACAGTGGCAGCTATTTACATCCTTAGCTCCTGCCTGCTTTTTCAGGGCTCTTTGTTCAGGTGTCAGTACTGGTTTGTAAAACATGAACAGAGTTGGGGGGGAAAGTAATTACAGTTCACATCTGGTGTTTCTACTGACACGATGTGGAGCTGCCTGACTGCACTTCTCTTCTGTCGCTGCTCTCATCCTGTCTTTTCAGTTACGGGTTCTCTCTCTCTCTCTCCCCCGTCCCCTGTTGCTCTGGCTCTGGCTCTCTTGCTTGCTCTTCTGAGGTCGGATTGCTGCACACATGAAAGGTAGCTGGCCGTCCTATGGCCACTGGGTAGCCTGGCCTAGAGAGCCTGCCCACTTTAATGGGTGGAAATCTCTGATTGTAATTACACAGGGAAATCTCTGGTGTGTCCAGTTCCCAGAGGTCACAGTGGGCTGTCCTCTGAATCTAGATCTAAAACCAAACCTTCTCTTGGATCAGACCAGTCTAAGAGCATTATATATTAATAGTTTAGAGTATAGAGACTTCTAATCTCCCTAGAGGGTGTGTTGCTGCTTTGATGCTATCATAATTTCTCTTTCTACACTTAATAGTTCAGAATATATCAGGACTTGGTTACAGACGCATCCACACCCATATCCTAAATGCATCACTAGTTATCTTTTCCTATGGTCACAATTCCACTGTTGGTGGTGGGGAATGGTTTAGAGTAGTGATTATTTAACTTACAGGTTTTGACATAATATTTTAAAATTAATCGTGGTGACCAACATGATATTTTCAACTAAGGATTTTTTTTTCTTAATGTTTCATCAACTTTATCACCACTGTGTCATAAAAGAAAAAGACATTTTAAGTCTAAAATGTAGGAAAGACATTTTTTCAGCATAAAGGACAGTTCTTTATATTAAGTAAATGTAGGTTTATTTGAAAACTCTGATGTATTTTTGAGAGGAAGAATGCTATTTCTTGCAATAGTAGAAATGGTGCCATGTGACTTTATAGCCCTCACGGTGGGTGGAGGAGAACAGCAAGGGAATGTCTTATTTTCCAACGTGTCTTCTGTAACTTTCAGCACAGTGCTGGGCACCCAGTAGTCCGGCCCAATTTCACCTCCCTTCCCGATTGTTTCTAAATTCCTTCAACTTTTGGTGCTGCTTGTCATGAATTTTCTTTTGTAGTTTGTCATTATTTTATGCTTATTCATTAAACATACATTTATTGTCTTGGATCATTACAGACGTACACAAACACATACGCATTCTTTATTTCTTTAACACAAAAACACTTCATTTTCTTTCTGATTTTTTTGTTGATAAAAGTTAATGATTTGTATTTTTTGTGACTGCTATGATTATAATCAATGTGGTCATCAGTAAAATGTTATTTACTAAATAATAATGACTCGCACCATTTACAGCATGAACGTAATTAATAGTATTGACTAGGTGCCATTTTCTTTTTTTTTTTTTTTTTTTTTTGAGACAGAGTCTCACTCTCTTGCCTGGGGCAAGTGCCGTGGCGTCAGCTTAGCTCACAGCAACCTCAAACTCCTGGGCTCAAGCAATCCTACTGTCTCAGCCTCCCGCGTAGCTGGGACTACAGGCATGCGCCACCATGCCCGGCTAATTTTTTCTATATATGTGTTTTCAGTTGTCCATATCATTTCTTTCTATTTTTTAGTAGAGATGGGGTCTCGCTCTTGCTCAGGCTGGTCTCGAACTCCTGCGCTCAGAACGATCCGCCCGCCTCGGCCTCCCAGAGTGCTAGGATTACAGGCGTGAGCCACCGTGCCCGGCCAAACTAGGTGCCATTTTCATAGTGAAAAGCTAAGGAAGAAGGTTTGGCAGATATATAGTAAGTTCACTTGTGGACATAGCAAGTTTGAAATTATAGCAGAACTTCCAAATGACATCACCAGAAGTTTTCTTTCCTCCCAACTCTATTTTACATTTTTGCTCTCAGAGGCTATGCTCTTTCTTCTTTGTTCCTCCCTTAGTCCAGTGATGAGCACATAGTAGATGATGAATAAAGGCCTACCAGTTGCTTCAGGAGCTATAAAGGTGGAGGTTGGTGAAACGCGGCAGTTGGGAATTGTCGGCCAAAGAGTGATTATAGGATGATAATATAATAGACACATGGAGGGGCAGGAGAGTTCAGTTAAAGGTTTTCAGGAGTAACTATGAAAGGAGAGATGAAAAATGAGTCCCTGAATTATGCAGCTTTTTGAAAAATATCATTAATAACTTGAGATTCAGAAAATCATTGCATGGTTTCAGTGACATAAAACTATTGGCTAGAACATTTATCTCTGGGGATTCCAAGAAAGCCACTCAGGAAAGTGGCTCATTAATTTATTCATTCAATAAATATTTAACAAACACCTACTATGTGCCAGAATTATTATGGGTGTTGTGAATACAGCAGTGGATAAAACAAAAATTCCTGCACTCCTAGAGCTTATGTTCTCACAGAGAGTGATAGGCAATCTACAAAATAAATAAATACATAGTATTGTATATGTATATAGTATACGTATAATATGAGTGTTCTGAGGGGAAAATGAAACAACAAATAGTGATCAGGCAAGCTGGGGCGGTGATGGTGATTGCAAGTTCAGGTAGGATAAAGAAGCAGCCATGAGTAGACAGGCAGCCGTGTTACAGCATAGTTTTCCAGGAACGAAAGCAAGACGTTCAGGAAGCGAGAGGCCTCAGATTCTCCGAGTGCAATCTGACTTTGCACCCCAATTAACAGTGACAGCATACTGCTTTAAAATAGGAAATAAAGTGGAAGGAAAGCAAACGCTTGATAGTTGACCTGACATTCGCTGTTGCGAGATTGGGAATGTACAATAAATGTCACTGATGGAGCAATATTCATGAAGTAAAAATGTCAGTTTTCAATTTGGCATGAGGATGATTTGACATGTATTAGTCGCACACAGAATATTATCATAATTAATGCATTAGTAATGCAGCTGTCCTTTTTCTCCTGATTTCAAGTTAAAAAGGAGGAAATGGAAAGAGGCAAGGGAAAGAGCAGCCGTCGCCCCGATCAGACCTTTCCCCAGCATCTGTCTCTCCCTTTGCGCTGCCTTCTCTGTGCCTTTGGCTTCCGGTCAGTTCTGGCCCAGATTTACCATCTCAATTCTTCCTTCACGTTTCCACAAACAACACGGTGGCCTTGTCTGCTGAGGGCATTCTCCTAAATCTTCAACAGTGCTTTAAAAATATTTCCAAAGATACAAATATTTGTTGTAGAAATAGCACATAAACAAAATCAAGGGTATAAAAATCTCCCCCCAGCTCATCACCCAGAGGAAACGACTACTCCTGGTTTGGTGTTTATGCTTCAGTCTTTTTTTTTCCTTAAGTATATATATTCATATTTACAAATATCAGATCATTCTCTATATAATTCAGTGATCAATTTCATACATATTAGTTTTTTTTTGTCTTAGTAAATGTTTTTCTATAATATCCAATGATTGGGTGGTATTTTATTATACTGATATAGCATGATATAATTAATCCTTTCTTATTGTCATGTAAGTTGTTTCTATGTTTTTGATATTATAAGCAATGCAGTGATATACATACTAGCCAGATCTTTGAGCATATCTGTGATGATTTATTCCGGATAAATTTTTAGATGTAGAGCTAATGAGATTATTAGTTATCTATTGAAACAATGATGCTGCAAAACAAACAAAACCCCTGTGATCCAGCAATAGCACTATTAGGCATCTACCCAAAGGAACAAAAGTCATTCTATAATAAAGACATCTGCACTTGAATGTTTATGGCAGCACAATTCACTATTGCAAGGATGTGGAAACAACCCAAGTGCCCATCACTCCATGAAATATGGCATAAGTATACAATGGAATACTACTCAATTATAAAAAATGACGGTGATCTAGCACCTCTTATATTTTCCTGGATAGAGCTTGAGCCCATCCTCCAAAGCGAGGTATCACAAGAATGGAAGAATAGGCACCACATGTACTCGCCATCAAACTGGCACTGACTGATCAACACTAAGGTGCTCACACAGTAGTAGTATTCTTTTTGGGTAGGGGGGTTGGGGGCAGGTAAACTCACAACTAACGGACGTGGTAAGCATTGTAGTGGGGGAAAGGGCACGTCCTCAAATCATGGTTGGGATGTGGCAAAGTCATAACATGCAACCAAAATGTTTGCACCCCCATAATTTCCTGAAGTAAAAAAAAGAAAAAAAAAAGAAATAAGCGTTATTGCTCACATGACTGGGGGCTGCTGGGTGGCTCTGCTGATCTTGGCTGGGCCTGGTTTCATGACTGAGGATTGACTGGCTGGCTGTTGGCTGATCAAGGCTAGCTGGTGCTGGGATGACTCGGGGGACTTGATACTTTTCCACCATTTCTCATTCTGCAGCAGGCTGGCCCCAGCATGTTCTCATGTCATTGGCAAAGGCATGGGCAATTTTCTTACACATGCTTTTCAAGTTTCAACTTGTATGACATTTACTAACATCACAAAGTGAGTCATGTGATCAAGCCCAGCATCAAGGGATAGAGCATTCTGTCCTACTCACAGTTGGAAGGTGCTGCAGGGTAACATGGCAAAGGTCATAGATTCAGGGAAGGGTAAAAAATTGGGGCAAAATTTGAAATTTTCCATAGTGGGTCAAAAGCCATCCTTATTTTCAAGGCTTGTGATAGATATTTCCAAATTGCCCTCTAGAAAGGCTGAAACAACCTCACTAATGGTGTAAGATTTCCCAGTTTTCCAGTTCTCTTGACTCTTGCTGATTTTGGGAGTGATTTATGACTTTCTGTCTTGGCTGTTTTGATTGGCATCTCTACCTGTCCCTTGAGGCTGCACACTTTTTCTTTGTGGTGATTGTGCCCCCAAAGCTGCCCAAGTCCCTGGTCTACTTATCTTCTTCGTCCTGGATCCTTCTGCTCACTTATCTAGCACTTGTGCTGACCAACTTCCAGCTATTAATATTTGGAATATCCAGTGTTCCATAGGCCCATTCCCCAACTGTTCTGAGTCAGCAGGAGTTACTATATATCTTTTAACTTCCTACCTAAGCCAACAGTAGGACAATTTTTGGTCCTCATTATTCCCAGAATATCAGAATTTTTAGGACCAGAAGGGAGCTTAGAATTCAATCTTATTTTTTATAAAATATTATTCCCAAGATACAGCTATTAATATGGGTATGTGTATAGATGAAGATAGGAATATAGATAAAAAAATTACCTAGAAAACAAGTTGGAAGGAATTAATCACTGTTAATATTTTAGTATACATCAGTGCAGGGGAATTATAGGTGAATTAAAAGAAATCTTTAATATTGCATACAGGAACTGAGGGTCAGAGAGGTTAAACAACTCACCTCATATACTAAAGATAAATAATAGCAAAACTGTCCCTAGAGCCCAGTTCTGCTGATTCCTGGTTAATGCTCTCTTGAGACGATACCACAATATGACCTCTAAGGCCCAGCTGTCTCTTGTCTGTTGGTTCATTCCAAGATCAAGGTGCCAGCACCTTGATGTCTGGTGAGGGCTGCTCTCTGCGTCCAGGATGGTGCCTTGTTGCTCTGTCTTTCAAAGGGGGAGGAACTCTGTGTCTTCAGATGGCAGAAGAGCAAAAAGGATGATCACTTGTTCCCTCCAGACCTTTTATAATGGCCGCTAGTCCCACTCATGAGAGTTTCATCCTATGATTAAATCACCTCCTAAAGGCCCCACCTCTTAATATTAATACTATCACACTGGCAATTAAGTTTCAACACATGAATTTTGGGGGGCATTCAGACCATAGCACATTTTCTCTACAGGTTTATAAAAATACTTTTCCATCTCAGATATCTTTGTTACTCCTGCCTGAGCATATATTTCCTTTTCTGGAGACAGGGACACATTTATTGGCATTCCTTCCTCTGCTCTCTGGCATTGCAGTAATTTTATTGTGTACATGCATACACTGAGAGTGTAAATTGCCTAGATCCTGCTTCCCATGGAATGGCTTACTGGTTACTCTAGAGCAGGAGCAACTGAAGAGAAAGAGCAGGAACCAACATCAAAGGTGCACACACTTGCTACAGTTCATATTTTGCTCACACTGTAGCTCAGCCCATCCTGAGACCAAACCTGGTAGGGATTCAATGTTCTCAGAATTAGCATCTCTTCTTTAAGGTCTGTTTGTACCTTTCTTTTATCCAGTATCCATTTTCCATAAAGTGCTTATTAGTTGTCACATGATCCTGCTTGATGCTGTTAGGCCCATTATCTGTAAGGCTGGAACATAGAAAACAAGTGTGCCCCTGCCAGTGAGAGACAGTTCAGAGCACGTGTGATGATCTCACGGGTTCCTGCATCTGCAGGGCTTGAGAAAGACGCTGTATGATTTTGGAGATCTGGAGTTTAAGGAGCCTGGGAGGCCTCAAGCAGCTCTTAGTCAGCTTGCATTGCATTGTTAAAAGCAAGTCTGTAATTTCATGTTGTGTTCTCCTCTCCAGCTGCCACCCTTTGCCTTCATTACTGCTTGGGTCACTACCCGGAGAGAGAAGCAACCATGCTGATTCTTTATCACCAGGCAGCATCTCTGCCTAAATTGTTATTGGGAGAATAACTGCTGTTTGAATGTCCCCTCCAAAATTCATGTTAAAATTTAATCGCCATTGTGATTGTGATGGTATTAAGAGGTGGGAGCCTTGAGAGGTGACCAGGCCAGGAGGACTCTGTCCTTGTGAGTGGATTAACGTCATTATTGTGAAAGTGGGTTGTTATAAAAGTGAGTTCATCTCCCTCTGTCTCTCGTTTTTGCCTTCTTTTGCCCGTCTTCCTTCTGTCATGAGGTGACCTGGCATGAAGGCCCTTGCCAGATGCCGGCACCTTGATACTGAACTTTCCAGCCTCCAAAACTGTGAGAAATAAATTTCTTTCCTATGTAAATTATCCGGCCTGTGGTATTCCGTTACAGCAACACAAAATGGACAAAGACAGTGACCCATCCACATGTCACAATACATGATATAGGAAGCTCAACATAAATATTTCTTAAATAAATGAACAAAAATAAATCAATATAATGCAAAGAAGGTCTTGGTTACCCCAGACACTCAGTCCTATTCTGCAGAAGTAACAACCGTCATATATTTCATGTAACTCCTTCTAGAAAATTTCCAGGTGTACACAGATCTGTGTGCACTGCCCTATTTTGCCTTCATACATGGGGTTGGCTGGAATGCTGCTGAGATCCCAGCTGCTGACCCTCCTGCAAGGCACCCTGTGGCTCTCAGGGCCTCTGGGATACTAGCACCCACAGAGGGAGAGGACTTTCCCTCCCTGACACCTCTGGGGCCTACCCAGGACCATCAGAAATGCCCATGAAAACTTAGGATATCAATTCCCACAGAGGTCCGGAGCCATGGTGCTCTCAGGAAAATAACAAACTGGAACATGTAGGTAACACCGACTCTTCCTGAAGTCCACCAAAATTTTAATAGAATTGGGAAATGGAGAGAGGGAGAAGTATGAATAATTATATTCTTTTTATATTTCCAAAACTTTAAATAAAGATCATATATTTATAATGAAAAAAATCCCAACCTACTTAAAAAATGTATTACCGGTTTCCACTGAAGTGGAGTCTTTTTTTTTATTCTGATTTTTTATTCTTTTTTTTCCTGCTGTTACAAATTTCACACACATGAAGTGGAGTCTTCAACTCTCAACTTATTAAATGTACTAATAAAGTTTTTATTGGTTACAAATAGATGCAACAAAATCCCTTTGTAAGAAACCCCAGGGAACAACTACCATGGTTTTGTTATAATAAAATTGGGTCTTATTAGCAATAGACATCACAGTCTGCAGAAACTAGAAATAAAAAGTGTCGGTTGTGGGTATGTCTGCAGTGAATTAGCAGAGTGCCTTGAAAACCCTGCTGGACTGTGACGTTTATGGTGAGTAACAGTATCTCCCAGGGTGTTTTCAAAGCAGCACATGATTCTATTCCTTGACTTGCCTCACTTGCTGAAAATCACTAATATGGGGCAATGTTTTCCCTGCTGTGAGTTTGGGCCTCTCTGGGGCTGGAAGATTACTGCTGATGGACTGTGTGGATCCTTCAAAATATAGCACATCTTTTGCACCAAATAATGTAGTTACCATTTATTGAGCATCTACTATGTGCCAGACAGTGTTCTAAGGATTTTCATGCATTTACTTATTTAATTCAGTAACCCAGTAAAGCCAATACAATGTTAATCACCTAATAGGTGATGAAACTGAAACCACAGGGGTGAAGAAAGTTGTCTAGGGTCTCTCTACTCTTAGGGGGTGAGGTGGTGGTTAAAATCCATGCCGTCTGACTCCAGAGCCACCCACCTAATCACTAAACCACATCAGCTTTCAGAGAAGTGGATGATGTCTCCTGCATGTGGCCTGTCTGTGTGTGTGTGTGTGCGTGTGTGTGTGTGTGTGATGTTTTTTCCAGATATTTGTAGATGCTGTTGGAATAGATTAAATAGAAATTCAAGTAAGAGTGATAGTGAATTTACATTAGTTTTCTGTCATCAGTATTTTCTCTGTCAATGGATCTAAAATGTGACTTCTTTGCTGTGGTGATCTTCTACATCTTTGGCTGTTCTAAAAAGGCCATGGTCCCAAAGGCTGCCAATCTTTGCTTTAGAGGAAGAGGTGGGAATCGAACACACACCATCTTGGCTTCTTTCTCAGCCACCTCCCCTCCGCCTCTGCTCATCTCTCTTATTCCCAACCAGGACCCATTGGCACGTTCCCTCATTCTTTGTGATGTGGACATTGGCGAAAAAACTTGATAAGCGCTACTTTAGGAGTCGCCTGCTGAGATACAAAAATAAGTTTGTAACATAACTCCTCTCTGGAAGCAATCATTAGAGGAAATTTATGAATTTTACAACCTATGTGAGAGGCAGACAGAACCTCCAATCAGAAAGACCACATTCTAGCATCAAAACGGCTGTCATTGCTGTTACTTCCAGCAAGTCATCCCACCCAGTAGCTGAGCTTCTTCAGCAGCCTATTGGGGAGAGTGGTTGCAGAATTAAAAGAGATGGCAATTCTTTGTACTGTTTTTGGCATGTTCATTATTTATTTTAAAGACAGTCAATGCCTACTCTGTAGCAGGCATGGCTCTGGCTTTATAGATTCCAGCAGTGAGCAAAACAGATACGAAGCCCTAGTCCTCATGGGGTTGACATCCTATTTGAGGAAGACAGAAAAAAAGGGAATAAATGAATACATTATCAGATGGTGATTGTGCTATGCAGAGAAATAAGATAGGATAAGGGGGATGATGAAGGGGACGATTAATTTTTATAGAAATTCAAGAAAAGGCCTCAGTGTTGAAGTTGTGTTTGAGGTCATACCTGAGGACTTCAGAGTGAGCCAGAAGGAGATCAGAGGAGAGGATGACAGCCCATGCAAAGGCCCTGGGGTGGGAATGTGGTTGGTGAATTGGACGCACAGTAAGGGGCTGTGTGGTTGGGGTAGAGAGAGGAAAGCTCAGAGTGGAGATGACATCAGAGCTTTACAGGGGCCAGAGAACAGATGGAGGATCTATGGAGCCAAGATCAAGTCTGAGCAGAGTGATATGCTCTGATTTACACCGTAGAAGGCTGAGTGTGGAGAATAGACGTTTAGGGGGCAAGGGAGGGAGGAGGGAGACTAGCTAGGAGACTCTTGTCATAATCCATGTGCCTTGGACCATGGTGTTAGTGGCAGAAGAGGTCTGATTCTGGGTATATGTTGAAGCTGAACTTGGTAGGACTGTTGATGATTGGGTCTGGGGTGTGGAGAAAGAAAGAGGCAAGGGTAACACCAAGCACGTTGTCAAGGGTTTTGGCCTGAGCACCTGGAATGATGGGTTGTCATTTACTGAGATGGAAAAGGCCAAGAGAGAAGCAGGTTAGTGGGGAGGGTTGGAGATTAGGGGTTCAGCTTTGGACTTGTTGAGTTTCAGTGTCTAGGAGATGCCCAAGTAGAGATAGGAAATAGGTGGTGTATGTGTGACGTTTGAGTTTAGGGTGACATCTAGGCTAGAATGATGAATTTGGGGATCATTAGCATACACATATTATAGTAATTAGAGGCCCGAGACTGGATGTGAGCACAGAAAATTGAGCACAGATTGTGAGAGGCTGAAGAGTTGATCCCCTTCCTGGGTGGGGTTGGGGCTTAGAGCAGGGATTGGGGCTTAGAGCAAGGGTTGGAAGACAGTGGCTAGAGTTTTGTCAATAAAGTCTTATTGGAACACATCTGTTTACATTCCTTTATGTGTTGCCTATGGCTGTTACTGAGCTCCAACAGTGGAGTTGGGCAGTTGTGACAAAGAGGAATGACCTGCCAACCCAACAAAATCTACTATCTGGCTTTTTACAAACAAAGTTTGTGGTCTCTTGGTTTAGAAAGCAGGGAGAGGAGGGGGGCCCGGCAAAGGAGCCTGAGGGGGAATAGCCAGAGAGGAAGTAAGAGTCCCAAGAGTTCTGCATTGGAGGCAAGGCGATGTGAGCATCCCAATCAACACTATTGGGATACGTGCCATTGGGCAAGTTACTTCACCTGTGAGAAAAATAGTAGCACAGGATTTCATGAAGATTAAATGAGGTAAAACATGTAATACACTTACAGCTGGCATACAGTAAGTGCTCAGTAAATGCTCTGATAGCATCTACTTTTGTTTGCTCGGTCTGTGGTCCTCAGCCCTGGCTCTGCAGTTAGAGATAAGACTCAAGTACTTGATGGCCAGCCCCACCTGCCTTGACCAAGTGAGACCCATGACCTGTGCTCAGGGCCCTGAGGAAGAAGGAGGAAGGCCAGCCCTGGGCCTCTGCCCTGACCCTGCACACCCTGTCCCCCAAGAGGACCTTGAAGGAGAGCTCTGACCCTCCAGCATCTGCTTTTAGCTTCTATCTCTGACAAACAGTCTTTACTGAAAGCTTTTGAGCAAACGGCAAATCCATCTTTATGAGATTACTAATGTCAACAAATTTTGTGTGTCAGGATTTTATAGGCTCCTGCGGGGCTGTGCCCGTGACAACACTGGCTGGCAGCGCTCGCCTGAGGAATTATACCACATGCCCCTGATGCTAAAGAAGGATCTTGATAGTTTACCTAGGCCTGGGACATTTTCTCCCAGGCAGATTCTTGGATGAGAAGCTTGAGGAGGGGAGTTAGGTCTTTTGAGGCTCCTCTAAAGATCCTGCTTCCAAAGCTCGACTAGAGAAAGAAATGCTTTGCCTCTGTGTACCAGGTTTTGCCTTCAGCATAGCAGCTTCCCTCCCAGTGAAGAGTCATGGGGCCCATGGGAGCGTTTGTCCTCTTGGGAATGTCATAAAAGAGAATTTGGCCTTTCCCACTCACTTGTTCTTGCATCTGTTGTTGGTGTACCTCTTGCTCTTATTGCTACTTTTCTTGGCTAGCCTCTGAAGCTGTGGTCCTCAAACTGCCTTCTGTGGACCAGCAGCATCAGCATCATGTGGAAACTTGTCAGAGATGCCAATCTTCGATGCCACCCCTATAGCCCATCTAATCAACAGCTTTTAATGTGTGACCTCAGGCAAATTGGTTAACCTCTCTGAAATCTAGTTTCGCCCCATGGAATATGGGGAAAATAATAGCGTAGGATTATTGCAAAGATTAAATGAGATGAAAACTGCACTGAATTTTACATGTCTTCCAGGTGATTCTGATTATGCTAAAGTTTGAGAACCACTCCTCCAAAGATTCTTCTAAAAGATTCCCATTTTTGGACAATTAGAAGTTCCTGCTAAAAGAATTTTTCAGATTTTTATCCCTTTACACATCTCAAACTATTTTTAATCTGAGCTAATCTGCCAATCATCTTTCCAAAATGAATTAATATATTCCCATTTTTAAAAAAATCTTATAGGATATTAACCACAATTTAACCTTTGCTTTAAAGAGTCAGGGCATTGTCATGAATACAATTATTCCTACATCAGATGTAGGGCTTTTGGCATCATATGTCTATGGTTTTATGTTGTTTACCAGCATTTTAGCTTCTTAAAAATTTTTTAGTTTGTTATTTTTTTATTCATGGTCTGGGTGTCAACTGTTATTTTCCTAAGTATATCTAGTGTGAGCCTCATCACTTTCTAATTTTTTATTTTTAACTTGATTTCATATAGGGACTGAAATAACCAAGATGATTAATAATGTATACAAGCAAGAATAAATGAGAAAACATAGGAGTATTAGGAACATGCCAATTCCACTCTTATAGTTATTTTAAACTGTACCCTAACTTATTGTTGATTATAATCACTTTGTTTTGATATCAAATATAGCTCATTCTATCCAACTGTCTGACTGTATTGTTGCACTCTATTACCATCCCCACTACCCCTCAATGCCAGAGGTGATGGTTACCTCAATTACCCTGATTCGATTAATTCACATTGTATGCCTGTCTCAAAACATCACATGTACCCTAAAAAGATATACAACTATTATGTACCCATAATAATTTAAAATAAAAAAATTAAAAAAAGAAAACATAAAAGTAAATAACTAAATGAGAAGCTGAGGGTTTTTTTTTTTTTTTTTTTTTTTTAGGTATAAGCTTCTGTACCTGAATTTTTCAGCGTAAAGTTTGGATTCTTGGGCGCCATACTGTTTACTTCTAATTGTGTCCTAATCATTTTTAATAACTGAATAGTTAATGTTTTGAATAAGTAAAACTTTTTGTAACATATTCACTACCCAATAGTTCTCCTGAATGTTTGTCCCTCATTATGTTACACCTTTCTATTTTTTGGGTATGTTGTTGACATATACATTTTCCTAGAGGATAATGTTTGTAACTAACATCATCCATTCACATGCAAATCACTGCTCTTTGGAATAAAAGGTAATATAGCTAAATGTGAAGTGCCCCCTCTCTCACTGCCCCTTTGCTGCTGTTCCACATCCCCTGGGTTCCTGATGAAGTCTCGGGGAGAATACACAGGGCTGAGATATGAAAAACCCTGGGTTCTAGGCTTGGCTCTGCCACTGAGTGATTGTGTAGACTTGGGCGAATCCCTTGGCTTCTCTGGGCCATGAGCTGCAGCATTATAAATTGAGATCATAATGTTCACTTCTTCCTTGCAGTAGTACAGCAAGAATGCAAATAAATATTACAAGTACAAAATCAACACAATATCCACTTGTGACACCTCATTGTTAAGGTACATTCAAGGCATGTTGGCTCCATGTAGACCCAGAGTTTTCTTCCTCTTCCCCCCCGTTTTCCCATATCCAGCTGCCTTGGCTCAGAGAATTTGGGACTGTGCTGTATTTTTTGTCATGTTTCAGAGCATGTAGAATCAACACAGACATAAAATGAAGCCACAAAGAGAAGGCTGATAGTCACCATAGAAAATGTTGGAGGGAAAGACAAAAACACTCAATGACAACTCCACAAACAACCCTTATTATGGTTGTGGAAGACACAATAGTGTGTATAATGTGATGTTTTGGCTGTTCTTGCTACTTGGAAATCTGGTGCATTGCATTCTGAGATGTAGGGAATGCCAAGTATTTAGATGACGTGCCTGCTTGGCTCCTGCAGTTCCTGGAAGGGACCGGGGTCTCTAGATGCAGGCTGCCAGCCAAGATTCCCAGTTGGGCGGGGACATACATTCTACTGATTAAGGCTGTACTGGACCTCCATGGTGAACAGATACAGGAAGGTTCAAGAAGCCCCCCAAAAGCCCACCACCACTGAGATCCAGAGGGATGTCTGCTCTCCTTTAGCTGAGTCTATGTGGGTGCCTCTCTCCCCAGGAAAGGATACTAACTGCTGCCACTCCTACAGGACATATAAGAAGACTTCCATGTACTTCCAACCTCCCGCGTGAAGCTTCTGGAAGGGCTAACCTGGTTCATTTCACCTCCTTGCTGCCTATGCCAACCCTAGCCACTCTTTAAAACCTGGTGTAGGTCTGATCTTCCCCCTGAAATCACCAAAGAGGTCTTTATGACCCCTCCTACCTCAGCCTCCTCTAGCACTTACTGCCTGAGATTCCCTTTGGCTCTTGTCATCCCAGGCCTTGCTAGTTAAATTTCCTATGAATATGTTTTATCTTGTTTCCTCTGCTGGACTGCCAGCATCTTGGGGGAAGTACAAGGTCTTCTAAGTATGGGTTCTGCTCTTGGGCCAGAATGTACCTGGGGTAGCAGCTGTGTCCTCTCTACTTGGGCTGAGGAACTGTGTCCAGGGACTGGGCTGGACTCCACAGGAGGTTGCAGCAGAGCTGCCAAAGGGAAGAACTGAGTGGGCTTACAGCCTGTTGATTGGTGCTGAGTTTCTCAGCCCAGGCAGGAAGGAAGGTCAAAACCAGGGAACCATCAAGAATGCGAAGTCGAGGGATCAGGAGTTGGGCAAGTGGCTCAGGACTGAGGCCATGAAAGGTCCTCTCTCTGCCATTTTGTGGTGCATTCTGTGGTATGGGAATAGGCTGTTTCTCTCACAGGGTAAGCTCAGATTGGACATTTCCACCATGACATGCTCTGGAGGGTGGGCCTATGGAAATATTGGTCTTGTTTCTTGTGCTAGCCCTCAAAGAGACCACAATCCCACTCCCCTCACCGGTAAAATGCAGGGGTTGGACTCAATCTTTTCGCTCTCCATGGTTGTTGCAAATGAGTTGAGAGAATTGGGAGCAGACCAATCTCTTCCATTATGACCAGATATTCCAAAGAGCACTTTTTAAAACCATCTTGGACATAGAAACATTTCTTTTCATGAACAGCGGAGGCTTGGGATCAAAAGCTAGACTATTTCTGAAGGGAAGTTTAATAGTTTCTTCATTGGTAGTGAAAACCCTGTACATTTAAGCACAGAAAGGAAAGCTCACGTAGATATTAAGACGGAGAATGGGCCCACTTCTCTAAGAATGATGAATTGCAACGAATTGAAAACAGGATGGAACAGAACAGTGAAGAGTGGCTGTCACGAGAGAAGTAAATGCCATGTATACAGAAAAGAGGTGAGGACATGGTGATGTGTACAGACTCCTGGCTTTTGAGGCCTTAGTGATCCTGGGCTCTGGAGACCTACTTATCGGTAGGAAGAGGTTTGTTTCCAGGAGTAGTGAACTGTGTCCCCACAAGAGCATCCCTGAGGCCAATTCAGAGCAGGAGGGCCCATGGAGCACAGTGGTCAGTTGCCATGGTGAGCAGGGACTCCCTGCTGAGAAGTTGCCCTGTCTGCACAGGGGCAGTGTGAGGTAGGGCAACGCTTCTTAAACTTCAGTGTACATACCATCACCTGGGGATCTCTCTCAACTGTACATTCTGATTTCATAGGTGTGGAGTGGGACCCAAGAAATACCCAAGCTGTATTTCTAATCAGCTCCAAGGTGCTGTCCGTGCTGCTGGTCTGTGGATCATGTTTTGAGTAGCATGGTGTAGTGGGAACTGGAGGAAGAAGCAGTTCCAGCCACTGAATTCTAGCCCTGGCTGGAGGGCCTGGGTGTGGCCTTCACAAGTCACTGACTCTCTGAGATCCAGTTTCCTCAACGGTAACAAAAACGGGAAACAGACTAGAAAGACCCTTTCCAGTTGTACAATGCAGCGTTTCTCTTACAGTCCCAGAGAGAATTTAGACCTCCACCTTGTTCTTCCTTAGAGTAGCCTATTGGCCCTGGAGTTCTGCCCAGTGTCTTGCAACATGAGGATTTGCTTGGTTTATTCAGTATGTAGGGGTTGTTGGACCAACCTCTACCCAGGGCCTGTAAGAGCAGATACCCAAATATATTATTATGTTATTTGAAAGAAAAGAGTAGAAGACAGAGCAGTTCAGTGACACCTGCCCCATCTCTAGTTCTCTAATGGTTCAAAAGTGGCTTTCCCCCTCCCCTGTGGAATGTTTAGATTCATCCTTCTGACCTCTAGCATTTTCCTGTCCTTCCTGTCTAGGAAGCAGGCTCATCAGACCACCCTAAAAAAATGCATAGGCCTGAGACCTCTGAATCCATTTCTCTGAGACGAGATGTCCAGTTTGTTCACTACAACAATAGCTGCCAGACCTATTACAGTTATGTAATAGGTTTCTTTTTTTAGCCAGGTCTTGAAAATGTGTGCATTATCCTTTAGGTAATAAATGAAATAAAAAAAAGTCTGAAAATAAATCAGCTTTGCAAAGTGAAGCTGAAACCTTTTCTACTAACTGCACCATCCTTTTTTTTTTTTTTTTTTCATTTTTGTTGCTTTTTCAGGAGCTGATGGCAAGTGATTTCTTTTTACCCCATTTTAAGGGCCCAGCTCATCTTGCACAACTAGTTATTGAGATTCTGGCCTAATTTGAAAGAAGAGGCCCTTAGACAGTAACTCTGGGCATGGCGATAATTCAAGAAGCCATTTTCATGTGTCCTCTGACATGGGGTGGCTTTTGCTCCCCAAGTCTCCTTCCCTGCCTTGTTCCCTCCTCAAAGAATCACTTTCCACTGGCCTTGTAGTTGTGCTAAGGAAAAACATGTCTTTCTGCCTGGATGTATCAACCTAGAGCGGAAGGGTGAGAGGATACCTCAATTGTCTAAGGATGACACCAGGATCAATTTCTTTTTGACATTGTAGGCCACTACCTCTTTGTTTCCATAAAATTTCATTAGCACTTTAAATATAGGAGACTGGCTTGGCTGTTGTGCATTCTGCTTTGTGTGCAACAGGCCCATTGTTCTACTCTAATTTAACTGGTTTTCTGATGGATGTGTTTACAATACCCCCCTGCTGGGTATTGTGTGTGACAACTGGGGACTAGATAACAAGATGACATCTGAACACAGAATCCCTCCACCCAGGCATGGGCTGATGGAGTCACAACAGTTAATCTATAGCAGGACCCATGTGATCATCTGCTGGAGAAGCTCTCTTGGCTCGCACAGTGGAAAACCCTGGGAGGCTGAGGTCTGACATCATCGGCAAGAAGCGACCCTGCCCCTTGTTTGCGCACACAGGCACTGGATGGAGGGCGTCTCGAATCATCTGCTTTTGCACCTCATTAGTATTTCTCCTCCGTGTTCCCTGACCACATTTTCCTCCTCGGTGCATGGAAAGCTATTAACAATACACGCACGCGGCACATCTGTGGAGCCATTATTGCTGCTGGATAGCTGTGTTTGTGTAAAATATTGAACATCCTGTGAAGATTTATAATGCTTTCCCCGCCCTGTCCCCTACCCACCCCCACTTCTCTATTTAAAGATGTATTAACATCTCTAGTTCTACCTGGAGGAAAAACTCTTTGAAGTGAGACTGCATGAAGATCAAATGCCCTTCTCTGAAAGTCTCCCGCTAGAATGGGCACGGAGGCCTTGTGAGAAGCTGCGGAGCCGCTTGAGGCTCAGAGGCGGGGCAGCTCTCTCCCTGGGCTCTGTCCCTAGTCAGCCCTCCCAAGCACAGCTGAGCAGCCTGTGGCCACCTGGTTGCCCAGCCCTTATGAGGCCTTGCAGGTGCTTCTCTGGAGACCCAAGTGGGGTCTTGGCCTTCGCTTTAACAACTTGGGTGTGCCTTGGTCACAGGGCTTCTTCTGAGTTTCCTAAATACTAGTCTCTGCTCATCTGTTTAGTCAGAGGAGGTGTCAGTGGCCGTAATTCAGTCTTGGGCGGGAGCTAGCCAGGGATTGAGGCAGGGGGTGGGGAAACCTTTGTCCTCGCCCAGCACAGAACTGGCAAGGGCCTGGCTTAAGGAGGCTTTACAGACCCCTGATCTCACCAGCTGGGGCACCTGGTCCTCTGAGGGTGATTTACGGTTTGGCTTCTTCTAAGAGTGTTCTTATTGCCCCCCACCCCACCCCCACTGAGAGGGGCCTGGACCCACAGAACATTGCATTCCTGTGATGCTAGAATCGTGTGCACGGTACACGCTTGGAGGGAAGGGGCTGCTGGTGCCTGTGGCTCCTCCCCCACCTCCCTAGGTTACCCCACCCGAGCCAGCCCTCAACACACAGCAAGCTGTGTGCTCCAGGGGCAGGGAGTGACATGAGGTGATGTCTGTGGCAAAGGGGAGAATGTGTGCTGAGCCTCGGGAGGCGCGGATTGGCTGGCGGTGAGGTAATGCAGTGCAGTCTAAATGTGGAAGCAGCAGTCCCGGCGTTGAGGGCGTGCCTCCTCAGCAAGCCCGAGTCGCCTGCCAGCCGTCTGAAGGACAAGGTCCCCGAGGGGTTCTGTAGGCCTTGTGCGGCTGGCCGGATCACAGGGTAGGGTCTAGACGGTGGTGACCGGATGGCAGGATGTGCGTTGTCATTTCTGTTCCCCACCCCTAAATCCACCAGATGCCACTGCAGTCCTGACCTCTGCTCCTAAATGGGGATCTCTTGGGGGGAGGGGAGTAGGCAATGAAGCTTGAAAATGAGGGTCTGGATCTCAGGACCACCTGCCCAGGTCATGGTGAGGTACAGTCAATACTACTGTTGAGGACTGAAATGGTTTCCAGGGTAACTGATGGTTTAACTCCTTTAGTGATATGGACCTCTTCAGTGGTCCTTCCTAAATACAGTTCTAGGTTCATAATTGGGCCAGGAGTCCACACTCAATCTCCCCATCCAGCCCACTTTTTACTACTTTGTGTCAGTGGCAATTTCAGCTCTGAAGAATGGAGGAATTCAAGGGGACACTGTGGACGCTGCCTTCTTCTCTTTAACAAGGCACCTGTTCAAGGACAAACTAGCCTGGCAAGAAAAGTCTTCTAAGGCTTAGCAGCTTCCAGGGATCACAGTTGGTGCTCAATGAATACTCCAGGTCGATCAATAAATAGTCATTGAGTACTTACTGTCCGCCAGTGTCAGGGGCCATGGGATAACACCACACCTTTGGGAGGTTATTCAGTTATTCAACAGATATTCTGAGCTGTTTATTTCAGGTCTGACACTGTTCTAAGTGTGTAGGCTGGTGGTAAACAGAGCAAAGTCCCTGGTCTTATGAAGCTAACATTATAAAGGGAGATAATAGGTAACAGACAAAAAGCAAGAGAGCTAAGAAGAAAATGAAATAGGGTAATGAAATAAAGGATGGCTAGAGATTGAGGTTCTTTTGGTTTGGTGGTCAGGGATGACCTCTGTAAAGAGGTGACATCTAAGCCAAGACCTCAGTGAAGCAAAGGAGGTGGCCATGGGAAGTTCTAGGAGAAAGCTGTTCCAGGCAGAGGCAACTGTCGGGGCAAAGCCCTGAGTCAGGATAAGCGTGGAGGCTCCAGGAGAAAGGAGACCAGTAAACAAGGAGGAAAGTGGTCTGTGATATGAAGAATAAAAGCAACAGTGATCAGATCTTGCAGAACCTTGTAGGCCCCAGAAAGTAATTGGAATGCGAATCTTTAGGGAAGGTCACAGGGTTGAATACCCAAGGATAAATGTTCCAGTGGTTGATGACAACTTCTGCTTTGCCACTTGAAGAGAGGCAAAGCCTGTTATTGGGCTAGTACAGTCCTGCGCACTCATAGAAGGGAGGGCACCTGTGCCCCCAGACACACAGTACTGCTGGGGTGCTGAGTGTTTTGGAGGAAGGTGGGCTGGGGGGCGGTGGAAGCAAACCTGTCCTCAAGAGGGATCATCCTCAGTGATCTGCCATTAGCCCGAAGCCTTTCTTTCCTCCAACATCATACTGGCTCTGTGTTATTGGACATTTTCTTTGACCCAGATCCTTTGCTCAGCTCCTATATACATCATCTTGTTTGATCCTCATAAAAATCTGGAAAGTGGGTGGTATAATTCACATTTGAAAAATGAGGAAACTGAGACTCGAAGAGATAAGACAACTCTCCCAAGATGGCTCATCTGGGAAAAGATAGAGCCAATGTCCAAACTCCAAAGATAAATGGACTTTTGACAATCTTGGTTGAGGATGAAAAGCTCAGGAAACCTTTCCTGGAAGAAATGGTGGCTCGAGAGAGAGAGATCTGAGAGACAGGCTAAATAACATAATATTGCTGCAGACGTTTTTGCTTGTCACATGAGGGATGGGTGGGAAGTGTGCTACTCACATCTAGTGGGTAGAGACCAGGGATGCTGCTAGACGTCCTAAGATGCACAGGACAGTGCCATAACAAAGAATTACTTGGCCCCAAATGTCAGTAGTGCCAAGGTTGAGAAACCCTGGTTTAAAGTCTTACAGTGCTAATTGCTCTCTGCTTTCTTCTCTCTTACTTATATCACTACCCTGGGGGTTCTGCCATAATGCATCTCCAGGTACAGACCTAAACCCAAAATGAAATTTAAGATTCCATCTGGATGCTGCTTTTCTTCTCAGCTCTTTTTGCTATTTAAGGTGTTAGTGGAGGGAGATGAATAGCTCGATCTCATGGCAAGTGAGTCCCTTGAAGAGGGGGGAGGGCAGAGCCCTGGCACTACACCCCATCAGCCCTGTGGCCTTGGGGAGGTATTAGTCAACTCTCTGTCCTGTGATTTCCCCATCTGTAAAATGGAGCTGTTAGTACCTCTCACGCTTGTTGTAAGAATTCCATGAGATAATAGATGTGAAAGCACTTTCATAAAAGCACTACATAAATATGTTATTACTAATTCTTATTCCACTAATAAAGCTAAACCATCATTACTCTGCCCCTAACAACACCAATTTGCTGAACTTTTAGAGTTCTGTCCATTATAGTCTTAAAAGAGCCAAAGAGAGAGATGTAAGGGACCTCAAGAGATGGCACAGAAGAAAACAGCCAGAGATACCCCTGGAAATTATTAAAGTGAGGTGGGAAGACACATGGTTTTTTATCCAGTTGCTCAAATGTCCTTTGTACACTTCCTTGCATCATCATTGACTTTAGATGTAACACAATAACTTCATTAATAAAGTTGTATCCTCCCCCTCCCATCAGGGCTCTGAGGGCACAGTCTAAACAGAATAATTAATTAAGGAAAATGAAGAGACAATAACTCAAGCGATGGCTACAGAAGATCAAAAAGCAATGAGGGAGCTGCAAAAATTTTCACTGTTGTTGGACATCGGGCAGTGCAAAGAAGGCCCGGGGTTCCAGATCACCAGGCAGAATGTCTTGGGAACATCCTCTTACCCTTTTTTTTTTTTTTTTTTTTGAGATAGAGTCTCATTCTCTTGCCTGGGCTAGAGTGCCGTGGTGTCAGCCTAGCTCACAGCAACCTCAGACTCCTGGGCTTAAGCAATCCTCCTGTCTCAGCCTCCCAGGTAGCTGGGACTACAGGCATGCGCCACCATGCCCGGCTAATTTTTTCTATATATTTTTAGTTGTCCAGATAATTTCTTTCTGTTTTTAGTAGAGACGGGGTCTCGCTCTTGCTCGGGCTGGTCTTGAACTCCTGAGCTCAAGCAATCCTCCCTCCTTGGCCCCCCAGAGTGATAGGATTACAGGTGTGAGCCACTGCACCTGGCCCCTCTTACCTTTTTAAAAGTTAGAAAAGATAGTACGGGTAGCATCTTCACCACCATCTGACATGGGCCAATCCATTGCTAAAGAAGATTTTGTGGGGAGTGAGGTGGTCTGAAGAAGCCGTAACATATGCAGGATTGTACTGATAGGGAAGGCTGAGGGAAAGGTGAGCGTAGTGGTCTGACTTCAAAAATACGTCATAGATGATTCCCCTAAATAATCATTAGCTTTTATTATTGCTTCACTTTATAAGCTGTTATGCATTGAATGTTTGCATCTCTTCAAAATACATATGTTGAAATCCTGAAAAAAAAAAAATAAAATGTCCAAACTGGTTTCTGAAATTCCTTTAAGAGGAAATAAATATTTTCATCCTACAATTAAAGATAAGATCCTATATCTTCCAGGAAGAGAGAAATAATATTATTTTAAATGTATCCTCCAGTATTACATGTGATTACAAAAACTTAAGAATCCTTGTCCCTAAATCTGTGGTTTGAGTACAGGGCTCTAAATTAAGGCCATTTGCTTTGCCTGAGTCTCTGTATTAATTGGCTAATAGGGACTATAACCACAAACCTTCCTCCAGGTGTCACTGCCTAACACCTTTCTCATGACCAAAAGACCCTTGCTGCCTCTTTTTGGGCATCTGAACCTGATTGCACAGGACATAGTGAAATCACTATTCTTTATTTTTTTTCCCATTTCTATCTCCATCCCCATCTAGTGTCCCACAAAGAGCCCCTGGAAGCTTGATGGGGTATAGGAAAGAATATTCAAGTGACTTAGGAGACCTCAGGCCTAGACCTGGCTCTGCTATTACATAGTCTGGCCTTGGACAGGCATCAGCACTCTCTGGGCCTTAGTTCCTCTGCCTGTGGAATGGGGTGTTGGACTAGAGCTCTCCGAGTGCCCTTCTAACCGTGAGAGTATGGGTCGGGGATGACTCTCCTTCATTTTTTTCAGGGAAGCCTCCCCTCATCAGCCCCCACCCACAACCCAACTCTGTATTTTGCCATCTTTTTGAGTCCTTTCAAGGATTCGCAAGCGTGTCTGTGGTCCAAGCAGATTCAAGTGACAACCTCAGTTCATCTCTCTCGGCAGATTGTGGCTGGCTCAGAAAGACATGGGTGGTGGATTACAACTGCCAGCTTGAGTAGAATTAGTTGCAGGAGGACTTTAAAACTCACCCTTGAAGATGCAGAACTCAAAAGGTCACTGGTTCACAGCAGTGGGCCAGCTGGAAGAGACAAGTTGACAAGATAAAGCAGAGCATGGACAACCTTACAAAGTAGCAGACCCTGAATTTCTCATTTTCATGGGATAATTACCATAGCCTTCAATTTTAGGAACATGGCAGTGTATTTGTGTACAATTTACTCCTCTTTCAGGTGATGGAACCAGAGTCAGAGGCGTGTATGTGACTCTGTTGCCCTCTAGTGGCTAGACTGCAGCAGCATGCACAGCAACCCCCCAGTTAAACTGCTCGTAGCTTGGTGGTGTAGCTGACGTGTGAACAAGGGTTCCTGGGACACAGAGCATCAAGGGGGCTCAGGGACTCCTTTCAGCAAAACTCCTGATTTGAGATTATGCAGAGAGCGGATGCATAATCCTTCCTATTTCTAGGGTCAGGTCTGCAGCACGGAGAGGTCCTGTTTTGCCCAGAGTAACATAGTACCCAGACGCAGAGCTGGGATGAGCCTGCTTCTTCTGAGGTCCGGTGCCCATACTTTGGAGTAGCTAAGGCACCTAGGGTCTGCCCTCACAGCACACATTTGCTGTGTCATTTCCGGCTTGGTTACATGTTGTCTCTAGCAAACAGATATATCATTATGTGGTTTTCCAATTAACACTTCCCAAAGGGAGCTGGTTAATATGGATGAGGCTTTTTAACATTCGGCTTTGAAGAGAGGGTTATATGCGGTTGTAGCAGAAGGAGCCAACATTTTAGTAATTGGCTAAGGTTTGCAGAGGAGCAAGGCAGTCTGGGGTACTTGCCATCTCTGGGACTTGGGATGTTTGCAGAATGTGTTATTGTGGTGCAGTCTTTCAGTAATTTTTCAAGTAAACTGGAAGGTGGATCTAGGCAGAGGTCATTCCAGGAAGGTTAGGATTTTAGGCTCTAGTTGCAACAAAAGAGCTGGATTCCTGAAGGTCGTATGTGCATCGTTGATCTTGGGCACCGGCAGAGAGTTCTTAGTAGGGAATCCCTTACCCTGACTACTGCCCTTTGCAATGAGCAATGATACAAGAAGTTTAATTTATAGAGAGGCTGAAGAGCTTAGTGGAATGAAGAGATATGCATCATGCCTTCTACTTCCAGAACAGAATCTAAAATCTATGAGGCAGGAACAAGGCTAAATTTGGTATGTCAGCTCCCCTTACCCTATGGGACAAGAATCCCCAATTTACCCAGCAAAACTTCCCTCGTCCTACTTTCCTTTCCAACAGTTGAACTCATGGGAAGAAAATGGGGGGTAGGGAAGAAGACATGCCCTGGCATTGAAGAGGGGTTCTTTGAAAACATAGCAGCTTTCTATCTGCAGATGTTTGGAATGCACCTTATGCTGACAACGCTGTTGAGGGTTTAAATGATTCTGTTTTATAGCATGTTGTGTTTCTCCCTTTGAAAATGAGGAGCTTGAATTACCTTTCTTACTTCATAATAGAAATTTAGTCTTATTTCTCAGTATATAGTTAACACATAACAATCTGGTGCCTTCTAGTGACCGTTCACCTAGAAGTAAGCACTTGACAGGTAGTTTACAAAACTCGCACTCACGCCCTTTGCCTGCACACGTCTCGCCCCCCCAAGCTTCAGAGTCACCGTGGGTCCCTCTTTCATTCTGTGCCTCCCTACCCATGCCTCATCCCTACCCTGACACCATCAACTTCCGTTTTAGCCATTCTCCCAATCCTGCTGGCTTTCGGTCCCTATGGCCCAACATTAGTTTTTAATCCGATCATTCTTTTTTCACTCTATAAAAAAACCTCTTTAGCTCTGGAAGGCCCTCGTGAGCCAAAGTGCCGGAGGTACTTGTAGCAATTCTGAGGTATTTTCTGGGATGGGTAAAATGGATAGGAAAGAAAGGAATAATAAGGAACAGGGAATGGGATCCCCTGAGGAGAAGCTTGCTGGCTGTCACGGGGAAGGTGGAGTGCCACCAGCTGTCCCTATAGGCTGGGCCAGGTAGCGGATGGAATGAAGTGACTTAAGAAATTTCTGGAAGTACTTCATTGCACTACAAGTCATGGCACTCATCCTCAGCTCACACATGGATAAAGTACCACCTTAAACTAGCTTCAGTCAAGCGTGCTTTAGGGATAAGAGAGGAAGTGCCACATAGGGAGGACGGGCGTACAAGGGGGTCAGGGGACAAATTCACTTATGACCCAGTTTTGTCTTGGATAGATGCTGGTCTTGGGTGCCCGACAGTGGAGCTGCTCTAGTACCCGGCACACCTGCCCTTGGCCCAGCTTTCTCACTCCCAGTCTGGTTGTTACACAGTAGCACAAATAGGAGAAGGTGGATGGGACTTTTGGGAGAACAGGTGTCTCCTACCAGCTGGTGCTAAAAAAGCCCTAACTTATAGGTATTTATATGTCACTCAGACAACCTTCCCTGTTACAATACTGTAATAAAGCCAAAAATGCATGTTCTTTGTCCTTTGGGGACTCCCTCTCCCCCCACTTGATACTGTCCTCGGTATTCATACCTGCTTCCAGAGTTGGGAAGTCTTATTATAAAACCACATCTCCCTATAGGTAGATCTACTTTCTTTCCCTTTGTCATCTGTGACACCTGTTTGCCCTTGTCCTTCATTGGCCTTTAAAGATTTACTTCCTTCAGTTGCTTACCACGTCCCTGTGCTCCTGAAGGTTCCATCCTTGGCCCCTTTTTCTTCTCGTAACATCCTCTTTCTGGACAATCTCAACCACCACCTAATGCCAGTGAGCCTCAAACCCAAATTGCAATCCCAGATCACTCTCCCGGGCTCTAGACCCGTGTTTCCAGCTTTCTATGAGACATCTCTACCTATTTGTCCCACAAGTACCTACAACAGCACACATCCAAACCTGAATTTATTCTCTGCTCCACTTCTCTGTTTCTCATCAGAAGAGCAGAAGTGAATGGAAGGGTCAAGAACACTTCCATCTGCTCCATCACTTGGTACTTACCTAGACTTTTCCTCCTGCCCATCCCCCTCCCCCTCTCGTCTGTCACGGGGTTGTGCAACTCTCCTTCTCAAACACCTCCCCAGACTGACTCTTCCCCTCCGTGTCTACTTCACTGCCCTCGTTCCGGTTCCATCGTCTTTATCTGGCCTCTGGCATTTGCCTGCATGTGTCCAGGAGCTGTGTGTTCATCTCTAGAAGAAAATCTGAATGCAGCTTTTTAGCTGAATTTTATTTTAATGAAATCTCCATTCTTAACGGACAACCTTCAAATGCACTATTTCAGTAACATCAAAGAGTAGAGGAAAGGCCAACAAAAACCTTTTGGTGAGTTCCTAAGTTTACGAAAGTCCATCTGAGATGATCTCGCTTTCTGAAGTTCTCAGCCAATGCTCAAAGCTGTTCTTTTTGGTCATATGGTGACTTTGTAAATAAAACATGGGGCTTCTTTAGGGCAGTGAATTTCCTGTGATGGCTAGCTTATGAGCATGGTCCTTCATGCACATTTCTTATCTTTCTGTAGCTCAAAAAGTACTGATACTTTGAAACCAGACTCCTTTGGCACCCTCATATTCTGCCACCTTGGTCCATTCTACCAATCAAAGTAGACACAATAGGTAAAAAGTTTTATTTGATTTATTCCCCTCCCCTCTAGGTTCATAATGTGCTCAGTTAAATCCTTTCTCCTTTAATGTCTCCCCAAAGATAAAGATTCAACCTTTGAAAATCTGGACGTTCAGAAGGTTAGGACAATGCTGGCAGTCACTTTGGAGTTGCCTTTGCCTGCCTTGGCTGGATTCTTGGATGGACATGGGTTTAAGATGCTCTGTTCTGGGTGCATCACACTGCAGTCATCTGAGATGGGCGCTGACCTGTATCTCACGAGGAGACTCAAGGTCCCTGTCTTCCTCCTTTCAAACACGCACGGCGATTAATTCTACAGAAATCACTCCTGGTGCCATCACCTTCAGAGAACAAGTTTCTTTTTGAATTCATAGAGGATGTAGAGGCTTCTCCCTGACAGAAAGTTTGGTTTGATTTTTCATATTAGCTTTTTTATAAAATTTTAATTCCAAGGAAATCTACGTTCAAGCAAAGCATTCTTCTCCCAGGTTCCCATCACCTGGGTTTTAGAGCCCAGATCATTGTTTCACCACTCCTGCCCTCCTCTCTTTTGGCTTTCTGTCCAGGGCGCCTGAGTTCCTCCTTTCTAATGGATGGCCCCAAGGGACTGATTCCATGAGAGAGGAAAGTGAACCGAATACTGTTTTTGCATTTTCATGTCTGATGTACCCCTCTGGGTCTATATAGCTTTAGTTGGAAGAGTTGCATAGTGACCTGAGGAGTAGCCACAGGGTCTCCAGACAACTCTCAATCTCCAGTCCCTGAGAGGTGGGTTTTTGGTCTGGACATGATGGTCTTTCCCCCCCCCCCCCAGGGGGTTGAAGCCCAGACAAAAGCAAATCCCTGCTCTGATTTCTCATGACCCTGGACCTCTAAGGAGAGCTGGGAGTCGGAGTGGTAGTTGGCTTTCTAAACTAGCCTGGTGTGTTCAGAGTCCCTGATCAAAGATAACTTGGGGGAAGTCACTTCTTATAAACCCCCTTTGCTGCTGCATCCGAGAGACTCCTTCAGCCTGCCCTTAGCTGGGGAGAGGATGGAATGTCTGGCTTCCTTTATCCGCTGCCCCTCACTTGGGGAGGCAGGGTTAAGGGGACACCAGGAGCCTGCCAGCCTGTTCTGTGCCAAGCAAGTTGACAAGCTGGGGTTTTCTAATTCCAAATTCAACTATTTATTGGCCATTTTTTGTTTGTTTATTTCTTTTTTTTCTTTTTTTTTTTTTTTTAAGAGGTAGTAGGCAGTGAAGTTAAACAAAAAAACAAACAAAAAAATTCTCCCAAACTCAGTGGTTAGAAACAATATGTCCCCTGCCCAGGTCTGAGATTTCTTCACACACATTCCCCTTCCCTAGGATGCCCCAGGGCTTCCTGCATCGCCCCCTGTTGGTCTCCCTCTGCCCTGGTGTTTTCATGGCATTGGAGGGCCTGCATGCTTACTCCGTAAGGACCCTCATTTCTTTATCCATTGTGCTTTGATTTTTTTTCATTCTTGAAGTTTGCAATCAAGAGCCCTTTAACTGAAACCCTGAGCTGTCCACAGCTGCTGTGGGGGTTCCCAGCCGACCGCCTGGTCCTCTGAGGCGTAGGTTCCCTCTGACGGTGCCACTTGAGAGGAAGCAAAGCAAGTGCAGAGGATCTTACCGAGAATTCAGGAAAGAGAGGAGTTATTGGCAGGTGGCAGGAAAGGACAGAAGATGGATTAATATTTTTTTCTTTATCACTTGGCATGTTAAACTTAATTATATTTCTTGAGAGACCTCTAAACAGTCATAATTAGGAATTATGATAATAGCTGCTGTTGCCTTACACATGTTCATTTTCCTGCTTGCCTCCTTGTGAATGTGGGCTGTGATTAATACCAATCAGCATCACTAGGACAAGACTTCTCTCCCTGCCTGCTGGGTCCCGTTTGACTTTGCACGGCCAGCCTCAAGGGTCAAGGGCACCTAGACTGGGCCCATGAGCTAAAACAAGTGGCCTTCATAGACTAGATGGAGTCATTAGAAATAAATTTCTTGGTGCTGTCAATCACAGCTATGAAAATAAGAATTTGGATTCCAGACTTTCTCTTTCCTCTTCTCCTGTCTTTGCCATTTGTGTGTGCGTGTGTGCGTGTGTGTGTGTGTGTGTGTGTAATTGCAAATACCATTTATCCACTTGCCTATTTTTGTGCAGAGAAGACAAGAGGGCCACAGGAATATCCTTAAATGATTATGATATCATTGCATAGAGAAATAATCCAAGAAGAGCGTGAATATGGAACCCCCTAATCAAGGGCTACTGTTGAGTACCAACCACTGTGGGATGAGAAATAGGAAATTTAGCATCAAGTCAAAGCAAAATCCTCTTTAATGTTTCTGAGATCCATTCTCCTTTTGATTGTAAATGGGAAAAGTGAGAACTAGCTTACTTCTTACATAGCTGCTTGTTTGGCCCTGGAAAGGATTTTAGAGATCCTCTTCATTCTGTTTGTTTATTTTATGGGAGAGGAATCTGAGTGTGGAGGAGTTAAGACATTGATTGGGCAAAGTGGCAAGACCTCCATAGGGATCTCTGAAAGAAACCCTCTTACCCTGTAGACTGCTTAGAAATTCATAAGAATCCCCTTAGTAGTCCAGTTATGACTGATAACAATAGAGATCCCTGTTCAAAGTATGGATAGCACTGTTTCAATAACATCCTTACAACACGAGTGTATGACAGATCAGAGGCTGAATGCTGAGTCCTAACTCTCCAGACAGTCTCAAAGGATACTCAAGACCAGATTCGGAAAACACATGGCCAAGAGCTTTCCCACAGGAGTCACATTCAAAGAGTTTTCTCAGAGCATCTTCCTAAAGGCATGATTCCAAAGAGATACAGTACAAGGAAAAGGATTTTGATTTTTTTTTCTCCACTACCTCCTCACCTCTACTCCACAAGTTGACTTGGAGTCATCTTTGTTCCTTTTGAGTTTGAGTCATGATCTTCCCTCAGGCCCAAGAGGAAGCCTGCTGTATTTTGATGAGACAAGTCACCTTTGATGTCACAGTCCTTGTTCTTCAAGAACAAGGAGTCATTAGTATCCTGACATCTAATTGTGTAAGTTAAAGCACTTCCTTGGAGCTCAGAGGGAAATGCTAAACTCTAACACACAGATTCTGTTGGCAGTAAATGACTGTGCCCTATAAAAGGGGCAGGAAGAAATTCTATTTGAGTGATGCCATTGAAATGTTAAAAGAAATTCAGAGGGGAAAAAAAATCTAAGTGAATAACATATATTGGGTCTCTGGCCTTGAATTTGACATTCAGGTCAGATCAAAACTAATCCTGTGAGATCTTGGAATTTAATGTCATATAAAAATTCTGTTGGTCAAGGAGCTTTATTACACATGGTCATAAAAAAATATGGGAGGTGCCATCTCTGGGTATTTTTCTATCAAATCTTTACTCATTTCACACTCTTTACAAGCACAAGCCAAAAGTGCTATATTTGAACATCTACATTTGTTGGAATTTCTTTAAAAAAATAAAACAAACAGCAGAATCCTATTCACATATGTTAAGTGGTGTAACAGTAAACCATATTTAACAAGTTGGAAAAAGCTTCCGTTTTCATTGGTGCACAAAACATCTACATGTAAACATTGGAACCGCTTTTTAGATGACGATGGCTGCATTCAGATTCTTTCAAATAATCAAATAATCACGAAGTTCAGCATAGGGAGTCTTTAAGTCTTCATGTGACTACAAGGGTGTGAGTGTGTATGCATGTGTGTCTACATTTTTTTAATTCTTTAAGATTAGCAGAATGACCACATGCGTGCAGGAGAATGGATAATGGCTGTTTTAAGCAGCACAGGATTAGGAGGAAGAAGTGAAGAATGAAGAGAGTGAAACAAGATCAAGAGGGACATGAGTATAACACTAGAAGAAAACCTGAATTTTTTCAAATGAGAAAAATCCAAGGAATGTGTCCCCCTTATGGCAATAACCACATATTTCTAAAGCTTTACATATTAGTGCCTTAAAAATGGATTTGTACTATAAGTACAAGCTGTCTTTGCTACATGTCTCTTGACTCATGCTTTCCTCTATGATTTCTTTGTGGTCCTATGACAAGGCCATGCCCTCATCTGACATTTTTTAGTTAGGAAATGCCAACTTAAGTGTTCTTTAAATATGCTATTATCTTTGCCTGGAAACTTTTTTCCATTTTTTCCCCCTGGCCAACTCTTACTCATTCTCCTAGACTAGCTCAGCTGTTTTATAATTCAGAAAACCTTCCCTGCCTATCATTGGCCCCTTTCTTAGTTTTGGTGAATTTACCTGCTCTGTTCTCTGAGAGCACTTTATATTTAAATAGACACTGTCACCCCACAAGGCTGCAAACTTCTTAAGAGAACAGCCGTGTCTTACTCAAATCTGTATTCCTGGAGCCTAGCACAGTGTCCTAGGCGATGAGTAAGTATTCTTTGAACTAAAATGCACTACTATTTTAATGCTCCAGGCCCTGGTGAAGCCAGGGCTTTCTTTTCCCAGGAGACAGTCAACTCAGGGGGCATTTCTTGTTAGCACGTGACAGTGTATTGTTGATAAACACCATGCACTCCCTGTTGCAAGGACAAAATATGTCCTTTCTCATGAATGGAGTAAGCTCTTATTGGGGGATAAACAAGTACAATGATTGCTTTCAAGTAATGTGTTTACCTTAAGTGTCCCAACAGAAATTGTGGTTTTTTTATATATTAAGGGAGAAACATTTTCCTTAACCTTTCATTGTTTTAGGTCGTCTTCATTTTCCTGCTCCCTGTCCTAGGATGAATTCCCTGAGATCCTGGTTGCATACCTATAATGTTTATGATTGTAGCCCCCATTGTCTTTTGGATCTAAGGCTGTTGTAAGATTTTATGAGAAGACTTTGATAAGTTTTAGAGGTATGGAGAGAGAGAGAGAGAGAGCACGCATGCTCCATCTCAACCCTGGGAGAACACTGCTTCCCCTACAGCTTGCAATACTCAATGATGTCTCTATTAATGTGATGCACTCACTCCAGTGGCATGATTTTATCACAAGAAGATCAGTAGTTTGAGGATTCAAAGATGAATCCTAGAATATGAAACATACCATCTTTTTTGGCCATCCTCTTTTGAGCTGGCTCCTGTATTTATCCTAAGGGACCAAAGTAAGAACTCAGGCAGGACAACTGTCTCTTTAGACAGACCTGGGCTGTGGCCCACTGCCCTGAGATGATGATCTTGCTTCTTTTAGCTCAGCCCCCTCCATCATCATTGGTCCAGCCATGAGGAACCTGAAAGTTCCCATAGTCCTTTCTTTAGGTCAATCCTATTGTCACACACCTGCTGTGTGCCAGGCACTGTGCTAGAGACCGAGGATACAAAGGTGTAGAAGGCAGAGTGCTCACTCTGAGTGACCTTATCATGGAGAGCTTTCAGATCAGTTTTATCCCTATCAGATTTATTATTGGAGTGAAACTGGATGGCTCCATTCTGATAATTAAGGGAAGAACCAGGCATGATAGATTGCTATTCTCCAATTAAAGCCATGATTTGTGTTTATTTAAGAAAATGGCAGTCTGTCCCTCTTACTCACATTCTGAAATATCCACAGAGCCCCTCTGCCACTAGGGACATGGATGCCAGAGTAGAGGAGCTGACTGGCACACATTCCCAAGTACTCTTTTGGGCACTGTAAAGCAAGAGGAGTGTGACTATTAAGAGAAGCTTGAGAAGTTGGTTACTGTGTAAGTGATACGGGAAAATTCTAAGTTTTTTGAATGAACAATGGAGATAGGAGGAAAATGGCCCTTTGCTAAGAGAAAAATGTTGAAGTATAACAAGAATCAGAGACGTGGGACAGAAGATGGATCGCGAGGGTCTTGGTGGAGACAGTAGTAGCTCTAGTTTGTGTGGGTCTGGGACAGGGGTCACATGTTCACTGGCATCAGAGGACACAGCAGAGTCTTTGACGTCAGCCCGAAATGTCACAACTTCACACCCACTTAAGAATGCTTGGACGGAGAAGAGAGGTGTCAGTTGTGTTCTGGACACGCTGACCTCGATACACCTTCAGCCAAAAGAGAGACATATGTCCATGGTTGACACCCAAAGCCACTCTACAGAACCTATATATCCCAAATGTAGCTATGTATTAAAACATTTGTCTTTTGTATTTTTATAGAAATAGATTCACTCATTTATACTTGTTTGTATGTACATACTTCACTAAATCCTTAATGGTTGGGGCATGGTGATAGGAAAGCATTGTTTGGGATGCCCGGTACAGGGTGTAGTACAGACAAAGAAACTCTTCTTATTGATCCCTTTGTCACTTGATCCACTGTATTTAATGTCAGGAAGGGATGTCTGTACAGATTTAGAAATAACCTTATTTCTTTGTCAACTGAGATGGGTAATTTATTCAATAATAATTTAATGACAGCCCACAATGTGCCAGGATGCACAGTTGAGTGGCCCAGGCTGAGCAGGACACAGATAGGCAAGGGGGAGGGGGAGAGGCATTCCAGGAGAAGGGTGAGCATAGGGAGGCAGGTGGCAATCTGCAATATTTGGGAAGCTCTGGCTGGGTCAGTACTATGGGCACTAAGGATGCTTTGAGAAGTGAGGCAGTAGAGGACACCATGGGCCGGATCACAAGGGAAGTCAAATCATGAAGAATTTCAATGGCTCAGTTAGGACGGAGATTCATCCTAAAACTGGTGGCTGGAGACTTGGACTAAGAAAGAAGAATGGCATGATCATATTTACACATGGAAGGATCACTCAGGGTGTAATTTGGAGGAGGAAGTAGTTAAGGACAAGAGGGAGACCGACAGATGTCGGGAGATAACCTCAATGACAGGAGATGAGGTGACCCATGTGAAAATAAACTTAGGAAAGTAAAGTCAGGATTCTAATGACGGATGTTACTAATTCAACTTATTGTTTAAGAGGGTTGTGCAGTGAGCCAGGGCCCTGGTCAAAGCAGTCACACTACTTTAATATTTGGGACCAAAATGGAAATGAGTAGGATATCATAAAACTAGGCTCTGTGATGTTCTCATTTTTTTGTAGGGAGATGGTATAACTTAGCAGTTAAGCACTTGAGCTTTGGGGTTCGATAGACATGAGTTTGATTCCTGATCTGGCCTCTAACTAGTTGTGTGACCTTGCACGTGTTATTGACTCTCAGTGTTCTTGTCTGCTGAATGGGATAATAACAATATTACATACAGGACTCTAAGAGTTCCTGTGAGAATTCAATCAGAAAGTACATGTTAATTACTTTTTTGGCACCTAGTAAATGTTCGATAAATAACCACTTTTCTTAGTTTTATAAATAGTAATTAAAAGCCAGAAAAGGGGTGATTGTAGTGGAAAAGGCATGACACAGGTATTAATAGGGCTTGGCTTGCCAGGAAACCAACCCGTGGTCTCCTTCTGACAGCTGGCACACAATTTTCAGGGCTCTTGGAAAATATTTATCTCATATATGAATTCATGCATGGTACCAGTGAAGCGGGAGATCCTTGGGAAAGTGAATTTACAGCCCTTTTTACCTTCCATGCTGTAACAGATAGGAGAGAGCAAGGAGCCGGCGAGAGAGATTAGATTATGGAAGGGAAGGTTATGTTTGGGAAGGTGAAGAGGTTGGTCAAGCTTCTGAGCCTGATGTTAAGATGATGTTGGACTGAGTCCAGTTGCAAAAGGCAGCCCGGGTAACTAGCGTGCAGAAATATTTTTCAAAAGTTGAGTCAACGTTTAAAAATTGGAAGTTTTTCAACTGAGGTAATGTATTCAATAATTATTTTGCTTTTATTATTTATTTGAAGAGAAATAATTTTACCCCAAAAATAAATTTATGGATTCTGTTGAAAAATCAGAAAAATCTGGCCCACCAGCCTCCTGTTCCTCCAAGGGCACAAAGGCTGCTGTCCTTTTGGGTGAAGAACCAGCCTTTTGGGCCTCTCAAGGCCCATTACTCAGGGTCTGCGCCAGTCACTCACGCCAGGCCCCTTCTCTTAGGTGTAACCTGACTGGCTCTGTTCGGTGTTAAAATTTGTGATGGGGTGCACTTACCGGTTTCTAAAACCCTATGTATGTTTAAAATGTGATTATTCTGTGGAAAAAAAAAAAAAACCAAAAAACAAGTGTGTTCTAGAAAGAAAATATATGGATTGGGCAGAGCCCAGGTATTGACGTCCTTTGTGAAACCGATTTTTCTATTCTGAATGCTGGACATTCAGAGACGCAAAGGCGTTCTCTAAGGTTGGCACCGGGTGGGGAGAAATGGACAGAGCTGAAGGAAGGAATCTACGATTATCTCCAAACCCCACATCCACTCAGCTCCTACAGAATCTGAGTCGAGAGGCAAGGCGGAGGGGAACCAGCCGCGGAGGGCCAGGGAACACAGACTGTGTTTTCGAAATGGCTGATTTATCAGGCGCAGGCAGAGCAATGACAAACCAGCTCCGTGCTGGTGCTGTCCTTTCCTTCGTCACGGTGCCCTGCCCCTGGCCCCTGCCTTCCTCTCTCTTCCCACCCTGACTCCCCAACCCCTCCCAGCACTCGCCCTCCCCCCCCCCCTCGCGTTCCTGGCAGGTTCACCCAGAAACAACCGGGTCTCCATGGCAACGTGAAGACAGCTGAAAAATGGCAGCTAAATGCAGCTGCCCCTCATTTAATATCGACTCTGGCACTGACAGAACAGATAATGGGCAATAACACGCCATTATGTTGTAGGAAAATGAAATGCTTCAGCAGAAGGCTGTCACGCCTTAGCGGGGGGTGGGGGGGGATTTATTTGTTACTGTACCGGCACCAATTTCTCTTTACTTCCTTTCTTTTTATTCCTTCATCTCCATACCTGAGTTTCTCTCCCATTCCTCCCTTCTATAGCTTCCCCTGTTTGTACTTCCTTCTTCCATCTTGCCCTCCCTCTTGTTTTTTTCTCCTCTCTGAATCACTTATGGGTATACGTGAAAGTGTATATATATATAATAGCAATTATTTGCATAATCAGTTACAAGTAACAAAGCCCTTTCAAATACATTCTTCTTTAAAATTTGGGTGGTGAGACAACCCTGTGAGATCAGGTTGATATTTATCTTGCAGATTTTAAAAAGAGGCTCAGAGAAGTTGAACAATTTACCCACAATCATGTAAGTAAATAAGTGTCAGAACCTTCATTCCAAGTCAGATTTTCCAGACCCCGACAGGACCCTTCCCTTTCTACTACATGGAAAACTTCAGAGCCACTCGTTTCTACTCACTTTCTTAGGACTCTGTTTTCTTACTGAATAATCTTAGGCACCAGAATGAGTCTCCCAGGCTTTAGGACTTCAGAGATCTTTAGATCTTTACTGATATTACCAGCCACTTACAGAGTCTCCCAGCCAAGTGGCCTAGAGTTGTTGATAAGATTGGGTTATTTTTGTTTTCGTTTTTATTTTTTAAACCCGATACATATATCTGCTCATTACCTCCCATCGTATCATTATATAATCATGCAATCTTGGCACACAGAAGGGACACAGTGTACTCTTTGACTTCAAAGTGGGGCATTTTGGTGGCTAACAGCTTTCTGTTTCAACACAAGACTGTGGTCCGTTGAGGTCCAGAGAGCATCGCTGATGGACTTGGAGTGAGAAAAGCCCTTCTCTAAGTTGTTGTCATAGTGTAAGCTTTTTTTTCTTAGATCTTCTTGGTTGGTTCCTCAAAGAACTCTCGTTTTCTCTTGAAATATCATTTAGTGGACTCTCTAAAGTCTGGAAAGATCTGAGATCAAATTCCCTAGTTCTTTGCATCTTGGAAGGATTACAAATGGAGTAAGAATAGATATTCCAATTATATTTTCATTTCTGGTTATGGCTGATGAGGAAAGAACTGAAAAACAAAAAAAGTGTATGTACATCTATAGAAGGTATGGTATGAGTAATGAATACAGTGGTTTTTTAATCCTATGAAAGGATAATTTATGCTGAAAAAAAGAGATTGATGTTTGTATTTTGCAGCAAAGATTTTTACCTTGGCATTTCCATGTCTCTTAAAAACATATGCAGAATTTTCTATGGTTAAGACAATATGGTGTAGTGGTTCAGCCCACCACTTGCCAGACGTGTAGCTTTAGGAAAATTGCTTATACTCTTCAGGGCTCAGATTTTTGAACTAGTCTGTGATTTAAACAAGATTTGCTATTCTGCATCGTTCCTCTTTTGTCTATAATGCTTTATTCCAATTCCGGCATACTGAAACTCTTTCTGCAGGTTTTTCTGTCTGGCAGCCATCCCAATTTTCAGCTGTGGAAACTCGAGTAGGCCTCTGGCAAAATGATCTCTGGTAGGTGAGGAAGCTAAGGAAAACAGGCTGCTAAAATGACAGTGTCTGGTTGCTGTTGCTTGGTTTCTGTCCCGTGTAGTTATGTCCTGTGGATGGTTCCTCAGAGTGAAATGAACTTTAGTGACATATCTTGTAATCATGAAATGTTAGAACTGGCAGGAACCAGAGATTATTTCATTTCTGTAGTCTACTGGTTCAAATCCTTGCTGTACAGACAGCAAATCCTTGGCCAAAGGCCTGCTTTGCTAATCAACCCCCTTGCTATCTTGTCCCTGTGCCTCCTCTAATTTGCTTGATTGCTTTAAGTTCTTAAGTGGATTTTCTGCCTTTCCCTATCCAGGTCTAAGGGCGGTATAATATAAAGATAGAAAATTGATGTTTATTCAGTATTTATGCTGTTTCAGTAGTTGTATTTTACTCTTAAAAAGAAAGAGTAATTGGTTCAGGAAAGAAGCACTCTCAGGATTGAGAAATATTTTTAAATGTTTTATCATTTTGATAAAATTTAAAATTAGATTGTAGTCTTTAGGAGACTGTTCAGAAATTGTCCCATTATCTGAATTTTATTCATTATTTAAGAAAATGTAAGAATAATGAGCCCTTTATCTAGCTGTTAGAATTTTGGAACTTACATGGCAACTGTGAATCTAATGTTAGCCAGAGATAAGAGGGCAGAGCCTTAAACCAGAGGAGAAAATTGTCTCGTAGCCCATGCACTTTCTTCCATAGGAGTGGAATTGGCTTAGCCAGAGGACTTAGGGCTTAGTTTTCATACCAGGCAGGAGGGCCAAGACCTGGGCTAGAGACAGAGAGTGAAATTGATGGAGAACATTAGAAATGGACTAATTTGCACTGAACCGGGATGACAGCAGAAGGGACAGAAGTGCCCCTGGGGAGGCCACGGGAGGAAACCCTAACAGAATAGTTCAGGAGATCAGAATCTTTCAGGGCACGAGCAACAACATCAAAAGAACGTAAGAGAACCAAGCATGATCTTAAACCAGAGAAACACTCAGAAATCATGGAGACCTCAAGGAAAGGACTACTCAAAGTGTTTCCTGCAGATCAGTGTCATCCAAGAACTGTTTGTTACTCATCCACAAGGATATAAATATGGAAACTGTGATCAAGCATTTAAATGCTGTCATAGCAACTGCATATGTGGGGACATCCAGGTACATGATCAGTGGACTAGTCTTGCTCAACAGGGTATCAAACAGGTCAGCGTTTTCAAGCTTACTTGGTGAGTCACGTGTGGCATGAGCTGGTAGTTCTGTATAGTAGGGCATGTATTGGCCTTAAGGAATTGGAAATTTAAAAAACAAAGCAAAACAAAACAAAATTAGCTCTTTACCAAAATGACTTTGTGAACCCTGATCTGGTTAAAGAGCTTCCTTTTTACATATGATAAGATACATGCTTTATCCAAGGAAATCTAGAAAGGTAATAGCAGACACAGAATGATATTTTACCATCAAAATTTTATTAATTAGACAAATTATGTCCAACATACTCTGTTTCTTAAGACAGGCCAAGCATGTAACACATTTTAGGGACTGTTTTTTAAAAGAAATTAAACATTTGAAATCTCTGGGCTCTTAAAAGGTTTAATTATTTCTCCATGGACTCCACATTTCAAATACAGTGTTGCTATATATACAAATAAAACTGTATCACCCCACAGAAACATATTTTGCCCTTGAAGTTTGTTGATCTCTTGAGGCACTCTTTTGTTTCTGGGCATTCTTAAGGAATATAGGGCCGTGCTGGATGGCAATTTTCTGGGTCAATTTTGCCCCCGGCACTCCCTAATAGTAAATTAGGTAGTGAAAGAACTCTTGTGGGCCCTTAGGATACTATTTAGGGCACCACTGTGGTAACAGACTAGCTGGGGGCTCAGAGCTAACAGAACTCTAGGGGCCTCAAGGCATGACTAAGAGTTTCTGCAGTGCCCAGTTTTCTCCCGTGGAATGGTGGGCGGCCCAGACAGAGCTGAGATGCACCCCTGAACCCACTTCCATCAGTATCTTGGCCAGATACACCTTGACAAATGTAAGATGCTTCTCCCACTTCCATGGCTAGGTTAGACTGGCTGTCCCTTGCAGGTTGAGGTTTTGAATCTACTAGAAGTGGATAGCATCATGTTGGTTATGTTACCACAACAATAATAGTATCTAACTTCTCTAGCATTGCGTCAGCATATAGTCAGCATCTCTTGGTCCTGACTACAATCCTACAGAACAGGCAGAGCAACTCCTATTAGCTGCTTTGTAATAAATAAGCAAAATAAAAGCTCACGGGCATGAACAGATGTTGATTTTACTCCCCAGTTAAAACTCAGATCCACCCCCATGTCTCCATCTCTACTGTCACCATCCAAGTCCACGCTGCCATCGTTCGTCACTTGGACACTTGCAGAAGCCTACCAACAGTCTCCCTGCTCCACTCTTGGCTCCTCCAGCAGATTATTTACATAGCAGCCAGAGCAATATTTTTAAAGCACAAATCATACCCCTGTCTCTCTAAGCTTAAAGCACTTTGATGGCTCCCATTTTTCTTAGGCTAACGTCCAAACTCCTTGACAGGGTTTGCAAAGCCCAGAGAGATCTAGCACTTGACAACCTCTGCAACCTCATCTTGGGCTGCTCTCTCCTTACTCTTGATCCATTTGCCCCATTAGGCTTCAGACCCATCAAGTTCTTTTCTTGCCTGGCCAGTCTCTCTTTCCCCACCCTCTCAGAGGCAACATTGTGGTCATTGGCAGGCTTCAGTTTAAATTCTGCCTCCTCAGGAGGTCTTCCCTAATCCTTTGTATAAATTAGCTCCTTCTGCTTTCTCTTTTCTCTCCTACCACACTGATCTTGTCTCCCTAGAGCCTAAACATGACTCGGGTTCTGTCCATTTGCAGGCTTCTTTGTTCGAGGCTGTCTCCCTCACCACACTGCAAGATTGGTGAGGACAAGGCCCGTGCAACTTGGTTCACCAGTGAATATTCAGCACATGGCCAGCTACCCTCCTGCTTCAGAGCCGGCCTGCTGTAAATATTTGCTAAATAAAAAATGAGTGCATGATAGGCCCAAGCAGGCACAGATGGTTAAGGGTGATGTGAGACAATGTACTCTGCTCCTAAAATAATTCCTAATTCCCTTTGGTTTTGTTCTTATGTAAAATATAACTGGGGGTCACTGGAAGAGTATGCAACCTGGCACACAGAAGCAACTTAATGTTTGCATAAATGAATTAATATGTAATGAAAGAATGAATGACATTTATGCATCATTACAAGTTACACTGAGTTCTCTGTGTATTTGTAGTGTTAGAATGGAACTGTCCCCAAATGGCACTATCATGGTCCCTGCTTTCAGTGGGCTAGATGTCCCCATACCCACTCATCCACCACTGCACTAGCCCGAATAGCCTCTGATCTATCATTTCCCCTTTCTTTTGCCACTACCAGATTCTGTTCTGAATGAGGAAGCAGCTTGGGTAAAAAACAAAAGCTCTGATTTTTTTTTTTTCTGTAAAGAATACCATTAGGATGAAGGCTATGATTAATACACATAATTGAAACAAATGGCAGCTAACTGCAGAAAACCATCCCCCAGCTGTTGGAGGAAGGAGATTGCTGACAGCAGTTCCCCACTGAGAGGCTACCGAAAGAGAAGAGCTGGTAGGAGCAGGAGCGAATACACATCGCCATCCCACATCGCTTTGGGCCAGAGATGCCCCTGGGGGCTCTGTCCCATGGGTGAGCTTTGCCATTAAATGGCAGTGCCATCAGTTTTTAGGGCTGGGGCTTAGAGCCAGGCTTTCCATGGCTGGGGCTGGCTTTGCAGGAGGTGCTGCCCTGCAGAATGGACACTTTTAGAATTCCTATGGCCCAGACACCATTCCCGCTAACTCAAGGTTGAATCTCCTTAGAAAGAAACAGAATGCTTCTTGATCTCTGAAGAAATTTCAGATTTCTTCTTCCATCCTTTGCGTGCTCATCTGCCCTGTTCCAGTGGGATGGGGAACATACTGGGGAGGAGGAAGACTTGGGTCCTACTGAGTCTCCTTTGTGACCTGAGATGACCCTTTACCTTGCTGGGTCTCTATCTCTTCAGGGGTCAGACCACGAGATCACTGTCCCCTTAGTTCTAAGAGTCTGTGTTAGAAAAAATATATATAAAGTATATGTACACATTATAAATGGATATAAAATTACATCTATTTATCATCTATTATCCATCATTACTTATCTATCATCTATCTATTACCTATCATCTATCATCATCCTCTGTCTCCCTGTCTTCCTCCTTCTCGGTCTACCATTTTACAGTTAGCACCCAAAAAGTTATATGGCCCGCGCTAGTGTTAATATGTGCCTGGCTTAGCTAGTACCTTGTTCAGGTGCAGGCGTTTATCAACATATAAATTAGAAGACAAGAAACTTCAAGCTCAGCACACTCCATGCACATGAGCTTCCCTAGACCGTCACTTCCGAGTAGCTCATGCACTTTTGCTTTCATGTGGCAAAAACTCAGCAGTCAATCAAGTGAAAAGCAAAACTCTGGGCTAAGGTGTGCATTTGATGAAGCTCTTTGCTGTGGGTCTTTGGTGGGGAAAATTTTGTCACTTGACATATATTCACCCAGCAAACTGACATGGGCAGTGGCAAGTCAGTGAGCGCAGAACTCAGGCCTGAAGTGTGCGGGAAAGTCAGCTGAAGGGCAGTGTCGACGCGCCAGCTTTGGAATTAAATGCAGTGCAGTCCCTATCCCTCTGGAAAACTGTGCGTTCCGTGAATGCTGACTCTGGAAGTGCACATGCTGAGCATCAGGGCCTGGAAAATAGCCGGGAGAGAATGTTCTCCCAGGAGAACTAACCTCAGTGAGCTTTCTCCATGTGTTCTGTGCATTCGTGTCGTCTCATTTCATCCTCATCAAACAATCCAAGAAGTAATGCTATCTTCTTTATATGATAAGAAAACCAGGAATTGGGGAAATTAACTGATTTTGTTCAAGGTTGCCCTGTTAGTTGGGGGTGCTGGTAGGAACATTTGTCAGTGCTTTGGTGCCAAAGAAGAAAAAGCAATTTCATTCTCTGAATAAAAGGGGACTTCTATAGGGATTAAGCAAGGAAAATGACATTAGTAGAACTTGAGGAATTTTGCTTTTCTTTCTGCCCTCTGATTATTCCTGTGACTTTATGTATGACTCCCTAATGCACAAGTCAATTTGGACACTCACACAATTGACCTTCAAACCCATTGCTGTTACAACCGAGATCATCTCCTGGAGGAATTCCATCGGGGAGGGAGGAACATCATCTGGAAGTCAGAAGTTTTTACCTGCTGCTTGTTACCTTCATATAGCTCGTCCTCTGCCCCAGTTGGGAGTTACAAGATGTTAGGGAAATCAAAAGCCATTGAACATCAGGAAAAGGTTGAAGAGCCCTGCTATCTGTCACTGTTACCTTTTCATATGGATGGCCTTGCTTGTAAAATTATCTTTTTGGCTGGGTGTGGTGGCTCACACCTATAATCCCAGTACTTTGGGAGGCCAAGGCAAAAGGATCACTTGGGGCCAGGAGTTTGAGACTAGCCTGGGCAATATAATGAGATACTCATCTCTACAGAAAATTTAAAAATTAGCTGGGCATAGTGGTGCGTGCCTGTAGGCTCTGCTACTTGGGAGGCTGAGATGAGCAGATCACTTCAGCCCAGGAATTTGAGGTTGCAGTGAGCTATGATTGTACCACTGCACTCTAGCCTGGGAGACAGAGTGAGAACCTTGTCTTTAAAAAAAAAAATAAGTAAATTTAAAAAATAAAATAATATTCTGAGTTTTTCATTTATTCTTGCTGCTATAGACTGAATGTTTGTGGATCCCCCTGCCCCAAATTCATATGTTGAAACCCTAATCCCCAGTGTAATAGTATTTGGAGGTGGGGCCCTTTGGAGGTAGTTAGGTTTAGATGTGGTCCTAACTATATCTAAATGTAGATGGAGCCCCCACGATGGGACTATAATGAAAGCATTATAAAAAGACTGTCCTTATAAGAACAAGATACCAGAACCTTCTCTCTTGCTTGGCCCTGTGAGAACACAGGAAGGAGATGATCATCTATAAATCTGTAAATCAGGAAGAGGGCCCTCACCAGACACTGAATCTGCCAGCAGTTTGACCTTGGACTTCCTAGTCTCCAGAACTGTGCAAAATAAATGTCTGTTGTTTAAGTCACCCAGCGTGTGGTATTTTGTTATAGTAGAGAAAACTGAGTAAGATGCTGCCTTATAGGTGAGACAGGGCTAGGAGTTATTTTACAGGCATAAGCTTACTTACTTGTACTCCCTTGGAAATCAACTAGCAGGTTGGTATACTGATGGTAGGGTCTGAAAAAAGGAGGAAAACACCAAATGCATTTGAAACAACTCCAACTTTGGGACACTTTTTACCATTTCAGATAAATGCAGATAGAATGTTTAGCAAGGTTGTTTCCCTGGCCCTTTATATAATATTTGGATAGCACAGTCCTTAGCTGCATGCAGATAATGCATTAGGCAGCTAGAAAAATAACCTGCTTGAACTGCTTCTGATTTATTCCCCCTCCTTCTTGTGTCTTTGCTCACAGTAAACACATCTCTGTGGAGCAGCTAGCAAATGAAGGCTTTCTTTTTTTATCAGGGGACACTGCTACATAAAACAACAGATAGGGCCAGAGGGGGAGTCACTGATAAAACAGGCAGACCCTCTCAGAGTGGATGGTGTTTATTGGCATCTGAGAGTCAGAGAATATGGAGGAAGATGAAAGGGCTGTCTTGTTTATGGTGCTGGAAATTATTAATGCTTTGAAACCTAAGTAAAATGATGATTATGATGATGATGATGATGAGCCAAGCACTTGCTATATGCCAGGCTCTGCTCTAAATGTTCTACGTATAGTATTTCATTTAAACCTTTCTATAACACCAGGTGAGAGTGACTGGTATTTATGTTATTGTCTATTTTATAGGTGTGGAAACTGAGGCTTATAGAGTTTAAATAACCTGCCCAAAGTCACATAGGTGGACAATTAGGATCAGAATAAGAGCTTTCCTCACTTCCCTAGGAGATACCAAACAAGTTAAGAAGCTCCATCAGTTTGGGAGGGATTGTGATTCTGGAAGTTCCAATCTTTCTCTCCAACTTCAGAAGGATCCGACAATAGTTTAAAAGGAATGTTTAATTGTTGAGGTATGAGCCGTTGCGATAAGGAAGAAGATGGGCTGGGGTGAAGATTGAATATGAGCCAAGTTCAGTCTAGTTCAAGAAGGGCAGAGAAATAGCAACATCTGCAGCATCGGGATGTTTTGGTGGAGTCCTAACAGCTCTGGCATGGTCCTGCATTTATATGAGCATCTAGAGAAATTTATTTCTGTTTTCCAGATGAGAAATATGAAGAAATAAAATGGCATTTTTCTCTCTTCAACAAAATCTTTTTAGTTTTGACTTCCCTAAATTATATATTTTCCTAATTTAGTTGTGTTAAGCTAAAATTTACCTTTGCACAGTGTGGGTTGGGAGGAGGATTTATAAAACAAAAAGAGAAAATGGTTAGTCCATTCTGTAGGGTCAACTCACTAAATTAGTACCAATCTTCACTACTTCAGGACAATTATTTGTATTCAAGTAACAATTACACTAATTACAAAAGAATATCCATTTTTAAATTACTTGCAAGAGTCCCACACACATTTAGCAGATTTTAGTTTTTTTTCTCCTGGCCTTATGTTCTTGAAGATAATAAATCAGCATTTCTCTCAGAAAGCATTTGTTAATTTTTTAAAATTCAATCGTACCAATCTTTCTTCCAATTAGGAGGCATTAATGTAATTTTATTCTGTTAAATTGTACGTAAGCACTGTTGTTCTTGCTTGAATAATTAACTTTCACCTAGATGCTCTGTGTGTTTTGGTGATGTATTTACTTGTTTGCATTTATTCTTTGGCATAGTTTTGAAACTGCTGCCACTCTCTCTGATGTCAATTTGGACATTTGGGTTTCTGACGATGGGCTTGGTGCTAGAAAGGTGGTGGGCTCTTGATTTACATGGAGGGTGTATTCTAACAACCAATTAGGGCAAAAACATTGGTTCTGTGAGATAAGACTTGTCTGGTTGGCAACAGAGGAAGTTACTTCTATAATTTAAGAAGCTAAGGGGTGGGATGGGAAAGAGCTGGGTCAGTGCCCTATGGTGCTGCTAAATAATTGATAAGTTGGAGAATTTTTCTCCCCACCCCCAGTGCCAGGTTGAATAGCCTTTCAAATAGCATCCACCTGTCCTGAATTGTCACCCAACACAAAACATGTGCAAGATTTGGAACAACAAACAAACATGCACCATGCACAACAGTGAAAAGGTACTTGCATGTATCTCCTGTTGTATTCCACAGACCTTTTGTTCTGTGATGCTTTCCAGAAGTGAAGCCATTTATTATATAAAACTCAGCCTTTTTGTCTCCTGATCCTACAGATACATTTCACTATGGCCAGAGGACATGGATTTGGGGTCTGGGAATCCCTCAGAGGATATTTCTCTCTTCCTTTTGGTCCCACAAAGCAATATTGAGCTTTGGAAAGGAGTCCTAGGGAAATTGAATGGTCGTCCATTGACATCTCGACACCCTTACACTCAGAACTAGTGCTGCTTCTTAAAGTGGCATCTGAAACTCACACAAAGAGGACTGCTCTGTGGGTGGAGGGCACAGAGTAGGGGAGGCATTGTGTTTAGCAAGTGTGTCTCCAGACCAACCCTGTGTGGTGGTGTGATGTGTGGGATAAACCTGGATTTTACATCTCTTGACCCTTTCATGTTTTCATTTTGTAAACTTTGCAAAAGAGAAGGTTTGTCTTAGAAAATGTGCTTTTGAATTAAGCTCTTTTGAAATAACTGATATGGCTTATTTTAAGACTTAAAGTACAATTTTAATAGGTTCCTATTAGTAAGAGCTACCATTTATTAATTACTTACTAATGATCCCAACACAGTGTGTTCCATGTATTATGTCACTTAGTCTCTGCAACAAGCCCAGGACTTACAAATTGTTATTTTTTTGCAATGTGCTGATAAACAAACCGAAGCTTAAAAGATATTAAACAATTTGCTGAAAATCACATGACTTCTAAGGAAGGGTATGATTCTATTTGATTCCAAAGCATGAGCAACGTTCTAGCACAGCCTTCCTTTAGGCGTTCTATATGTCAGTCCAATGTCTTCCTAACTCCTGGGTTATAGAACTAAGATTTCCTGGGAATTTATGGTTCTGTTCTCTAAAATTCTTCGGTGGTCTTGATTATTAACCCTTCCCTCTTTCTGGCAGAAGGGAAGAAATGTTTCAAAAATGAGCGACGGTTTACTTAAGAAAGGCCCTTGGCAGTCTCCAAAGTATGAAAAATTCTTTATGTCTGCTGGTGTCTGATGGCTCAAATCGTCAGTTGACTTGTTTGCTGACATGTTTTAGCTTCCCTCACTCCCTCTGCAGACAGCATAAAGGACTGGCTATAGTAGACAGCCATTCTGCAGTGATGCCGTTCATTTAGAGTGACAGCTGTTCTATACCAGATGCTGTTTTCTGCACTAGCACGACTTCTCGCCACCCAACTAAGGAAACAACAGGGAAGTGATTGGAAAGAAGGCTCAGGGGTATAGAGCTGGGCACCCAGTGGACACATAATGAATCCTTGATTATCGTGCCTTTTCAGGCCAATGGAGGATTTTCTCTGGACTATGGTCCAGAGCAGATATGCACAGATTTGTTTTTATGTATATAACTGATTAGTTAAAATGCTATATTCATCTCAAAAGGAGGCAGGATAAGTATTATGAAGATTCAGAGTTAGCAATTGCTAGGTGATGTGATGACTCCATGGAGCGCCCCCTCCTTCTTCCCCCAAAATTCCTTCTGTTGCTGAAATTCCACAATTGCAGTTTGATTTCTATTGGATTGAGCAGTGCAATGTAAATTCTTAAAAATCTTAAAAAAATGCAATTTTTTTAACACGTTGTTGGAACTCTTATGCCAGATGTTTATTAAACACTTGAGGTGGAAGAAAGGATGTGAGTGAAGGAGGAGATGGAAAAGGTTGTCCAATGAGCAATTCTGCTGAGAGCCAGCCTGGCCAGAGGGGAGCAGTACGCCCAGTGCACAGGCCAGATGCCGGCCACTGCACAGTGGGGACATGCTCCCCGTTGCCATCTGTTGCTGGGAAGGGGCTCAGACAGCCTTTCCAGAAGAGAATTGCAGGATGGAGCAAAGTGCACTGGGAACCAGGGGAAGAGAAGGATCTGGAAAGTCTAGGATTGGAGAGAGTAAGTAGACAGCCTTGGGGAGATCCTTGGCCTGGCACTCGGGACAGGGCGGGAGCCCTGGCTCTGCATCTAACCAGTTCTGTGACCCAGTCTGGGTCTCCTGGCCCCTTGGCTTCCTGTTTCTTATCTGTAAAAGGAGAGCATTTGACTAGGGAGATCTCAAAGTTCCCTTCCGGTTGTGAGGAATAGAAGTTTTAAAAAAAATGTTGTGCCTATATTTTATATAAAAAAAAAATGAGGGATTATTTGTCTCCTTTTTAAGATCCATCAGAGATGGAGTATAAGATAAGTCAAATAACAGCACTTGCTTCTTTCCCAACCCACCACCCCCAAGGGGTATTCGTCTTGGTAAGATGCCACTACCAGCACTTTGCTTTGGCAGAAGAGGCTAGGGTTGTGTCCTTGGCTTTAGTTTTGTTTTATTTTGTTTTATTTAGCTTTTGACTGATAGAAGACCAGAGCTGCCAATGTCCCATGCCAAAGAAAGGTCACTGGCAATCTCCTTATACCCTCCAGTGAGGCAATCGCCTCTTGGACTTGGCCTGGATTGCCTGCATCTGGGAAGGACTTGGTCAAGGAAGGCTCTCCACCCAGGAGCTGAAAGGGAACCTTTCTTTTTTCAGACTGAGAGGACATAGGTTAATTCCTGCACTGGAGGTGAAGGGAAATGATGCTCAACCATCAGTCACAGCCTCAGAACTTCCCCAGGCCTGAATCCTGGGAGGGCTGAAGAAGGCTTGGAGGCTTCGGCACAGGCAGCCGTTGATCGATCTTGCTCCATGTGTGCATGAGGCGAGGCCGTATGGGGCAGTGGTAAGAGTGAATGAAGGCTTTCGGGTCAGCCAAACCTGGATGCGATCCTGAATGCTGCCTCTTACAATGGACTGGTTACAAATCCTCAGCTCCCTTGTCTGTGGAAGAGGCTGTAATAGCACTCGACTCTCAGAGTTGTGATGGTTCCATGAGGTAGTCCGGGCACGGAAGTGAGCCCGGTGGTCAGCATGTGGCCAGCCCTCCAGACCCCATAGTTGCCATTATTATTAAACAGTGCAGCTACGTGACCAGAGAAAAGCAACTCATAAGGGGACAAACCACTTGGAGCCATTGAATCTAGGGAACTGCATAGAACCCTGGGAGAAGGAACTGAGGCAACAGCAACACTCAGCTCTTCTCAGAGTCTCTTCCCTTCATGTAGCTTTTTATGTGGTGAGGCTAACCATAGTGCACAGCTCACCTTCACCTCTCCAATCACGGGGGGGTGGGGGGATTGAGCCCCAAATGTTTCTGAAAGGCACCTGTGTCTGTGTAGTTCGTGTCACATTCAACAGGGACAGAGAAACGAGTTTTTCACAGATCTGTAGAAAACAATCATCTTGGATGTTTCCTAAACTATCCGGAGAGTTAAGGGAGGAATCATTATTTTTTCCATCAAAATAAATATCAAAACTTACAAAAGGATTTTTTTGCCTTCAGAAATCTATGTCTGTTTGCTATTAATTGTATTGCAAAGTATCTAGACTGCACTGACTTCTATGTAGATATATGCATGCATATATCCCCCAAAAGGTTTATGTCAATGTCAGCTAAAAGCTATCCATGTCTTTCAGATGAGATGAAGAAGGGATGCAATTTCCCAAGCAGTGATGACATAAAGGGATGTGTTTATGGGGTCTTCAGAGGGCTGTCCCTGCCCACTGAGGGCCTTTGGGGGTAGGTATGAGGCAGGTGGCTGGCCCCCCTGTGCTGTCAGAAAGAGGAGCTTCTGTTTCAGAGAGCACCGAGGTGTAGATTCTCTTCCCACTTGGAGTGCCTGTCAGGGTTCACAGGGTGGAGATAAGTTATATGTATCACCAGCTATTGCATGCCGTAGCTTCTCCTTCTTTTCTTGTCCTCTTTATTTTCCCTTCCAGCATGGTCCTCAGATTTATTAACAGCCTTTTCATGCCTTCTGCAGCCATCAGAGAGAGAAATAAAAATCTTCTTGAGTTTGTCCTTCTTCAATGTCTTGGTTTGTCTTCTTTTTTTCTCCTTTCTTTCTTTTTTAAAAAAAAAAGTTTCTGTGTTAGAATGCTCTGCATTAGACCAGAGTTTCTTTTCAGTCTCCCTCCTCATTGGCTGCTTTTAATTGTTGTGGTGCTTTTGTTTTTCCCTGGACTTGAGCACAGTGGGAAAGGTCAGCTGTCAGAAGAGGGGCTGTACACCACTGATAAGGCCTTCAGGAGATTGGATTGGAGTCATTAAGCAGCATTCCCTCCCTGAAGTCACAGGGTCTACACTGCTGCAAGGGGAAGAAAGAAAGCAGCTTAGTGAGTGGAAAAGGCAAACTGTATCAAGTGAGCGGCGTGGCCCTGTGAGCTCCGAGCAGTGGGCTACTTACCAGAGCCCTTCTCCAGTGGCGCATGCTGACCAGGGCCAGCTTGGTGACTCAGCAACATTGACGTAAATGTGCGTCTGGATGAGACACGCATGCAGGAGGCCTTGGAGAAAGTAGTGAACTGGAAAGTAGGCATCCGGCATCCTAGAGATCAAACTTCCATAGTTATTTTTCAACTAACACACCTACACAAAAGTCAGAAAGCCCAGGTTCTAGTCTTGGCTCTGTTGCTAAATACTTTGGGCAAACATTAAGGTATGCTGGGCTTCTAAAAAGTGGAAAACGTGATACTTTCCACTGATAATATCTAGACTTCGCCTTACCAATTCCATCTGCAAAGTAGAAGTGAGGAGCATATCCCTCCTCAGATATGGCTGTAAAAACCAGTTGATTCCTTTTTCTGTAAATGTCTTGAGGTAAACCCAAAGTCACAGTTCTTCGAACTCATCCATTTAGCCTGTCTGTCAAAAAATTCATGGTATAATATTGCAGAGCTTTTAAAGAAATGGTGGGCATCTTCTGGAATAGGAAGGAAGAGAATATATAATCTGGAAAATAATACCATAGAGTTGCATATTCTTTATGTGTTTTCAAAACTTTTTTCCACACTTGACAATGATCTGATTTAAGGATACTCTCTACCTTAGCCTACCTTAGAAATACAACATGCTAAAATCTGACAGGACTTTTCTGTTTTTACCATTGACCTAGCACATAGCAAGTGCTCTCAGGAAAGGTTTGCTGAATGAATGAATACATGATTGAATGAGTGAGTGAATAACTTAGAGCCTTCAAATAACACACAGTCAGCTGTGTTTATTTGGCTCTCACTGGTGCCAGGCACGGTAATGATTGGATATGCTGAGGAGTTTTGGTAGATACTGTTGGCCATGAAGGGTATGTAATCTGGTTATCCTGGTAGTTCTGCTGTCTTGTCATAGAAAAGGGAGCCAAAATGTTCTAACTGGAGTACGACAGCTTGAGAGAGCCTTCGGAGGAGGGTTGCTGTTTAGAATAGCAACCACACAGGCCCTAGAAGATCGCACAGTAGGTTGCTTAGCTCCTGATCTCAGGGCAGCGCCTTCTACCCAAAACCAAACTCTTGCAGTAGAAGGATCAACGAGGCTGGCATTAGACCCAAATCCACCCTCATTCTAAATTCCCTCCTTGTCAATTATTATTCTGTTGGAGGGCCTTGAACTCCTAAATCACAGCTTCTCTCCTTGAAAACCACAGATAATAATACCTATATGGGTAGTTGTGAAGGTTATATGTAAGATTAATACTAAGCCAGAGCTAAAGCCTCTGATACACAATAAGCTTCAGAAATGGTAGCTAGCATCATCACCACCATGACGACTATCACCCCCATCTCAGGAACTGTGGACTTTTCTTGGTATGAAGCAGTGATAATAATGCCTGCTCTCTAAGGTTATTGTAGGATTGAAGAGAAAACGTTTGTAAATGCCTCTTGTGGAACAATAGTAGAGGAACAATAAGTACTAGCTCCTTTCCTCTCCTTTCTATTATGATGTCTTACTTTCCTACTTTGGTTGATGGCAGTGGGGCATCAATGCTCTTTTGTAAAGTGGCTCAGTGTCACTGAGGGTTGCTCAAAAGGCCCCAGCAGATGGGTGCTCTTTGCTGGTTGAGGTGTGGGTGGGTGGTGGGGTAGCAGAGAGGGGAAGGAGCAATGAGCAGCATTTGGGGATGCAAGACAAATCTTTTTGCCAAACCTGGGTGCACTGGAGGCTGCCATTCTGAAGCTTTTGTGAAGTTTCTGCCTGTTTCTGGAGTTATCCTAGTAATCCTTGAGGGAACAGTTCTGTTTGCATAAATCATTCCGTACGACGTAATTAGCTACTTATAATACAGAGGACGTGTATGATCCAAAATTCAAACAATTGGAAAGCAAAAGCTGTTTATTTGTGGTGGTGTTCAGTGCTGCTTGATAATAAGCTAGATGACCCCGAGGTGCCATGAAATCTTGAAGAGCCTTCTGAATTTTCCGTGGGAGTCCCGGTTATTCTTAGGATGACTTTAGTTTAAAGTTCATAGAAAATCATTACTTTAAAAAGTAATATACCATAGCAATGAATATATTACTTATTAAGGTAATTATTCTTCAAAAACCAAAATGCTGAGTTTGACATGGTTAGAAATTTATTGCTAACAAAAACACTCCACTAATCCAGTCTCCTTTCTTTGCCAATGATTGCAGGTAATCAAGTTTTTATTTGCTCTGCTTTATTTTTTACCTTCTGACATCTGACCCATGTAGAAAGGCCAGCCATCCTGGTTTTCTAGGGACTGGCCCTGCTTTAGCTCTGAAAGTCCTGGGAAACTTCTCAGTTCCAGGCAAATTGGGATGGTTGCTTATCTATGTGAAGCACATAGTGAACCTTTTTTTAGGAGAGCAACATGTTTTAGCCAATGTCTGAATGACTGCACAAAGAAAAGATTCTCTGGTTCGATAAATAGTTTTTTTTAAACTTTTTGATTTTTTCGACAAGTCAAATTTTTACAAAAAAAGGGAAGGAGCAAAATGGGGTTGACTACTTTTTATTTTTCCAAATAATAACATTAACAGATTTTATCTATTATCATCATCATTTTATAAAAGACAGGAAATTCCAAAACCAAAAAAGTAGAAAGGAGTAGAATGAAAGTTCTACATGGGTTCCATAGTGCTGTGGTCATCAGTAGGTTGTCAGTGCCTGGTATAAGGTATTTACCAGAAATATTTATTGAATGAATGAATACTGTATAAATTTAGCTTTTATTAGAAAACTGTACTATACTTTCCTTATTTTTCAAAATGTGTCATAGATTGGTGAAAACTTGACCACAGACCATTGCTTGGGGATCAATAATTGAATCTAAGTCTGTGAACCGTAGGATTTTTTGATAGTAGGATTTCCTTAGAAATTATTTTAATGGCATTCAGGTGTCTGTCTCAGTCTCATGCTCATTTTAGTTGGTGTGGTCAACCTCTTGTGATATGATCACTCCCAGAAAGAGATAAGACTAATTTTCTGGATCTTAAATTAGAGAACCAGGTTCAGTCAGCTTCCTCTTAGACTTCAACTTCTACCGTATCAAGATGCATCTTTACTGATACCTGTGTGGAAATTTCACCACATCTGGCGGGAATCAGCCACCAGTCCTAGTTTTCTTAAGTCTTGGAAAATGTTTTTGTGTATCTTAACTAGGTCTTTTTACTTTTCTTTGTTCTGATTCATTTACTTACAAAGTGTGATCAGAAACCTAGACCAACTGGTGATATGTACAAATGTCACAACTTCTCTAAGTCTGGGATCTCCTATGCAACATCTCCATAGCAGAGCTGAGATATTCACATCATTCATGGTTTTAGCATAACTCATAAATAAAAAATTGCCACTGATGATTCTGGAGAGGGTTAGGATTTTGGTTTTATGGATATTATAGGAAACATAAATATCCATCACAAATGGCTATATAAGCTATAAAACTAAACCAGTTTGAGTCTCTATTTTAGAATCTTATAATCCCAGTTTTGTGTGCTCTTTTTAATCACAAATCAACTAACATTTTCCCCTCTGCAGCTACCTTGGTGCAAGCCCTGAGCATATTTCTGACGGTAGCCCTGTGGTATCATAGATCACTGTCCAGCTGTTCGGTCTTGGATGGGGTTGTTGGGGGCTGTTGCAGCATCTATAAATGGTTTATGAATCATTCTGACCAAGAAGGAGGATTGCCATTTTAGATTCAATGCATCAAAAGTGGATTTCCTTTTTTACGCTGTCATAATTAAGAAACTTTTCAGCATTCATATATTTCCAGTGTTATCAATGTACAGAATTCCTATGATTTTCCCTATTCTTACGATCTGTATCCATAGCCCAAAGTATGTAGTTAATACATCTAAGTGTTTGCTGTAGATCTAGACTTTGTGAACGGATAGGTTCCTATAGCAGCCACTGAAGTGTGCTGATACTTTACAAAATTAGATAACATACATTAAAGTGGTTTGGAATATGTGGCATGCTGTGTGAATGTGTATTTTTTTTTTTAAGAAATGAATAGCTCATCTCCCACAGGAACATTCTGGACAAGGGGCTTTGCAAAAGATACTGAGCCTTAAATAGGAGGCACCATGGTGTACTGGAAAGCATATAGTCTTTGGGGGTGAACTTTGGTTTGTGTTTTGGATCTATTTTTTCATTAGCTGTGGTATTGTACAGGATTTAATCCTTCTAAACTTTTGTTTTATCGTCTGTAAATTAGGCCAGTAAACATTTATTTCCCAGAGCTTCGGTGAGGGTTAAATAAGAAACATGCCAAGTATTCTAATGAAAAGTTCCTGTTTCAGATGACATATGAACACCTGGATATGTTATCTCTATTAATAATTCATTGGTTTTACTAGTGAGTGTTTTGAACTCTTGTAACTTTAAAATCACCCAAACAGGTCTTGGTTAATTCCTGTCAAACCCTCTGTATATATAAAAGCCTGGAGCATCATACAGGTTTGGTAAATGTTAATTTCCTATTCTTTTTACACTATGGCAAAAGAAAAATAAAAGCTTCTACCCCTAAAAAAGACTCTGCTAATAGTCTGAGATGAAAAAATGGTGAAAATGAAATAAACACTTGATTCTGGTTTTATGTACACTATTAGTACTATACTGAATATGTAATCTCCATTATTTTCTCCTTTATTTAGGCTTCTGGAATCAGGTCACTGATTTTTAAGTCTGCATACATTTTAGAGAACTCTCCTTCCCCTTCAACATACCCCATCCTCACCCAGCCCTGCATGCAGAGTCTTTCTCTGGGCATTATCAGTCCCTTCTTGGAAGCCCTGGAACGGGGTAGTTTTTATTTTTATCAGTACCAGCCTCCCTTTCCTCACTGCTGTGTTTATGTCTTTGGGAGGAAAAGTTAAGTGCATACCTATCTATAAGAGAGAACACAGCCCAGGTTTCAGGATTTGTACCTCCGCACTGGCAAAGTTCCCCAGTTTGTATCTCCGAACAGGGTTTTAATCACCCGGGCTCTAGTGCTTGGCACTGAAAGCTTTAAGAGTACTGCAGAAATGGTAGATTAGCCACATTTAACAAAACAGAAAGTTTTCATTGTGTCATAAAAAGCCTTATTGATCTTGTCCAGGCATCGACTCCAGGTCCTTTTAACAAGCCACTCTGTCTAGACTTGCAGGCTAAAGCCACAGCGAACAAAGGAGGAACCAGGCTGCCTTCTCTCCCACAGCAGCAGCAGTGGGAGGATAAGAGGGTGGGCACAGATTCAGGCTTCTCAGTAGGGATTTTCTTTAAGAACTAGCTTGGTTTTATTCTGCTATGGAAAGAAAAAGGGTTGAGAGGTTCGTGGCAGATGTATTTGTGACACATTGCAGACTCTAGCCTTGTTCGACTCCTAGTATTTGCTGTGGAACTATGGCATGGTAACAAATTAACATATCTCCTCTGTCACTCAGCTTTCCCTCCCTCCTCCCTCCTCCCTGGGAAGCTAGGCTGAACTCTCTGATGCCAAGGCACTGAGCAGGTCTGCAGCAGGGGTGGGGAAGGCAGCCAGGGAGCAGGAGGAGGAACTGGTGACTTTAGAATCCTGATCAATTCAACTACCTTTCAATCCAGTTCTGCAAGTGTTTACTTACCACATCCTGGGTTACATGGGAGATTTTGAAAAGGTATGAAAAATTGCTGCGCATAGCACATGGTTAAAGAGTTGACATCCCTGTATCAAGTGACCAAGGAACCATTCAAGATTTATTGGGTGGTTAGATGTTTTATCAGAATCATCGGTAGTGATTTAACTCTTCAAAAAAGCATGAAGTCTTTCAAACATAAAAAGTATAGACCCCACAGTAGAGGATACTGCAAACATTGGTTTAGCCATCACTCAGATTGAACAAATCTTAATGTTTTGCCATTTTTGCTTTATATCCTTTTCTAAAGACTGGGTCACGTTCTAATGCCTCCCTGGTTCCATTTATTCTCTCCCTCCTCTGAAGTAGCCCCTACCTGAAGGGTAGATTTCTTGTGTATGTTTTTCTATTCTTGTTACATATGAATCGTTAGGGTGGAAAACCTAATATGCACTCACAGCACGGGTGGAAGAAGATTTCTTATGCAGAGGTTAAGATATAAAAGTAAAAAGTGAATTTTATCTTCTTAGAGGAGAGAGACAGAGTGGGAGAGGGGAAGTGGGGGTGGGGAAGAGAGCAAGGACATGGTGTGGCATCCCAAAGAAAGAGAAGGGGGTGCCACACTGAGGCCAAGTGGCTTGCTGATTTTAAGGGGGACTAAGAGAAAAAAAAATGGTGATGGCTGTCAGTCGATAACAAAAGCAGCAGCAGGATGTCAAAGTCTAAGAGTTGGTTTCCCTGCCTTTCCTTGGAGATGGGATTATCTCAGGAGATGTGACTTTACCCTCAAGATATGGTCATGGCTATAGTTTGTTCTCCTCCTGTTCACTCAGGAACTCTGTAAAAGCAGATTCCCAAAAAACAATTTTGAAAGAGAGAGATTTACATCTCTTTTCTGTCTGTTCAGCTCTTTTCAGAAGTTGTGCAAAACAGAACTCCTGCAGGGTGCCTGTTAGTGGGAGAACTCATAGGATTGATCTTTAACTGTTACTGGGGAAATTGTAGGATTAGGTATTTTCCTGTTGTTTTTGCACGGCTGCCCCTTTCATGAATAGAGCTGTAATATATAATGTAATGGTTAGTGATCACTATATCTATGCATATGTATGCATGTATATGTGTTTATAAATTAGTGAAAGTAAATTTTATCAGCCACCCACAGCTTATATTCATTACTTTCTATATATCCTGGACTGAATGAAAGAGATATTAAGCAAAATTGTTTAACACCTACACTTCTCTGTTAATCACCCAGTGAAACTTGGTAGCCTCTAGAATATAGATCCTACTTTCCTCTTTTAGGACCTGAAGTATCCTGTAAGAAGTTTCACAGAACCCCTAATTGTCTTGTTTTCTTTGCATACATAAAGGTAGACAGTTTTAGCAAAATATAATTTAAATATGGACTTACTGAGGTGGGGGTCGATTAGATCATCTTCCAAGGTTTTTTTCTGACACGATGGTGGTTGTTATGAAGGATTCTTTTCTTGTTTTTATCTTGAACTGAAGAGAGATTTGATAGAAATAAATATGGTTAAAGTTCATATGGTTTTAAAAAATCCATATTTATTGCTTCTACATAGCTAAATATCTATATGACTTTTCTCAAATATTGTCAACCTTCACGACTTCCCTATTCCTTTCCAAACATGTATGTGTGGATATAGTGAGTATCTAAATTTGGTAGCAATCAGGATTGGCGAATGTGCCACCATTAAAAAACCACAACATTTCAGATGATCTGCTTCTTGCTCTGGATTCATTGTGGATATTTTTCATTATTCATTTTGTTTGTATCAAAATAACAGTCCTCCAGCCTCTCCTCTCCAGCTCTGTGTCCCTAGTAATTTTTTGTCCTCATCAAGTCCAGAAAATATAGTGTGACAATGTGGCATTTAGTACTTTGGTACAGTTGCCCTAATTATTGTGTAATTTTGATAAAAGAAGCAGGTTGAAAAAAACATAAATATGCAGATTATTCTTTTTAGGCCAAGGGTGAAAAGATGGGTAGGTTCATGGGTGGGTATATTTTCTGTAATTTTTTTTATTCGAAACTTCAAAACTCAGTTTAAATCTTATCTCTAGGAAGGCAGAATGGTTAAATTCTTCACCATTCTTCACCATTCTAATCACCCACGTACTTGGTGTAACTTCAAGAAATGTGTTTGTAGTAAACACTGTGGCATAGAGCTGGCTTTAAATTATTAATGTATTTTTTTGTCATTGACCTCATGTGGTTCCAGATGTGTCTATTAACTCCCCAGTCATAGTGAAAGCAACCCAGGGACTGGTTTGGTATTCTTAATTTCTTCTGATACCCTTGCTTTGGTGCCTATTTCAATATTTGTTGGGCTCTAAAGTAACAGCCATAACATTCCCCTCTGATTCTGAATTGATTGTATGATAGACACAAGAGTCAAATAGGTGATTGTGTGAACGATCCACATATCGGTTCTATTGCTGGTAGAGTTAGGTTAGAGAATGTGGCTTTGACTGTAGTCAAATTGGGCTTCCTTGTAATGTTCCCCTTGAATTAAGCTCGCCCACTCAGCAAATAGGCAGAAGAGCTAGAAAACTGCAGGCCACCTTCCATGGGGGCAGAGTCTACTCTGATAGGCTTACCGCATGGGAGAGCCTAAAGGAGAACTCACAAGCCTTGCAGCAAAGGCAGAATTGAAAGAGAAAGATAGGTCACCTGGGAATAGCAACCACTTAATTAAGAAATGTAGACCCGTGGGTATCAGACTCTGTCACCAAGCAGATGAATCACTTCTCTCATTGGAGAAAGTGAATGAATAAAGGAGAGATGGAAAGAGTTATTCCAGAACTATTCCCTTCTGGAGAATGGGGAGAAAGTATTCCCACAGAGTCATGGGAATAGGGAAGTGGATTCCCCTCTACAAGATAGAGTGCACTATTTGTGTCAATGCCATTAGATTGACTGACCCATAATTAAAACAAGAAGCCAACAGTGAAAGAAGCATAATTACAGTTTTACTCATATGGATCTGGTGGTTACGGGGAAATAAAATATATAGCATATTGCATAAATTATTGTAAGTGGGAAGACAGGCATATGCAGCACAATTGGCTCAGGTCATGGTGTTTTAGCAACATCCATCCTACCTTGGAAATAGCTCCTGGATTTCTCTTCACCTCTCTGGCCATGTCCATTTACTGAACTCCTCATATAATACAAGTAGAATCATGTCATTTACAAGCTGAAGCTCTTCTCTGCTAGTTCTCCATTCCTAGTGCCCAAGGATATGGCATATAAGGCCCCAGTCTGCTTCTTGAACCTGCACACATGCCTGTTGTTCTAGCCACATTGAACTCCCACCATCCCCTGAATGCTCTGTGCTCTCCTAGTGACCACACCAATGAATACACTGCTTCTTCCAACTAGCGTTTCATTTCCCCCTTTGTAGGTGAACTCTTACTCATACTTCAAGACATAGCTTAAGTATGACCTCCTGTATGGAGCCTGCCCTAATGCCTAGGATCAGTTACTCCCTCTTCTGTGTGCCTATATCATCTACTAAACATTGACTGCACTGAATTGTAATTACTAGTTTGTGCCTGCATTCTTAACAACCACCTCCAGAATAGCTAACATTCCTGTGGCTGGAAACTGGGCCAAGAACTTAATTGTATTCATGCCTCACAACAACTCTGTGAAATATGTACTACAGTTATTCCCATTTTGTGGATTAGGAAACTAAGGGTTAGAGAATTTAAGTAATATGCTTATGTTCCATAGACTCTGGTAAGTTCCAGAGCTGGGTGTCAAATCCAAGTCTGTCCAATTCAAAGCCTTTATCATTACATTCCATGCTGCCAAGAGTGCAGTCCAACTACACAGGGTGCCCTGTTAATGTGAGTTCATGTCAGGGTCTGGCACTTAGCGGGCATTAATAATTTTTTAGCTTTATAATTTCTCTTTTTCTGTAAAGTGGCTAATTACTTATACGCACAAGGTTGCCATGTGACTTAAGTGCATTCAGCACTGAGCACATCACCTGGTGCATAGTAGGCACCTGTGAATCTTTAGTCCCTAAATGAATGAATGAAAATTTAACTTTTATTGTAATACAATTGAGAGCAATGCATTCTTCAGGATGCCATTAGCTTTCTAGTGATTTCAGTGAAGCGTGGTTTTCCAGGCCATTCTTTTGCGGGCTGAGGCAGCTTCCCTCTCCAGGATACTGGCTGTTTATTTTCCAAGTGACAACTTGATTTACTGTTTTCCTTCTCATCACTTTCAAGAAGCATCTGCAGGCTAGTGAGTGACCCAGGCAGCGTGGAAAAGTCCATTTATTTCTCTGCTGCATCTTTCCTACAGAGAGTCTGAGGCTAAGAGTTGGAAATGGCCTCAGGAGGTCAGATTTCCTATGTGTTCTCTTTTGTAGTGCAGGATTGCTCATAGCAACACAATTTCCTGTCTGCTGGTACACTCTGCTTTTAAAATACCTGTGTGATCCGACTGGCAGGCAAAGAATTCTGTCATTTGTCCTTGGGGGATGGCTCTGCAGTTTGATCTTTCCTAATGCTTTGTTTGGCCCTAAAATATATCATAAGGAAATGAGACAGGGAGAACCAAAGAGTGTAGTCACTGTGCAATGTTTTGCTTTTTAAGTTCCTCCCCAAATTCTAGCAAAGAAAAAAAGCCATTAAGTGATGTGCAATAGAATTCACTCCAGTAAAAGAATTTCTACTTTCCCCTCACCTTTGCAAATAGGATTATCTCACACAGCCCAACAGACAACCTGGGTGTCTGCCCACAGCTCCTAAGAGGCCCTTCGATGTAGGTGTTCTTATTCTGCATGTTAGATTCCTAGCAGATTGCATGGAAAGGAAATAGACTTGTGCAAGAACCAACACACACTTGCCTTGCCTTGTTCCTTTGCCAGCGAAGAACCCAAATTGCTATTTTAACTCAAGGCACCTTTCAGCATTGAGTGGATATGCAGCCTCTCCATTTCCCAGCTGTGGCAGACTGGTTGTGGGATTGTGGACTTATTCTCTTATTTCTGCAGTTATATACTCCCTCCCTTGAGCTCATTGCTTCTTTTGTCATTATCCTGGCTTTTTTGCCTGGGAGGCAGTGGCCAGAATTGGGTGATGTGTGAGTTCACAACTTGAGAACTTGTAACCTCTCACTGCAGCGGTGCTGGTGGAGAAGGCACCACAGGGCCCCTGCTGAGTTCGTGAAGTTACACTAAATGAGTTGGCAGGCCAGCCTCAAGACCACAGGCCATCCCTTTGTCTGGCAGGGAGGACAAGAGTAGCCCGTGTGTTTTTGTGCCTCATTAGCTTCCATGTGGGCCGGGCCAGGATGGGCAGCCGCACTGCTGCATGAGGCCCATTTGAAGGACAAAGGATGCATGTGGCCATGAGAACAATTTTGCTGTGTCTCTGAGGCTCATGATCATCATGGGAAGGGGGAGGTGGCCCCCACTCCCTTTCTGGAGCACAGCAGGTGTTATGCCCAGGGCCACTAGCAACAGCAGCTCCAGAGGAGTCAGCATTTTAATAAACTCTTCCTAGTGTCTAAAAATTCCATTTCAAAGGCTTTTTAATGGAGGTGAAGAGTATGATATTCTCAGTTTGACTTTTTCCATCCTGGAACTAGAGGATTTGGAAGGAGAGGCAGCCTGTCTCCCCTGCTTCCCTGCTTGGGTTCCTGCTCTTACCTATCATCGTCCTTGGTTTCACCTTTCCAAGGGGTGAGCTTCATGCAGCTGCTAGGCACCTGCTCTGAGAATTTGGGTTTCTGACAAGGTAGTGGTGTGATGTAGTAGCGGAAGTTGGAATGAGAATCATAGAATTATGACTTTGGAACTGGCACGCGCTAGTGCCTTGGACGACCTCTATAAAGTCTGTGTGCTTCCATTTCCCCACATTGGTGTAATCATAGCAAGTTGACCTCACAGAGTGCTGAGAGAATACAAATAATGATCGAGAAAGCGTTTGGAAATATATAACACATTGAGGAAGCTGCGAACGTCTGCTTAAAGTGACCCCAGAATCCTTCTTTAGCCATTCCTGACATGTTCTCATCTTGAGTCCTTTCTTGTCTAATTCTGTGTCCTTTTTTGTCACTTTTTGCCTCTGGCCCTCAGTTTTCCGTGGTTGCACTTGGATCTTAAGTATCCAGACTTTGGCTTCCTCCTGTGCTCTCTGGCTCACCAGCGTCTCTGCCTCGCAGTTCCCGAGGCTGTTCCTGCTAGGAACTTTTGCTTCCATTCTTGCCCACTAAAATACAAACCTCACTCTAGGAACTGTATCAACATCTAGGCTGAACCAATTCCAGGCAACCCCTGAAAAAGTCATTCAAATTTGTTTTTAAAGGATTATGCAATCTTTTAAAAATTCACATTGGGTCCTTCTGTCCCTCTTAGTAAAATTAAGCACTGGTTCCCCAAAACCTATAGAATAAAGCTCGAAGTTCTTGATCTCAAAGACTAGTGTGGGTTCTTAAGACACCAAACCATTAAGAACCACATGCCCCATTAAACAGTTTTGTCCATTTCTCCCACACTTCGTAGATTGCACAGTTAAGAATATTTTACACTGAATATTTTAATCTTCTTTAGAATTTCTCAGAGAGATAGAGTTATTATTATATAAATCATTAGTTGGGTGTTTTTTGGGGGGAAGGGGTGGATAATAGAATTGAGTTAATGCTTGTTAATGCCATGTATATATCAGTACTCAGATTAACAAGCCATTTGAAAGATCAGTGCTTTACGTATCTTATAGAAACTGATTTAAAATCTTGAGTTATACATATCTAGATTACATCTAGTGTTTAATCAATTGGACACTTACAAATAACGGGTAAACGATTTGTTGTCCTACAGAGTTGAGCTCTGCTTTTCATGCAGTGAGAATAACATTTTTTATTTTAACACATATGCAATTGATTGTAAACTTTGGGGTGATATAATTTAAACGGGTTTAAACAGTCCATTAGCTGTGTCAGTGCCTGCTCTCTTGCCAAGCTGTATTTTATGCTAAGCTGTTGTGTACTGTGTTACATAATCCCCTGCATTCATTTTCTCCACCTATTTAGCTTGAATACGTACAAGGTGACTGCATTGTCTCTTTAACCTCCTTCTCAGTGTAAACACCAAGTGTAGAAAACAGATTTTGGGCACTATTAGGTTTTTCTAATGGAGGGCTCAAGGAATTGAATGGGCTTAGAAATGCGTGTTTGTCACTATTTGGTTTTGCCCCTTTTAGTTGCCTTCACTGTCAACTTAGTATGGTTTTCAAGGAGATAAGAAAGGGCTTGAGTCTCAGCTACTGGAAGGAAATTAAGACAGATTGGGGCATTAAAAGAAAAATAATGTCAGTTGTGAGAGTGTACAAAAGAATAATTTCTTCCAGGTCCTTACTTCTTCCTAGCCCTTGCTTTGCTCTCTTAAAGACTGGGTCATTCATTGCCAGTGCCTCTCCTCCCCACAATAATCAGGAAAAAAGTATTCCATGAATTAAAAATTGAAATAAATTTGCCTGTCTGGAATATAATTCAGAAAGGAGCTTTCGTTGTCTATTGTTTGTTAATGTATGGAGGAGATAGTCCAACAGATAGGGTGATGCCACGCTTTGGTAGTAGCCTCTGGCCAGGGAAGAAGTAAACTAAGAAAATTCTTCATTGGATGGAGAGATTGGGAAGGTTGTGAACTGTTACAGCAGTTTGCATTAAATATTTGCAAAGGAAGACACTTGGCTACATAAAATCTTCCTTGGTGTATTTGCATGGAGATTAGCATAAATATGCATCTGATTTGCATAGGCCCTCTTTCTCACATTGGTTTTATTTCTTATTTATTTATTGTAATATTCTCTTCTCTACACTGATGTCAATTTTTTCTATGGCCTTCCACATAAAACAAATTCTTTTGTTTTAACTATACTCAGATTCCATGGAGGAAAGGGAAACATTTCTTTTAGTAAGGATGAGTGATTTACATAAAGTGAGGGAAATTGGTCTGTGGCTTAATTTATCCAAAGTTTGGGATAGTTTGTAAGTCAATGCACAGCTCGATGACTCATTTGTGGCCTTTGAGAAGTAGAGTAGGAGCATGTGGAATATCCAGTGTGATGGGCAAGGGGAAAAGTAACTGATATTTAGAGAAAAGCACAGACGTTCTCCAAGTTCAGAGTACCACAAACCACTGTGTTGTCTTGGGCAAGTCACTTATTTCTAGTCATCAATTTCTTTTTTAATAAAATAAGGGCATTAAATCAGACAATCTCTAAAACCCTTTATCGCTCTGAAATTTATTATTTTGACAGATTCCTTGCTCTAATTATATGGAAAATATTAAGCACCATGTAGCACATTAAATAATATCCTGGTGTCTTGCTGTTCTGTATCAAGCTTTCCCCCTTTGAAGGGTACTCGGTGATTAATTTAAACTTCACTTTATAGGCACTACTTTCCTTGCTCATTTATCTTAGTTCAGTGGGCACACAAGGTATAACTTAAATGTTTATAGAAGACACCCATTAATACACCACGTGTGGTGCCAAGGACATGCATAGTAGTTGGCTCTGTGCACATCCTCACCTGTGGAAAAAGAGCTTAGTTGCAATAACTACATTTGATTTGTCATCTTGTACTCTAGATCAGGGTCACCTCCAGGTCTCTTGAGCAGGGGCTTGTCCAGCTGCATTTTAACAAAGCCATTTCTTCAGAAATGAGAGGGGAAATCATGAGAATAGACAGGGCACTAGGGAATTGGATAGATTTATTTCAAACACGCAGACAATGCCGAATTTCTGCTTTATGATTTTTGCAGGCTAAATTTTGGTAAAATGAATCAGACATGAGTTGTGTGCTAATAACATATATGTGTGCAGGTTACCCTATGGTCCTTTATAGGTGAACAGGTTCCTTTTGCTTATAGCAGTGTGTGCGCAAACAGAAATATGCAGGTAGACACATATCACTGGGACCCTCTGGAACAGGCAAGAGCAACATATCTTTTCTTTAACTCTCTGGAGTATGAAGTTGACATTCATGTTTTAATGATCTCATAATGCTATGATTAATTTAACCATATGTAGTGTGTGGTCATCTCCTCACATTGTAAGAGTGACTCCTTTATAGCTCTTACTTCATGATGAGAACATATTATTTTATTTTGCATAAGAAATGTACCTGGGGCTGTGACAGTTGATAGATGTCTGAATTGAAGTGGACTTGGCTTTGGCTGGAACATAGTTCTGGCAGGGAAATACAATTCTCTCAACCTTATTTTGTAGTCCCCAGTCTTTAGAGGGACACTGCATGTCTAAACTACTGTTACCAATTTCCCCTTATTAATGAGGTACTTTTGATAGCTTTTGACCAGCCCTGACGTGAAGTAGCCACCCCTAGTGAGGCTGTCTGGACAGAAGACAAACGGGAGCCCACAATGCTGTGTGTCCACATTATAAACCACATCAACAGATGATAAAGTAAAATGTATTCTATCCTCTTACCTTGACAAATATACCTTCGTTAACTACCTGGAAAGCCAGGTTCAAATGTAGAATTTTTGGATTCCCTGGGTGCCTGTGTTGGGAAATAGCAGCACAAAAGAATCAGCCACTCTCTTGTCCTCAGCCCATGGCTTGTCCCCTTCTCTTCCCACTTTTAGCTCTATCCTATATCCCAAGGGATCTGGTATAAATGCATGTGTATGCCCCAGCCCACATGGCCAAGCTCTGTGCTCACTCCTGCAAGTAGTCTCACATGGCTACTCCTTAGACCTTGAGGTATGTACGGTGACAGTGTGGTTGGCCTTTCAGAAAGGTGGACCCAGGGAAGAGGCCTGCACAAGCCCTGAAACAGGCTTGGAGCCCTTTAGGTAGAGAATTACAGGGTTCTAGTCTCTGGAATGTGGTCTTGGAAGAGAGTATTGGCTCCAGTGGAGTGCCATCTTGACCCTGTGCACCCCTAGTTCTGTGGGGAGGGATGTAGCCATATGACAGTATGACCAGGGTCACCTAAAACAGGACATCCCAGAGCAGAGGTCCCTTTTGCTTAAGTTTAAAAGTCATAGTGCTGTCTTGTCAAAGCATATCACCAAATTTCATTCTGTTCCCCTTTCCTCACCTGCTCGATCACCATCTCAGATCCCACCTCCTCTGTAATAACCCAGCTATGTTTCACTGTGCTCAGGGCTCTACCATGGAAACCAGAGTTAGTTGGGTTATTGATGGATGGAAATCAGAGCCAAATCTTTCAGGGTAATTGATTTTTAGTTATTGGTCAATAAAAGGTACCTAGAGCTAAAGAGTTCTTTGTCAGAACACTTAATTATCCATTCTAAACCAGCTCTTCTACAAGCATTTTAACACCATCACTGAAGCAAAAGCAATGTAAGCCTCTGTTGACTATTTTGCCTGAAATTTCTCTTTAGGTTTTTCCTTGAGAAAATTTGAAGGAAAGGCAGCAAGCTCTCCTGCATCACTGCATGTGTCTTCTACCCTTGCGTAGACACATAGTTTCTCTGCATTCTCTGCAGTCACCTCTTCTTCTTTTTTTATTATTTTGGAGACAGGGTCTTATTCTGTTGCCCCAGCTAGAGTGCAGTGGCATCATCATAGCTCACTGCAGCCTCAATCTCCTGGGCTCAAGTGATCCTCCTGCCTCAACCTCCCGAGTAGCTGGGACTACAGGCATGTGCCACCATGTCCAGCTAATTTTTCTAATTTTTGTAGAGACAGGATCTTGCTCTTGCTTGGGCTGGTCCAGTCACCTCTTCTGCTAGTTTCCCTAGTATTCAGCTACAGGTCTTGTGGAAGAGTCAGACGGAGTGTTGCGTGGGTATCAGTGCAAGGGCAGAGGAAGTGCTTTTGTGGTGTCTTTTCTTTGGTATTTGCATTGACCTTACTCTTGCCAGTCAAGCGTTGATTGCTTTCCTCTTTTCTTTTCCTATAGCTCGAGAGGAGAACGTGGCCACTTTCCGAGGCTCAGAGTACCTGTGCTACGACCTGTCTCAGAACCCAATCCAGAGCAGCAGTGATGAAATCACCCTCTCCTTTAAGACCTGGCAGCGTAACGGGCTCATCCTGCACACGGGCAAGTCGGCTGACTACGTTAACCTGGCTCTGAAGGATGGCGCGGTCTCCTTGGTCATTAACCTGGGGTCCGGGGCCTTTGAGGCCATTGTGGAGCCAGTGAATGGAAAATTCAACGACAACGCCTGGCACGATGTCAAAGTGACACGCAACCTCCGGCAGGTAATGGCTGAGGGAAGAGAGAGCCCGGAAGGCTCGTCTTAGGTGGTTGGGTAGGAAGCTTGCAAAGCAGGTGATGGGCGAGGTGGAGAGGGGTATAGACGCAGGTATGGATATATCAGTCTTTCTCCCAGTCTTTGCAATTTCACAAGAAAAATTATGAGATTATGTTTCTCCTCATGCTTCAATTCTCCATTTGTGCTTGTTATTTAAGAAAAAAACTTGGTTGTCGCATAGATAATAAAAGTTATAAGTACTTTCATCCCTTTTATTCTGCTTTCCTTTTATCATTTTCTTAATTACATTTAAATCTTATCGTATTATTGTTAAATTCAATTAGGGACAGCATTTTGTTTCTGCAGCTTGGTAGATCTCCCTCATTCTTTGAATATATGTTTTTCTTTTTTAATTAAGTTAAGCCATTGCCACGATGCCATAATTTTAATTCCTTCCAGAAAATCTTCCTTTTCTCTCCTATTAATTTACTGCCCCTCCCCAACTTTTTTTTTTCTGTTGTTATATTAACCTCTAGCCTTGGAATTAATTAGTTGGGATCTTTCTGAATTCCTATTTCTCTGTTCCTTGATGTGGTGGTCCTACTCTATTGCCCCTGTCTCTACCTCCCAGACTCTTCAGTTGACTGGGAGGCCTGGAAAGTGGAAGGACCCACATAAAAAAGTCAACTTTGGAGCAGCCTTTCCTGGTTCTGTCCGTGCTTGGGAACTCCCATCGCCTGCCGATTCTAAGCAGGCAACTCCGTCAGGTGACAACATTCTCAGGAAGCCTTAGCCAAGTGAAGTTGTGTTCAATTTCCTAACCAATAATAGTGATAATACCTTACCAACCCACATCAGTAAAAGAAAAATATTTCCTATAAAAGTCAAGATCTGTGCTGAGACTGCATTTTCCAGTTTGCTGTGTTCATTTGGTTTTCCTACTTGCAAATTTGTCATTAAACCTAGTTGGATAGCATCCATCCTTTATTAATCAGAAAACACTATGCAAATTTCTAGAAAGTGCTTATCAAATTTTCTTCTGCAATATGATTGATTTAATGCCTTCTAATGTAAATATGAAAGCATAAGAAATGACAGGTGTTTTGCATATGTTTTCTGTTTAATAAAAGCCTAACTCAGTAATGCCAAACAAATGGTGTACACACTGGAAGCACACAGTAGTTGAAACACACATTTCCACACTTAAGGATGTCAAGGAAGCCACCTGGTTGGGAGATTCCATTCTGTCTGTGGTGAAGTTGCCAAATAACACAGGACTTGGAGTTCCCAATCATCTTAATGTACATGGATCAGACATTTTCGAATCATTGTTCTATGTTTTTCCTCCAAGGTCAAAGAACACTACTGCTATTATCTTCTTTCATCCTACTGTAACCATACTTCTCCAGAAAAGAACTAACTTTTCAACTGTCAAGAGAAGCCAAATCAAATTTCCATTTGCTCACATAGAAGAGCTTAATATGTGTGAGCTGTAGAGATTAGACCAAAAAGTGAAATACGACCTTTTGGCAGTTGTGATTGGCAGGTACGAAATAACACCCTTTAGGCATTAGTCAGTGGAGGAGAGACTTTTCATGTACTGGGGGGCAGAATCAGGTCATGGTTCTCACCAAGCTGTTTCTCTAACTCTCTCCCACCATTCCTTGCTATTCTAGAATGATTCTAACGAGCCTGAGAAAGCCTTGCTTTTGTTTCTACTAAAAACACTTTTCTAAAATAGTGTAAGGTCCCAATGAGGTCCTTTAAACTGAGAAAGGATAAACCAAACTACAACTCAGATATTGGTTGTGCTGTTTTAGCCAGAGCCACTAGACGAAAACCACCCTGGATGGTTTTTGTTGCAAGCTCGAGGGCCCCATTCCTCTCTGTGTCCTTGGACAAGCCACTTAACCTTTCTACATCACAGTTTCCATTAGTGAAATGGTGATTACAATCCTCCCCAGCCATGTGTGGTGGCTAAATATGCAAAGCACCTTATGTTCCAGAAGGATTGTGAGCTCATCCATGGTCTGGGTGTAGACGTGCAGTGACGTGCGCATGATCTACAGACTGAGCGCTCTGTCTCAGAGGTGACTGCGTCTGGCTGGAGCCAGGGCTGCAGCTCAGCACAGCACTCTGTTCTAGATGCGGCTGCAGAGACGCCAGGGTACAGGGGTATTTCTCAGAAGACGGAGTGTTAATTTTGTGAGAAAGTGCACGTAAAATTGGAATGCATTGAAATCCTGACTAAATTTTGCATCCAAATGCAATTTTTTGAAAGAGAGGGAAATCTTCGAAACGCAAAGTTGATTTTGCAAATGCAATCTTTTTAGTGCTGAATCCTATAAGATTATTATTTTGCCCATTTAAAAACACATTTATAATATCTTTTTGAATTCCCTAGAATACATTTGAAGGATCAGATGCTCCTGTCTATTTAAATGAAACTGTAAATAGCTTCATAAATATTTGATAACAAACGAGCATCATCCATGTTTTTGGTAAGGTTGAATGGCTTCTGTGGCAAAAATTCACCTGAGTAAAGCTTACCTGGGGTTTCCTGGAGTATTTATTACCAAATGAAGCAGAACTCTCCTCATTTCTTCCTTCATGGTTATCATTTTGTGTCCTTCATGGTCCTCATTTTGTGGGGGTTCTGCCTTTAAGCCTTAATTTAAGTGAGGGCCAAGGCCAGGTACTTTTTTGGGCTTCCGATTGAAGAAAGAAATGTGGATTACCTGTATTTGTTCCAAACTATAATGGGGATTAGGGACCAAGGTAGTGAGGTATTTCTGTGTGTGTATGTGTGTGGGGTGGTTGGTCCATGGCTTTGCCTAAGTCCAAGGTCATGGCCACCACATTAATTGTCATACCTTTTTGTGTTACTTTTGTTAAACCACAAACACAAAACTGGAGTTACCAGACTTCCTTTCTTCCAGCCTCCCAGCTCAGGGTGTGTTGGCAATTCAGCATTTGAAAATAGTAACAAGGAGACTAATTGTAGGGCTTCTCTAGCCAGTCCTCTCTGCTATCCATAGAAGAAATTGCTTAAAAGCTTGAAAAGCATTGTTCAAGGGGAGTGGGAGGAGAGAGAGTCCAAAGCATTCTGGCAAAGTAAACAAAATAATAACCTCATTGGGTAATAAAGAAGACTATAACTTTTTTAAAGCTTTCTAACAACACAGTTATTCTAAACTTAGAGGAAAGGAAAGAGAAGAATGTTCCCTTCTGGCTGGCCTCACAAATCCACAAAAATCAAGGAGGTTATAGATCTTTAAATTACCTGTGGAAACCCATAGTACACTACTTAACATAGCCTTTCTATGCTAGGTTTGATCTATAAATGTTTTAAGTTCTTTTCTTTTTAGGAGAAAGTCATGATCGTCCATCCATGTAGTCAGAGTCAGACGTGAAAAAAAAATACAACATATTGGTATTTCAGTTCTTTCTATCTGTTTATCTACGTGTGGAGCGATACACTTGGGGAGGGGGACTTTCAGAACAGGCGGAATGTGTGCTGGGGGTGGGAAAGGAGCGGGAGTGGGACATGCTCACTCAGAAGAGCCCTTGGGAAGTAAGTATGACGCTCATTCTAACTGGGGCGAGGTGTGCTCTGAAAGGTATTTAGAATAGACGTGGGGAGTTACAATGGCACGTGGACCACAGCTCCTCTCCTGGCGGTGCCCTGGGTGGCAAAGGTTTTCCATAGAGTCCTGGTCTCATTGTCTTCCCCTCCCTCTCTTTTTCTGTGTCGGGTGCCTTTTTTTTGAAAAACTAACACAAGATCATTCATGCGATGTGTCATTTTACTAACCGACTAATGTACTAACACCCTAACGACTCATCTTTGTTTTTAGTTTTTTTAATTAACAATCGTTCTGTTCACAATTTTTAATTTCCTTTCTTCCCCCTTCTCCGCAAAGCACTCAGGCATCGGACACGCTATGGTAAACAAACTACATTGTCTGGTAGATATCATTCTTATTGTCTCTTTTTTTGGGTTTGCCGTGTGTTGCCCCCCTTTTCCTTCCCAAACCCCCCTTTTATCCCCTGTAGACTAATTTCTTCTTCTTTTTTAATTTGTGTTGAATTAAATGCAAACTTTTCTTTTTCTTAAAAAAACAAAAAAACAAAAAAAACGACGGGGATGCACTTGTCCTGGAAATGATATTTGGTCAATTCTGGTGGGGATGGTTTCCTTTTCTGTAGTTTTCCAATTTTTTTCCCCTAAAAGTATTTTTTTTTAAAGACAGTTTCTCCATTTAGCTAAGTTAGTTTTGTTTTGTTTTCTTATTTTGCAACTTCCAAGCTACAGACTAGGGACAACAGAGATTTACAGTGAGCACTTCTTTCTCTCCATGTGTTCCTCTCCTCCCCACTCTTCCTCTTTCCTTTTTTCTCCTTCCCACTCCTTAATCCCTGTTCTCTTTCCCTTTTGCGTGGCCATGGCTGCCACAGGTGATCTGGGGAGGAACGTACTTGACTTCCTAAATTCTTCCTGTCCCTTCTGTACCTTCCTCCCGCTCCGGGGCCAGAGGAGCTCCGCCAGTCGTGTTCTCCATACGAACTCTGCATGGCATGTTCCTGTCTCGTGGATTTCCCCATCAGCACCAGAATTTGTTCCTCCATTTTCCTCCTCATTACTAACAACCTACTACCACCCCAACTCCACTTTCTTCTCTTTTATTTTATCTCCCCAACTCTTCTTCATTCTCCTCTCATCCTTCATATGTTTTGGGGTTGGGTTTGGACTTTTTCTTTTCTTTTCTTTTTTTAAGTAAGGGAGGTGGCAGGCAGGGGAAAGATGACCCTTTAGTTCCGAGTGATTTTTATTTTTCCACTCCCATCTTCTTCTTCCGTTCGTCCAGTGCATGTAAGTGTGAAGTGGATTTTGATTCTTTCCTTAATTTCTCCTCACCCATTCCCACTTCCCTCCTTTTTTTTTTTTCTTCTGCCTTCTCTCTTGGCTCCAGACACTTTTCGCATGGTGTGCCAGTGTGTGGTGTGTGCACGCTTTGAGGCTCCACCTTTTCTCTCCGCCCTCTGCTCCTTCCATGGATGTTGGGTGTGAGGGTGCTATTTATTCCCGGTGGGCATTATCAATACTATTGTTTTGGTTATTATGCCTCATCATTTCTTTCTTTTTGTTAGAGTTGCCTTTTTTGGTTTGGGCCATTTCTTCTCTGGGTGGTGGTGATGGCAGCCAAGGGAGGGCAGGGTTGGTGTCCTTGGGGAGTCCATGGCATGTATCATCCATGACACATCAGAATCGAGACCCTTCTCCTTCACTCCCTGAATGCATGTTTGTCAGTGTGGTGTGTGAGCCAAAAAAGAAACAAATAAAAAAAAAAAAAGAAAAGAGAAAAGAAAAGAAAAGAAAAAATCATCAACAACCAAAGACCAACCTGTAACAAACTTCATCATCAAATGTCTCCTTTGCTGTTTTTCACTACCCCCATAAAAAACAACCATAAAAGAAATAAGCAATCATTTTAGCACTGAACTGAGATAAGTGATACCATCTGAGGGTGGTTCCATTTTCTAGCCTGACTGAGTCAAGAGCTCAATGGGTAGAACAAGGTGCCCAGCTTGGCAATTCCAACCAGCTCTCCCCTCAGTCTGTAGGGGGATACTGGAGCACTGGGACCCAGGGAGGCAGACCAGAAAATGGAACTTGGCTGCACATACCCAAATCAAACCCAATTAGCAAGTATACCTCACCAAAATCTTAATGAAAGTGATGCCACAAATAGGGAGAGCCACTGGGATTTGATAGGACTGTAAAGTCATTGTTGGGATTTTTTTTTTTTTGTCCCTATGTCCGTTCACCAGGTGACAATCTCTGTGGACGGCATTCTTACCACGACGGGCTACACTCAAGAGGACTACACCATGCTGGGCTCCGACGACTTCTTCTACGTGGGAGGAAGCCCAAGTACTGCTGACTTGCCTGGCTCCCCTGTCAGCAACAACTTCATGGGCTGCCTGAAAGAGGTAGAGTTCATACAACTCCATTTAATGCACTGTGTGACTATTTTGTTTAAGAACAAATGAGATTTCTAGACCAATGACTGGATTTGTCCTCTAATCTGTTCTATAAGGTGATAGGTTGTAGCAGAAAAGACTTCAGACTTGCAAGCAGATGTCCTTTGATCCCATTGTCAGCTGGTTGTATGACCTTGGGTTTGCCACTTACGGACTCTGTAGCTCTGTTTCCTCATCTAACTAATGGAGAATCTTATCCCACAGGTAGCTGTGCTTTACAAATTAAATGCAATAACACAGATGAAAGGCTGTTGAAATCACAAGGCACTAGATGCGTGTAAAGTTTGATTTTGTGCTTTTGACTTGGCAAGTGGGGAAGCTCTAGCTAAAACGGGCTCAATTTGTGGTTGTGTGCCTTGTTTAAAATATAACATATGTATTATTTTACCTTTGCCAAGCCTGCTGTTCCCAAGAGTCTCATTATTTGAGATGAAGGAAAATTCTTTTAATATAACATTAAGCCTCGGAAGACTGGTTTTCCTTTTTTTTTTTTTCTCTCCTTCCCTGAAAACTAGCAGCAGCTATAGCTGTGAAGAAACAGCGGGGTTTTGCCATTACTCATTTATTACCACTGTAGCCGATGTGTTGAGACCTCTGTGTGAGAGCGAAGGAACTTCAGCCAAGTGAAAGTTCAATCTCTAAGGTCAATTGCTGAAGCAAAAAGAATCAGACTTGATTCCGTAGAGTTCTTTCAGAACACTGTGTCATCAGAGCAGTACACTGCAATATTTTGTTAAAGCTAAGCTTGATTGCCTAAGATATCTGTACCATTTCCCCAGGGAAATTCCTTGAGCTAGCAGTGTTCGTTCTTGTAAACAAAAATCCCTTGTGACATCTTATAAGTCTCCTCTCAGGGCATATGTTTTATTCTTATTATGGTTCTTTAAAATTTGTTGAGCATCACTTGTATGTGAGATGGCATTGCACATGCATTCGTTCATGCCACTGTGACTGTGAGCCGTGTCCAGATAGGAATCATGTCTGTTGTGCCTAGCACATAGTGGGTGCATGATAGGGATTTGTTGGATGAGTCCATTTATCAAATAACCATTGGGTACCTTTTTGTGTGCTATAAACTAAACTTGGTGGCTCTTTACAAGCCACAGTCAGCATGCTCAAAAGCTTTGTCCTCTAGGAAGGGAAATGAGATCAGTGAATGAATAATTACAGCACAGGACATCATGTTTTCCATGCTATAGATGAAATACTCTGAGTAGAGAAAACATAAATTTTAGGTGGGAGTCAGTTTGAGAGAAGAAGTCACATTTGTGCCAGGACGTGTTGCAATAAACTATGTGTGAATTGAGAGGAAGGGGTGGAAAGGAGAGATATGACAAGGGAGGAAAAAATATCCAACTCCAGCTTCATATTGTTCCCCACCTGAAGCACAAATTAAAAGGAGGACCCAAAGAGTACTTTCCTCTCTCTGTGGGACGTTACCTAGGCTTCTACTGGTTCAGGGATTCCATTTCTGATGGAATTATGGTAGGCATAGAGATCTTCTTCCCTGGGATTTACTCCTATTTGGATAGAATAAAGGCATAAACTGCTTGATATCTAATGAACCCTGAAAGACTCTTAAACACTGTTAAATCACACTACATCGGAATTGCACTCTCATCAGAAAAAGATTGCAACATTGTTGTTACTGAGGCGGTAGCTCAGGAATGAATGAGGCCTGGTTGCTGTGGAGTGTTCATCCATCTTTGCAGGGTAACAGCCCCGAGTGCGGAGTTTCTCCTGGATGGGATTTAAGGTTGGCCTTCTGGACTAATTTTCCCCAGCACAAAAGTATGTTGAACCATGTCTTGATTATGCATTTGGAGACAAGGGAGCCATTTCCCAACCACAAATCTTCTATTAATCAGGGAGGATGCCCCTGAACATTTTGAAACAAGTCTCGTAACAACACAAAGATGTCTCTGATGATCTTATCCACATGGAACCTAAAGTAAATAAAATCCACACACACATACACACACATGTGTATGCACATACACATGTAGAGAGCAGAAAGCTTCAAAAGTCTGTCAAAAGTGTCATGTAACCACTTAAAAGTTAAAGGCAGTTCTGAAAAACCATCTCAGTAATAGAAATAACTGTAATTAGTGATAAAAATAAACATGTAGGTAGCAACACAAATACACATTTAAATCCAGATCAAGTTAGAAAAGCAAAGTCCAAAACATTGACAAATGAAGAGCGTTATTAATTCCCACCTCCATCTCTGCTTTGCATATGCAGCATTATAGTTCTTCTAAGGGACTTGGCCTTCTCATCTGTCTGAGTACTTTGAACAGGAAACTGTGAGTCTAACGTATTCCTGGCATATCATTTCTTTCCATTTAATCACTACAATTCATTTTTCTGTGGGTAGGTCTGGGACAGTCTTCTCTTGTTTTTGGTATTTGTTTTGACAAATTAGTAAATAGCAAGAGCTTCCAGCTAGGTTGGAATTTAGCTGCTTGATAAATCTCACTTACCCACGTTATTTAACCATAGAGTAGTTTTAACCGTAGGCCCGTCGCCAGTTATTTTACAATTTCTTCTTCCCTTCCCTCTTTTTGCCTTTTTAAAAAGTCGTTTCTTGCCATTTGTGGCTCTAAGTTGTCCTAAACTGAATTGGGTGTTTTATGTGTAATTTTCTTCAAATTATGGGCATGGCAAAGAGACGACAGGATTTCTGTTCCAGGTCATCAATATTTCTTTGTGTGTGGCATAAAATAGTTTTTATTTTTGGAACTATAGTTACCTCACACCTAAAAGCTAAGTTCTAACTCCACTGTTAAACCCAGTGACTGTGAATTTTACCTGTATGCATCCTCCTAACTTGATGCCACTGTAAAAGCCACAGCAAAGTGTCCAAGTTGTCATCAAGCTACTGTGGTTCTCCACACACCCTCATTATCAAGACAAGATTGGCGTCCACTTAAATATTCCAAAGTCAGCATCACGTTCCTCTTTGTGCTATCATGATGTTTTAATGCGTTCATCTTATTTTTATTCTTACTGTGTTCCCAGATCCTAGAATACTTCTTGGCACTTAGTAACTCTTAATAAATATTCGCTGAGTGAAATAATATGTTTGTAAATTAATAAATATCTTTCTTAGTGAATGCTGTTAGGGACTATGGACCACTTGACTTTTCTGGGATGACTAAAGAATACCTTGGCATAGCAATGGTTGAATCTTTTAAGAACCCCCCATACCCCAGCTATCTGATATTAGAGAAATGTTACATAAAAAGCCTCAGCCAGACTAAGAGAAATGGATTGAACCCTCTTTTAGGAAATATGGGATAGAAAAGTCTTTGAGGAAGGCATCATGGTATGATAAAAAGACTATTGGGTTTAAAATCAGCAAATCTGGTCAGAAATACCGGCTCTGTCACTGGCTGTATGGCTTAGCATAAGCCACTGATCTTATATGAGCCTCAGTTTCCTAACCTATAACATGGAGATGGTAAGACCTCTGTTGTGTTCCTCTTAAGAACAAATGAAATGAAGTACGTAAAAGTGAAATCACACAGTATTACAAAATATAATGGTGTTTTTCTATAGTAACTACTATTAAGTATTATGTAATGTATCTTTAAAATAGTTTATGAATATAAATATAAGTCTGAATGAGTATGCATTAGCACATGCAATCTCTATATTGCTCATATTAGCAAATTACTAAAAAAAAATTATTCGTTAGTAGTTTTTTTCAGGAAAAAATTTTTCTGGAGCTTACCTGACTAAAACGATCTCTTATTTGCTAACATAGGGATAACCCATCCCACCCACCCTCAGTCATCACCCTGTTTGTTGCCTTTGGTCATTTACTTGGCGCTGCTGTCTCCCTTTATCAAAATGTCAGCTCTGTGAGGACGAAGGCCTTATTTGCTCATGGGTGTTTTCCCAGCACCTAGAATAGTCCCTGGCATGAAAAATGTACTCAATAAGTGTGTCTGGAATAAATAAATAAATGAGCTAATCCAGTGGAGCTCTAAAATCTGGTGGCATTTACATCAACAGTGTCTTAGTTTAGACTGCTGTAAAAATGTACCATAAACAATGTAATTACAAAAAAGCAGAAATTTATTTCTCACAATTCTGGAGGCTAGAAGTCCAAGATCACGGTGCCAGCATGGTCAGGTTCTCGTGAGGGCCCCCTTCCGGGTTTAGACTACTGTTTTCTCTTTGTATCCTCGTGTGGCAGAAAGAGGGTGAGAGCTCTCAGGGTCCCTTTGTAAGGGCACTGACCCCACTCATGAGGGCTCCGCCTGCATCACCTGATTCCCTCCCAGAGGCCCCACCTCCTAACACCATCACATTGGACATTGGGATTTCAACATATGAATATTGGAGGGAGATAAACATTCAGTCCTTAACAAACAAACAATATCTATGGAAAACCTACACTATGCCAAGGAACATGCTAAGGCACAGAGCTGAGTCCAACATGGTTCCTGCTTTAGAGGACCTCACACGTGGGGGTGGGGGAGGCAGACACACACATGTAATCTCAATAAATGGCAGTTAACGCACAGGATGAAGCATCTCCAGTTGCAATGGGGCTGCTGAGGAGAAAGACCTAACATATCCTGGGGCTCAGAGGAGGATCCATGCAAGAGATAATGCCCAAGGTGAGGTGCTTGAAGAGGAATAGAAGGAAACAGGAAAGAATGGGGAAAAGGTGCTCTAGGATGCGGGACAGCGTGACCAAAGTCCGGGAGGCAAGGGCACAGCCTGGTGTCTGGGGAGGAACTTGAGAACGGTTTGTTGATTTCAGGATCGACCTGAAATATAAGATTAGGAATTTTGGAGATGTAGGTGCAGAGTTAGGTAGGGATCATTTCATAGAGGGCTTTATTTCATGCTATATCCTTGGACTTTATTCTCTAGGGAATGAGGAGCCATCAAGAGATCTTAAGCAGTGGAATGGCATGGCCAGATGGCATCTTCTCCATCGGGCCTTAATTCCTTGAGGACTAAAGTTAGTCCATCTCCTACTTCCCCCTTGGTGTATATTTTTGTCCTGGAAGTTGCAGAGCAGGGATGGAAAGGGTATTCTGTCAGCTTCAGCATTGGACTGGAGAGTGCCTCTCTGAATTTTACAATTTCTACAGAAAAGCACTTCTTTCTGACTTCCATTTCAGCTTTCCCAGACCCTCTCTGTGAAGTCATGCATTTCTCCTTCCCTCCGCCCTTGGCATTGCTGAGCTATCACTGCTGGATGAAGTTCAATGACAATGTGGTAGGGCAAAGCCGCGCTGAGACGGAGCTGCGCTGAGACGGAGCTGCGCGGGTAGTGTCCCTGTCAGATCACTCAAGCCCATCAGAACAGCCTCCTTTGTGTTGGGGCTTGCTGTAGTGTTTGATCTGGTTCTCTCTACATCATCCTTCTTTCTCCTCCATCTGTTACTCCTCCATTTCCCCTTGTGGAGATGCGCAAGGGCTGCTAAGACCCCTGGGACAGACTGGCCCATCTCACCTCTCTCTTTTCCCAGCATCTCTGATAGGGAGGAAAGAAAAGCAGGAGAATTGGGAGCATGGAACACATATTTAAAGGAAAAAGGATTGGGTAGAACAGCACCGTGCACATCACATTCCGCATCCCTTTGTGGTTATTAGCCATTTAAAACTGAATGGGGTTTTGCAGCCAGAGATAGTCTCTGAACAGATGATTAATGGCTTAATCTGTAATAACTTTACATTTTATAGAACCCTGATAGGCGTCCACATCTGTTGAGCCAAGCTATTTAAGGCTGTGTTAATTCTGTTAATTGCTATACGTTTATTTGAATTGCTGGCACCTGCGGGCTTTGGGATAATGTGTTGTTGCTTAAAAAAAAAATATATATATATATATATATATATATATATATATACACACACACTCATTTTATTTTACCCTGTCTCACTGTCTTGTATGGCTGTCACTTAATTTCTTCTTATACTATCACATAATTTCTCTTCTGGTTTTTCTTTTGAATTGCCTTCTTGCTTTGTCCTCCCCACCTCCAATCTCTGTTTCCCTAATTCTTTGTTTTCCAAGCTCTTGTTTCTGTAGTCTTCCTGATTTCTCAGGTGATAATAATGCCTCTGTCCATAAGCAGGTAAATTTAGGTTGTGAAATTGGGCCTAAAAATTCATTTTTCTGTCATTAAAAGTACTGTGCAGCCTCAGGGTTAGCAAAGCCCAAGTTAGATTTGAGCATCAGCATGGGAGAGGAGAAGAGCGTGGGCTTTAGAAGACATGAGTCTTGCCTAGACTCTTTCCTTACCAGCTGCAGGACTTTGAGCAAGCCACTCAACTGCACTAGCCTCGGATTTTTCATCTGTAAAGAGAGATAATAATACTTGCTTCAAGCATTTTTATACAGGGAGTAAATGGGATAACAAAAAGGGAGGTGTTTTATAAAATATAAAACACTACACAGATGTTAATGTGGTTATTATTTATGTTATTAAGGGAAACAAAATCAATTAGTTCTGGCCAAGGAACCACTTACTGCTCTTTGTTGTTTCTATGATTAAAAAGGTGCAGAAATTAGGAGAGTCCAGTGTAGTTTAATAAAAAGACCTACTTCATTGGAATCTGGCTGCCAGGTTTAGTTTCTGATTATACAACCATTGTATAATCATTATTGTCTGATTATACAGACAATTATACAGCCTCTCTGGGTATCCATGTCTTGACCTGTAAAATGAGGACAGTAATCACTGCTAATCTAAATGCACACCACTGTGGAGAACTTCGTGTAAATGTAGTACAGACATACAAATTATTGCTTATTAGATTTGGGGCAGGAAGATAAGTTTTATTGCCCTCCTGTTAGGAAGGTGTGCCGAAAAGCACTCTGTGGATTTGGAGATAAGAATGGCTTGACAGAATGGAAGAACCATTGCAAAAAAGTAACCAAAAGGGACAAGATTTGAACAAGGTAGAAAGAAGTAGAAATATAAAGTAGAGCAAATGTAGGAATGTGGCAAAAGAATAAAAGGCAAACGAGGAACTACATTTTGGGAGCTATCTATCGGCTTGTTAGGGGCTGAACTGTGTCCCCTGCCATTTCATATGTTGAAGTTCTAACCTTTAGTATGTGACTATTTTTGGAGATAAGGCCTTTAAAGAGGTAATTAAAATAAAATGAGGTCCTATGGATGGGCCTTAATCCAATATGACTGATGTCCTTTTAAGTACGGGAGAGATTAGGACACAGATATCCACAGAGGAAAGACCATGTGAAGACAGGGGGAGAAGACATCACGTCCATGCCTAGGACAGAGACTTCAGAAGAAACCAACCCTGCTGACATCTTGATCTTGAACTTCTAGCCTTCTGGAGTATGACAAAATAACTTTCTGTGGTTTAAGCCACCCCATCTGTGGTCTTTAGTTATGGCAGCTTTAGCAAACTCATACATGAGTTGAACATAAAAATTCGCCATCTTCGTGGGGTTGAAAAGAAAAGGCCAAATATTGGCAATGTCATGTGATTCAATTTAAAAATGAAATTTTTGTAAAGAGGATAAATGGGATCTTCTGGAAAAGAGATTACTTTCTGGATTACAAGGAACCACAATGGGAAGGCAGGGAGAGAAAGAGAGAGAGAGTTTGGCTCTCTGTGGCATGGAGTAGGAGGGAACAAAACCCTGAGCTCCTGGGGATTTGTGATGCATTTGAGGCTTATTTCACTAGGGGCCAGGTGTGAGCACTTAGCCAAGGGTGGCTGTAAGAAAGTGGTCTGGACCTCAGGAATAGCATCAGGATCACTGAAGTCTCAAGGATATTTAGGATTGCAGTGCTGTGACAGACAGAAAGAGCTTCTTTGGTTAATGTGAAAATGAAAGTATTAAAGAAGGGTTTGCTCCTTATAGTTGATGAGTTGTTGATGGAGAAGTAGATATGGTAAACAATATTTTTTTGGCAACCCGGTATCCACTTTCCCTTCTTTTGATAAATGTTTCTTGATTTTTATTCCCCTTCAGGGTCATCTAATGATTCAGTAGCACTCGCTCAGCTCCCAGCTCCATCAGTGAGTGTGTGATCTCCAAGTCAATCAGGGCCTTTCATTCCTCTGGGCATGGTTATTTTGTTCATAGGTAGGCTCCTAACCCAATTTGCATCAGTGACATGCAGGTTCAGGACTTTTGTCTGTATGTTGAGGGGAACCGCTCTCCTTTGCTTTGGGCTAGAACTTGGGATGGTATTAAACTGAGCTTCTGGTCACCCTCTTGCTACTACAGAGACCAGAAATGAAGCCAGCATGGAGAACAGCAGAGCCAAAAATGGGGAGAAATGAGGTCCTACTGACATTTTGAAAGCCCTGGATGAAACATTCTTTAAATTAGATTACCCCTGGATTTTTTTAGTCATGATTGAATAAACTCTATCTTTTGTCAAAACTAGCTTGGGCTATATTTTTTGTTATTTGCAACACAGAGCCCTACGTGATGTAGCAGGATTCCCCATGCTCCTGTTTTACCCCTGTTTTCTCTGACAAAAGATGGTCATTGGATAGGAAAAGAGAGCAAAGATAGGAAACCTAATACTGGAGCATCTTAGAAAGCACTTAATTGCTCTGTATTGATTCACATTTCCTACCTTGAATGAATGGTATCCCAAGATGCAGAGAGAATCTGTAAATAAAAATTTTGAAACCTGGTTGGTGGTTTTCGAGGAATGGTAGCAAAAGGAGGTAGCAAATGGTAGCCTTTAGAAGGTTCCTAAAAGGCTAGAGATAGAAAAATGTAATTAATGCATGCTATGGAATTATGAAAGTAACTGGAATCTGGATACGGTTTTGGAGTGCAATGTAAATAGATGATATGAGCCTATAGTAAAGAGTGATCAACATGACTGCCAAAGATTGTTAAGAATACTAAGAAAAAGTGATAGCATGTCAACCAAACTCACATATCCACTTAGTAGTGCTACTGATGACTCAGAAAAACACTGTGGACCTCATGTAGGTAAATAGCAGCAAGGTTTTTGATAATACATTTTGTGATATTTTTATTAATAAGATGGAGAAATAGGGGTTGGATGCAAGAGCTATTGAGTAAAGGAGTAACTGGTTAAAATGCCAGTGGACCCTATTCTGGCCTGTATGAAACTTTCTGTTAGATGTTCAAGGCTCTGTCTTACCGAACACTTGTATTAGGGACTTGAGGGAACATAAGAGAACATGCACATCAACTTTGTGGATGGTAGGGAACTGGGACTGATAAAAAAAAATGTGCCTGTATGATCTGAGGCTGAATTAAAACTAAGGAGGTGACAATTCTGCAATATAGTTTATTGTCTAAGAAAGCAGCTCTGGAGTTAGATTTCCTAGTTGCAAAGCCCAGCTCTACTCCCACTAGCTGTGTGATGCTGGGTAATTTTCCTAACTCTATTATCTATTAAATAGGTACAATAATTATACCTACTTCATGGAGTTGTTGTATTAATTGAGATAATGGATGCTAAATGCTTAGAACAATGCTTGGCATGTACAAAATGCTCGGAAAATTTTATTTATAATTATCATCCTTATTGTTGTTCTCACTATGTGCTAGTATAATTACTGGGAATGTTCCATTCAATTCTGGATGATAAGCTTTTAAAGTGTTAACTAATTGACAGATTAGAACATGTTTAGAGCTGAGCTCTGAAAAAAATGAAGGCACACAAGAACTCAAGATCCTGACATGAAGAAAGTTAACTGACAGATCCAGGCTCATTTAACCTGAGAAAGAAATGATGCCAATGCTCATGGGTTGGGAGTTTCCTTCCTACACAAAGGGCTGTCCTGTGGAAGTGGGATTAATGTGGCTCATATATTCTCAAGAAGAAAAACTAATGCTAATGAGTGGAAGCTGGGTACTCAACATAAGGAGGAACTGTCAATGAGGGCAACCAGGCTGTGCTTGGCCTTGATTTTATAGATTCTATAGCTCTATGGTGAATGAGTTGTCTGAAAATAAAGAATGAGGCTAATGAGTAGACCAGGTTCCTTGTGTTGAAGACTTTCCTCGTCAATCTCCAAATCAGTTGACTTTGCATATCCCACAGAGACTCATTTGGTTGCCCTTGTGGTTGGAGTTGAGTTTCCAGCCACTGCCACCACTTATTAGTCACTTATAATTATTTCCCATTGCTCATCCTTCACTTATATCATCTCCAAAACCATTACGACCACACTGATTATAATCATAACAGCAGCAATAAAGACTAAGAATGACGGAGCACTTAACAACCTGAATACATGTGAAGTGTGTGTCCCGCTCAGCGCCTATGTGATTCATACATATTCCCTAATTTAATTCTCACAAGAAAACTTATGAGGTGGATTCGATTATCATTCCTAATTTGAATTCAGAGAGAGTGAGTGTCTTTCCCATTCACACAGTTATAAGTGTTGGGGTTGAGATGTAAATACTGCCAACATTGTGAATCCTCCTGCCGTCTCTACCAACTCGACCATAAGACTTGGTGATGAAGAAAAGGAAACAAAAACCCCAGAAAAATGTTGGTGATTCTGTGGTTAAATCCACTCTAGAGAATGGTCTCTCGCTACCATTCAGAGGCTCCACTTCATAGGAAAGGTCATTTAATCAGGCAAAAATGTCCTGCTGGGAAACCGGATACAATTACCTATTTCTTTCACCTTGCCATTGATTGTTCTGAGAGGAAAGCAGTTTTTGCTTGATTTCTCACTCTGCACAAATTGATATTGCTCAACCTGTTAATGGAGGAATGATTTTCATTATGGGACCTGAGAGAGAAGTTGCTGCTCTTGGTGTAAATGTCAAGCAGTGGAATACTTTTGTCTTGAGATGTGCAGCATGTCACCCTTTCCTTTTGTTCCAGCCCAATATTTTCCATGAAATTGGAGCTATTTGCCTCTAATGCCTTCAGAAAATCAGAATGAGAAACAGCTTCTTTTCAGACATATTATGAATTTTCAGTCTGATTTTAGGAGTCTCTTATTTAGCTTTGCATTTTTTTCCTCTTCAGAATAAATTCAGTGGAACTCATTGCTTTCTAAAAATGTCACTTATTTACAGCAAATGTAATCTACCACAACATTCCCACTGAGACAAAATCTCTTGTGTCTTCAAATGCCTCAAAGGAGATTAAAAAAAACTAGTCCTTGTGCACATATACCTACAGGGATAAAACAATCATCGAGCTAATTAATTAGCTAATGTATTTTAAAATTGTTTTGCAAATGCAGAAACGACTATTCCATTAGCATTATGGTGCTTTTGTAACCTTGCATTCTGTCCCCTCTGTGGACAGTGTACCACAGCTAGTTTCTGCATAGATTTCAAGAGAGATATAAGGACAAAATTTCTTACTTCACCAATCAGTGAAGATGCAGCTTAGGGCAGCAACATTGCACACCAATTATCAGCCAATAAAATTCTCCTCCTTCCCTCTCCCTTAGCCTCACTCTGACTAGCCAGTAGGAGCAGATGGTCTATCTCATACTTTGCAGAGAAAATAGAAACTGTTCAGCTTATGCTCGCTAAATTTCTGTCCTTTCACCTCTACACTTAGCTTCAAAGATACTCATTGCTACCTTCTTCCCTCCTGTCTTATAAGATAAACTCTCCTTTCCTCTTTTGCCTTTCTTCGAGATTTAGCCCTATAAAGACTCCCTCTTTCTTCAGTTGTCCTCGATCTTCCCTTCACCTCTGCTCCATTCCCTCAGCTGGAGATACGTGCGAAATCACTTCCTTCATCCTGTCTCCTGCTCGGTTTACACCTTAGCTCATTCCTTACTTTCAGTGAAAAACTTCTTGGGAGGATTGTCTATACTTCCTATCTTCTCTCCCTCGTGGTTAGTCCTTAACCCTCCACATTTGCTTGCCTAGCTCTGAACTTAAGGATCCCCGGCACTTTAGTAGAATCGTTTTCTTGTTTTACCTTGCTTAAGTTAGAAACACTTTATTACATGCTCCCACAGCCCTCAGTTCATAATTTCAGTGCACTGCAATTGTTATTGCAGTCCCCTCACATTGTATGTTAGTTGTTGGTGTTCATAGGTTCCCCCAGTAGACTGAGCTCCTAGAGGGCAGGAACAAGGATTTATATAAATTGCATATTGTCTTTAAAGTTAAACATAGGTCCTGACACAAGAATATCTAGAAAATATTCTTCAACAAAATAATAAATATTGGTGATCCTCAGTGATAGAATTATTGTTCCAGGTTCCAATGTCTGCTTATTTTCTCCTTTTCTCAATAGCACTCATTGACTTATTCATGAGTGCAGTAAATATTCATGGAATGCCTACTGTGTCATCAGATCTGTTCTAAAAGTTGGAGTGTAGTGAATGACACCGTATAGAAGGTCCCTAAGCCTATAGAATTTGCATTATGGTTGAAGGAGACTAACAGTAAATGCATAAACAATTAAGATACTTTCTGATGATGATAAGTGGGCTGAAGGAAATGGAAGAGGCTAATGGCAGAGTAAGTGGGTCTCCCTGAGACCGAGGGTCAGGGAAGGGCTCTCTGAGGAAGTGATAAGTAAGTCGAGGCCTAAGAGGAAAGCAGGGGTCAGCCACACAAAGGTTTGGGGAGAGGCCATTCCAATCAAGGGGTCTCCAAGGACAAAGAGGACCCAAAGTGAGGAAAAGCTTGGCATGTTCAAGACAAGTCAAGGAGACTGCTGTGGCCGTGGCTCAATGAGAGAGGCGACGGGAGCAACAAAAGGTCTGGGACCAGATATGCCGCTTTTCTAAAAATATCCAAACTAGGCAGTGCCAACTTATCAAGCTTATCTCCCCCTCGGAGTCTTCATCTGCCTATTTATCGCACATCTAGGTTGATTTCCTTTCTGCCTCTATCTTGGAGAGCAAGCATCCCACTATCAGCTCACCTGTTACCTGTGCTCAGCATCTCCTCCTTTCCCTCCCACCTCCTGAATTCTACTCTTCCATTGCCTCCACTCTCTTGCAGTATATATGTTTTTTCTTTTTTAAAAATTGTGGTAAAAAACACACAACATGGAATCTACCCTCTTAACAGAATGTTAAATACTCTGATACAGTATTGTAAACTATTTGCATGTTGTTGTACATAGATCTCTAGAACTTTTCTCTTGCACCTTTGATCTTTGCCTTGCCATGCAGTTCTTCACAGAGCCACACACACGTGCTAGTCTTCTCTATCTTTGCATAAATCCCTCCCTGGACCTGCACCTTCTTAAACTCTGAATGCTTCTTTCCAGGAGATGGGTAGGGAAGGAGGCAAAATCAAATGCTTATGAGGTTTGAGAAAGGAAAGATGAGAAACTAGCATAGGATGACCCATGAATTTTCTAGAAGAGAGGTGGGGGCAGTGTGCTAAGTGTGAGAAGAATGGAGGCAGGATTTTGTATCATTCAGTAGGTTTAGAACAGCTGATACTGTTATCAACCATTCACTCAAGTTGGAAACCTCAGAGTGAGCTTTGATCTTTCCTTCTCATCCAACCACAAAAGCCCACTGGCAATTCCTTCATTATATTTCTCACTCGTTTCCATCCTCTCCTCTCTGGACCCTTCACCCCCACCTCTCCCTGTGCCCCATACCTTGCCTCTTACTGTGATATCATAAGGAGCCTTTCTGCCTCCATTCTCTGCCATTCTCTGTATTCTGCATTCTGCCCTGCTTTGCTCTTTTTGCCGTTCTTTGGAAACCCCCAGTGCCCATTGGAGTGTGTCTTCTTCAGCCCCCCACTCAAGGCCTTCTGTAGGTTGGCTTTGACTTTGCCACCGCCTCCTCATCGTTCTTCCCTATGTTTAACCAGAGTGGCCATTTCATATTATTCTAAATATGCGTCTTGAATTCTTACTTCTAAAACTTGTTTGTCTGGTTCTCCCAGCAAGAATTTCTCCCTTTCTTCTCTCTTATCCATTCTTCAGGACCTATCTCATGTCCTGTCTCACCTGTCTCATCTGCTTGACTGACCACTGGATTAACAGTGGTCTTTTCTCACTTCTGAATTTTAAGCACACTTATATAACATAGAGTGTGTGAATTCAGACTTTGGAGGTAGATGGTCAGGTTCAAATTTTGGTTTTGCTACCTACTACCTATGTGCCTTCAACAAGTTCATTAGTTTCCCTGAAACTCAGTTTCTTTATCTATAAAATGGGTATCTTAATAGTATCTACCTCATAGAGTTTTTTATAAGGATCAAATGAGATGATATAATAAAACCTTTAGCTGAATGTATCACATGGTGAGTACTTAATAAATATTAATTTTATTGTCATTCATTTGGTCCTTATAGTGCCCTGTAGTCATTCGTTATCTTTCCTGGCATGCAGATAATACCTTTGAAGACAGAGAAGTCTTTGCAGTTGCAGCAGTGCTGTGTATGTGATAGATTTATTAAGAAAATGAAAAGTAATTTATAGCTCTCAAATGAATTTCTTGATGGACTGTAAGGAAGTTGCTGTTTCTCCATATTACATTTTGACCACAATTGAAATGATTCCATCAGCCAAAGGAGAATAATTTCTTCTTTATAGATATAACAAAAAAAATTTATTCATGGATAAATGAAATATATGTGCATATAGGAAATATGAATGCAGTCACTTCATATTTTTTAAATTCCTGGCAATCAAATGGGGTCGTGATGAAGATTATCTTTCTTAGTGTAACTTTTCTTCATAGATATTAATCTAACAGTTCTGATAGGTGATGCTTAAAATGCTAAAGGAAACAAAATTTAGCTATAAAATCGGTTATTGTCTTGATGATCAACAATGTTCCATTCAAGCGTAAAATTCTTAAGAAGTTTAAATTGCTTTGTAATATCTTATGATCATTCAATTACCTATAAGTGATTGATTTAATGAGCTTCTATTATATTATAGGCATGGTGTTCAGAATGCAAAGTGAGGTGGACACAGTTTCTTCCCTGGAAGATCTTATAGTTCAGGGCTGGCAAATTTTTCTGTAAAGGGCCAGGTTAGTGGTTCTCAGTTGGGGATGATTTTGACCCCAGAGCAAATTTCACAATGTCCAAAGACTCTTTTTCTTGTTAAAACTGGGGTAGAGGGGTTGGAGGGCTAGTGAAGGGAGGATGCTACTGGCATCTAGTGGATGGAGGCCAAGAATGTTGCAATGCATCCTGCAATTAGCAGCACAGTCCCTCTGCAATAAGAATTATCCAGCCCCAGGTCTCAATAGTGTGAAGGCTTGAGAAACTATGGACCAGACAGTAAATAGTTTTGGTTTTGTAGGTCATATGGTCCCTATCACAGCTATCAAACTCTGCCATTGTAGCATGCAAGCAGCCAGAGGTAATATATAAACAAATAAGTGTGTGTGTGTTCCAGTAAAGCTTTATAAGCAAGAGCAGGAAATGGGTTGGATTTGGCCCAGGTGTGTAGCTTGCTGACTCTTGCTCTAGTTGAAATGACAGACAAAACCTGATAATTATAATTCAATATATTAAGCTATATATAGATCAACGTTTTCACAGATTTACACCAAAGCCTCAAATATGAGCACTTAGCCTGATCTGAGATGTTAGAGATCGAACAGAACTTTTTTTTTTTTTTTTGAAGAGTGAGGACTTAGACAAAAACAGTAATTCCATGGAAAGGGAATAGCACCGGCAAAGGCAGGAGCGAAAATGTGAAAATGTGAAATGGCACGGCGAGTGTGGGGAACTAGTAATACCAGAGGAAGCAGGGGTGGTGGTGGTGGTGGTGATAGCAATACTAGTAACAGCTGACATTTGTTGACTGTGCCATATGCCAGAAACCCTTAAGTATTTTATGTGCGCTAATACATTTCATAGAAATAGAGTTCAGTGCTATTAGAGTGAGGTAAAATACGGTTTGAGATGCGTGCATGCACCAGACCTAGGGCTTTATTCTGTAGGTGAGTAAAACTGGGGCAAGAAGACCAACAAGTAAGTAATTAGTAAGACTTATCAGCTGATCGGATGTTCCAGGTAAGAGCAGGGAGAAGCCACAAGTTACTGGCTTGGGTGACATTGATTAAATATAGAGAAGCTCTAGGAGAGGCAGGATTAAAGGGAAAAATGCTATTTTGGATGTGTTGAATTGAAAATATCTGTGTTATCTGGAGATCAAGGTCAACTTGACATAGCTTGAGCTATAACTGTAATCACAATATAAGGAATATAATTAAATCAATTAAAATTGATGAAATCGGGTAAAAGCATATCAAAAGGAAAAAAAAACAATGTATTTTTAAAAATAATTCTGAGAGCAACTAATATTTAAATGAAGATGTAAAAGAAAAATTAGAAAGGTGGGAGAAAAACCAGAGAAAGTGCCAAGATAGAAGCCAAGAAAGTGGTAAGTTTCCAGCTAGGCACAGTCAGCAGGGCTTCGTGCCAAAGAGACCAGTAAGTTGAGAACTGAAAATCCCTTTGTAGCTGAGAATTCGGATGTCATGGGCAATCATTGTGTTTTGCTTTTGAATCAGAGAGACTTAATAATTTTGAAATTCAGAGACAGAAAAAGCCAGAAGTTGAGAAGCTAAAGATGTAAAAAACCTGAATGTTGAAACAATATCCCAGGGGATAATTCCAAACGTTCTTATGTGTTAATTAAATAAAGTATGTATAAGAAACCTTGCTAAGAAATATTTTATAGGTTTATTTCGAGGTGCTCTAATTTTTTAAACATGCATTTCTTTTTTTTTTTGATTTTTAGTCTTTTTGTCTCTTTTAAAAATTTTTTTTTATTTCAGAATATTCAGAGGTTACAATCCTTTTGGTTACCTGATTTGCTTTTGTGCAGTTTCAGTCAAAGTTATAAGTGTGCCCATCTCCAAGATGGCATGCAATGTGCACATTAGATACGTATTGACCCATTACCCCCATCCACCTACTTTGTTTCCATTGAGTTTTATGGCATTTTTTCTACAATTTGTATTTGGCATTTATATCATCCTTTCCCCTGATTAGCTCTAGCATTAGATTTTACTGGTGTTGTGAGTTTGAGGGGCTCAGCATCTATTTATCGTAACACAATTTAAAAGTCACAGTTGCAGAACTGTAAAACTTAGGGGACGTATTAATGAGTTGAGCAGATGGAACACAAACCTCATAGATTTGTAACTTTGAGACACCAAAGAATATCTAAAAGACAATGTCAATTCAGTTGAGATCAATTCAATTTACGGCATTTGTTGAATGCCGTGCATTTTTAACAGTGATATGATAGGATTTTTTTTTCCTTTCCAAACAGCTTGTCATTTTATCTATTTTGTATGTTTATTGCACAAAGAATTTTCAGCAGCTAAAGATGTAGTTAGTGTGAAATAATTTACATATACAGGCACTTGAAAAATCTAATCATGAAGAAATATAACAAAATGCTATTATCACATGGCAGAATCAGTGGTACAAAACAATTTGTACTGAAGACTTTCAGGAAGGGAGAGACCAACATGAACTGGAATATTGTGAAGCATCTTCATCTACCATTTCTGCCTGAATGTTGTTCTTCTGTAGAGAGAACTCAATCAAATTACTTTTAGCAAAAGAAAAAATGCAAGTGATGAAGAACCAAAGGACAATCAAAGGCATCAAAATATTGTTTGCTCCTTGAAGACAGACTGTGTTTTTTTATCTTTTTATTCCTCAGGGCCGGAGACACCATGGCTACCACTTAGTAGGTACACATAGTCAGTGCTGAATTAGTGCAGGTGAGGCAGGTTGGACCCTGTGCTTTGAGGATTCTCTGCAGTTAGTGATTCTAATGACAAAGAGAATCAAGTTCTAAGAGAAAGTGAGTTGCGAGACTGCCACATATAGAAGACTAGGAGTGAAAACATTCTTGAAAGAGAAGACAAAGAGTGGATGCACTATTAATGGAAATTGGCCACACCCACTGGGCTTCTGCCTCTGTCATAACATCCTGACTCATTATAACATGCTTGCTGTGTGAATGAATGAGCCAATGCCAGCTTAAGATGGACAAACAAAAAAGAAGTAGCCAGTGTTTCCACCAGTGCAATATTTTATGAAAGAAATTTAAGTTAAGACAAAACTTATATTAAAAAAATAAAGTGAAATCTACAAAACCAGTTCTCATCCCTAAGGGTTTATCACACTAAAGCCTCCATGAAAAAGAGCATTGAGAATGACTACTCTATGATTTTTCCTAGCTTTTAGTCCCTATAGGCGAGAAAGCATTTCTAAAAGAGATTTAAAAATTGTGGACTCTGATAACACTGCTAGTTCTCAGGTTTTTTTGTAATGAACAGCTTATCAGTAAATGCGCACAGTTGTTAATTACCACATTAGAGTTTATTGGCATAAAATGTGGTAGAATGTCCATTATCCTTGTGCAAATTTGGATTTACTGCAAGTTAAATCTGTGACCTGAAATCTAAGTCACCTGTCATAAATTAATAGACCTAGGTACTATCCCTGCTGGGATTGACAGTGACAAAGGACCCCACAAATGGGGGACTGAATCACGCCTGGGTGGGTGAGATTCGTTCTTTGGAATATCTTGCAAAAGCTGGCAGAGCTAATTGTGCATTAGAGGCTGCTTGGTGTTTGTGTTTTGTTTTGATTTTGTTTCATTTTATAAGGCAGCCAGGAGTCCAAGTGATGTTCAAGCTACTGTTGATGCCAAGGAGTGTCATCCTCAACGTGGCACTGCCACACAGAGGGTATAGGGTTTAGGTGGAGCCCGGTGTGGTTTCAAGAGACATGTCAAGTTAGGGGTGGGAAGTACTAAGATAAAGATCAGGATTGTCCTAGTTCAGGCTGTTCTAACAGAGTACCATAGACTCGGTGGCTTAAACAACAGTTATCTCTCATGGTCCTGGAGCCTAGAAAGTCCAAGATCAAGGCACCGACAGATCTGGTGTCTGGTGAGGGCCTGCTTTATGGTTTGCAGATGGCCTTTTCTTTGTATCTTCACGTGGTGGAGCATAGAGACCATCTCTCTGCTATCTCTTTTCATAAGGGCACTACTCCCATTTATGAGGGCTCCCACTCATGATCTAACTGTGTCCCAAAGGTCCCACCTCCAAATACCATTATGTTGGAGATTCGTGCTTCAATATTTGAATTTTGGGCAGACACAAGCATTCAATCCATAGCACCCCGGATTGAACCAATATAAGCAAACTCAAATTTACAGTTATTTCAGATCTTCCGAGGGAAATGGAGTATAAGGCATCATATCCAAGACAACCATCCAAAAACTCAGGTCTATAGGGGCCTCTGTGACAAAGCAGAAATGGCCACCACTCAGTGGCTACATGGGAGTCCATACCTCATGAGTGCCCTATGGGTTTGCAGACCTAACCCCCTTCCAGAAACTGGTGCAGAGGCAGCTATTGTGCCTCCTGTTCCTTTCAGGATGGGTTCAGGAATGAGAGAGATCAGAGTCTTTGTGGGTCTCTCAAATTAAACGTGGTTGACTTGAAGTTAAAACAAGGCAGGAGCTGGCCTGACATAGTCAACGCCTCTTTCAAATCTATTTACTTATAAAGGGAAGTTGGTGTTTGGTGTTTAGGGTCTTCTAATACATTTGTAGGTACTGATTAATTTTTATACAAATAATGGCAGACCTTTCTGAAGCCCTGGAGCCCTGGCTAATGCACCCTACTCCAAGAGCATTAAAATCCATAATAAAAAATGAGAGATCCTCAGCATCTCAAGGATAGTAAAATCATTACTTCAGTTGTCTCTTCAAATGAATCATTGGTGCTTATAAGGGAAAATAGAGTCTTTCATGCCTAGGGCATGTGTCCAGGTAATTTTGGCAGGGAACAGCATGTCTTAGTGTTTATGTGGCTGGAGCAAAATAAGTTGTGGTTTTAGTGCGATCCATTAGCAGTGAGTGTGGTGGGTGAAAGTTCCTTAATTTGTCCCCAGGGTAAACACAGCCCAGTATTTATGGACTATTTGGGGAAGGGAGGTTGGTGAGGCAGTTGACTTGTCAGGCCTATGTCGATGACTTTTATGTCTTCTAGGTCACATAAAAATGTTTACTTGAATCAGGATAAAAGTAGTCCTTTCTGTCTCACCCTAAATTCAGTGTCTTGGTTAGAAATATCCACAGAAAGCATTCCTTAAGCTTCATAGTTTCTCATTATAAAAGAGAAGCAAGGCTCTCTCTACTGAAAGATAGTACAACCTGTTTCAGATGTTAGATGTAGTCCAAGAATGATTGAGTCAAGGAAGAAGCATGAAGCTAGTGGGGACTCAGTGTAGGATGAGGACACCTAGACTGGCAGTTGGACAGGTGGTTCCAGGCTCAGAAGCAGTGCTTATTCATTGTGCAGGATGTACTGGACCAAATGCAACTTGAAATTCTCTCTGGACTTCTTGTCCTGTGAACTGAGTTAAGGCCTGGAGAAGAGCCAGAATTGAGAGGCCTTGTTTTCCTTGAACTTCACCTTCTTTGCTATTTGGCTTTCTAGGCATTGGAGGCAGGAGAGAATGTTCTACATGAGAATCAGCCCCAGGATCATCTTATAGCAACAAAAGCCTGAGAGAGAAGGAATAAAGGGACGAGAGGAATCTAAAAGTCTCTAAGTATAAAGAAAGAACTGAGAGATGGTTCTCTGAGAGCCCATTATATAGAAGAGTCAAAGAGAGAAGAGAATCCAAGTGCAGAGATCCAGGAGAGTAGCTGGCCTGGGTCATTTCCATTTACCCCTCTAAAAGCTTTCAGCACTTCTAGAGTAGCTCCACTGGATGGTTGACGAGTTAATTTTGCCCTAGACCAATTTCAAGGTTTGAGGCTAGGTGAGAAGAGAAGTGTTGAGCTACCCCTGAGGAAATTATGGAAGCAAATAGGTTTTATTATTATGCCCGCTCAGATAGATTAGTAATATTGAGAGATTCTGGTGTCACTGGAAACTACTATCCTGAGCTGCTATGTAGCTTTCTAATCTGTGTTTTAAAATTTGACCATACAGCATACCTTGTTTTATTTTGCTTTCCTTTATTGTTCTTCATAGATACTGCATTCTTTACAAATTGCAGTTTTATGGCAACCTTGTGTTGAGCATTTTTTCCAACAATACGTGCTGAATTTGTGTCTCTGTGTCACAGTTTGATAATTCTTGCAATATTTCAAACTTTATTGCTCTTCTATGTGCTAAGGTGATCTGTGATCAGTGATCTTTAATGTTACTGTTGTAATTGCTTGGGGGAACCATGAGCCACGCCCATATAAAATGGCAAACTTAATAAATGTCATGTATATTCTGACTACTCTACCAACCAGCTGTTTCTCCATCCCTCTCCCTCTTCTCAGGTCTCCCTATTACTTGTGACACAACAATATTGAAATTAGGTTAGTTAATAACCCAACCATTCCTCTAAGTGTTGAAGTGAAAGGAAGAGTAACATGTATCTCACTTTAAATCAAAAGCTACATAGGATTAAGGAAGGAATGTTGAAAGCTGAGATAGGCTAAAACTAGGCCTCTTGCACCAAACAGCTAGCCAAGTTATGAATACAAAAGAAAAGTTCTTAAAGGAAATTAAAAGTGAACACACATGGTAAGAAAGTGAAGCAGCCTTATTGCTGATGTGGAGAATGTTTTACTAGTCTGGATAGAAGATTGAATCAGTCACAATATTACCTTAAGCCAAAACCTAATCCAGAGCAAGGCCCTAACTCTATTCAATTCTGTAAAGGCTGAGACAGGTGAGGGAACTGAAGAAGAAAAGTTGGAAGCCAGCAGAGGTTGGTTCAAAAAGCTGTGTTGGGATCACCCACTGCCACCACTGGACATGGGTGGGGTGAACAGTCATGCTTCACATGACGACCACCTGCTGCACATCTGCTGTGTATGCTGACCACTCATGACAACCACAGGGGGACGGGGAGATACAGGATAGCAGCAGTGTCAAAGGCTCACAGTGCATCCACCGCTCTCCTGCCTGGTCAATCTTCTGAAGTAAGATTCAAGCATACCATCCTGTGACCTCTCACTGTCTTCACTGAGCAACAGAATTCCCAGCACAGAAAATAGGTACATTGCAAATCCATTTATCTTGATCTAAAAGAAGAGGCTCCAGATTAGAAGGAACCAGCATAACAACTCTGGAAACATGAAAAAACAGACTGTTTTGACACCCCCAAAGGATCACAATAATTCTCCAGCAATGGACTTCAACCAAAAGGAAATTGTGGAAATATCAGATATAGAATTCAGAATATGAATGGCAAGTAAGATCAAGGGGATTGATGAGAAAGCTGAAAACCAACACAGAGAATCAAAAAAAGTAATTCAAGACAGGAATGAAAAATTTGCTAAAGAGATAGATAATATAGGAAAATATATAACATAGCTTCTAGAAATGAAAGAGTCATTAAGGGAATTTCAAAATACAGTAGAAAGTTTTAACAACAAACTAGATGAAGCAGAAGAAATAATTTCAGAGTTTGGAGACAAGGCTATCAAATTAACCCATTCAATCATAAATGAAGAAAAAAGGATGAATAAAAATGAACAATCTTTCTGAGAACTATGGGACTATGTAAAACAAACAAATATTATATAAGAATCATAGGTATCCTGGAGGGAGAAGAAGAAAAGGCAATAAAAGCATGGGAAACCCATGGGAGGGAATAGTTGAAGAAAACTTCCTTGGTATTGCTAGAGATTTAGCCAGATACAAGAAGGTTGTTGAACACTTGGAAGATTCATCTCAAATAGGACATCACTAAGGCACATAGTCACCAGTCTGGCCAAAGTGAAAGTGAAGGAGAAAATCCTACAAGCTGCAAGATGAAAGCATCAAGTAACATATAAAAGAAAACCCATCAGACTAACAGCAGACTTCTCAGCAGACTTCTCAGCAGAAGGGATTGTGGTCCCATTTTTAGTCTTCTGATACAGAATAACTGCCAGCCATGAATTTTGTATCCTACAAAACTAAGTTTCATAAATGAAGGAGAAATAAAGTCTTTCCCAGACAAGCAAACACTAAGGGAATTTGTCACCACTAGACCTGCCCTACAAGAAATGCTTGAAAGTGTTCTATACATGGAACAGAACAGTCAATACCCACCAGTGTAAAAACACCCAGAAGTTAAAACTCATAGCTCTTATAAAACAGCAACGCAAAGGAGAAAACAAAACAACTGTGTAACAATCAATATGATTAACAGATGAGCATCTCACATATCAACACCAACACTGAATGTAAACTGTCTTAATGCCTCACTTAAAAGATACAGATTGGCTAAATAGATTTAAAAAACCCTACTACTTAAATACATACTGTCTCCAAGAAACCCATTTAATTTGTAAAGATTCTCATAAATTCAAAATGAAGGGGTGGAAAAAAATATTACATTCAAATGGAAACCAAAAGCAAGCAGGAGTAGCTATTCTCATATCATATAAAACAGACTTTAAATCAACAATGGTAAAAGAAAAAAGACAAAGACGGTCATTTTATAATGATAAAGGGATCAATTCAAGAAGAAGATATAACAAACCTAAATATATATACACCTAACACTGGAGCTCCCAGATTCATAAAATAGATTCTATTAGATCTAAGGAAAGGAATAAACAGCAGCATCGTAATAGCCAGGGATTTCAATACTCCACTGACAGAACTAGACAGATCATCAAGGAATAAAGTCAACAAAAAACACGACTTAAAGGGGACTCTAGAACAAATGGATCTAAGACATTTACAGAAAATTCTACACCAAAACTGCAGAATATACTTTTTTCTCATCATAGATTTGAACATTTTTCAAGATAGATCATATGTTAGTCCACAAAAGGAGTCTCAGCAAATTTAGAAAAATTCAAATCATACCAAGTATCTTCTCAGACCACAATGGAATAAGACTAGAAATCAATTTCAAGAGAAACTCTCAGTACTACACAAATACATGGAAATTAAATAATCTGCTGCTGAATAATCCTTGGGTCAATGACAAAATCGAGACAGAAATAAAAAATTTTATCAAATTGAATGAAAAGCTGACACAAGCTTCCAAAATCTCTGGAACACAGCAAAAGTAGTGCTAAGAGGGATATTCATAGCCTTGAATGCCTACATTAAAAAGACAGAAAGATCACAAGTTAAAAATCTAATGTCACGCTTCAAGGAACCAGAAAAAGAATAAACCAAAGCCAAAGTTAGCAGAAGAAATAACAAAGATCAGAGCAGAACTAAACAAAATAGAAACGAATAAAAAATAAAAGGATCTACAAAACAAAAAGTTGATTCTGTGAAAAGATAAACAATAGATATTAGCATGGATGTGTTGAAAAGATATTGTTCATACACTGTTGGTGGGAATGTAAACTAATACAACCGCTATGAGAAAAACTATGGAGATTCCTCAAAGAACTAAAAGTAGACCGACCTACCATTTGATCAGCAATCCCTCTACTGGTTATCTACCCAAAAGAAAAGAAGTCATTTTATAAAAAATACACCTACACCTGAATGTTTTTCATAGCACAATTCACAATTGCAAAAATATGGAATCAACCTTAATTCCCATCAGCTGATAAGTGGATAAAGAAAATGTGGTATTTATATACCATTGAGTAGTATTCAGCCAAAAAAGAATTGAAATAATGTCTTTGCAGCAACTTGGATGGAACTGAGACCATTATCCTAAGTGAAGTATCTCAGGAATGGAAAAACAAATACCACATATTCTCCCTTATAAGTGGGAACTAAACAGAGGGTATACGTGGTCATAAAGTGGTGTGATGGACATTGAAAACTAAGAAGGGGAGGGTGGCAGGGGGTGGGGGACAAAAATCTACATTTCAGGTACAAAATACACTATTCTGGTGACAGGTACACTAAAAGCCCTGACATCAGCATTATACAATTCATCCATGTAATAAAAACACTTATACCCCCTAAATCTATTGAAATAGAAAAAAGCCATCTTCATAACATAAAAGTACAAGGTGAAGCAGCAAGGGCCAGTGTAGAAGCTATAGAAAGTTAGCCAGAAGATCTAGCTAAGAACATTTATGAATGTTGCTACACTAAACAATAGATTTTTAATGTAGGTGAGATAGCCTTCTATTAGAAGAAGATGCCATCTATAATTTCATAGCTAGAGAGAAGTCAATATATCTCTTTAGCTATAAAGGGAGGCTGACTGTCTTTTAGAGGCTAATGTAGCTGGTGACTTTAAGTCGAAGCCAATGCTCATTCACCATTCTGAAGATCCTAGGGTCCTTAAGAATTATGCCAAATCTACTCTATGTGCTATAACTTGAACAACAAAGCTTGGATGATAGCACATTTGTTTACAGCATAGCTTACTGAACATTTTAAGTCCACTATTGAGACCTGCTTAGAAAAAAATATTAATTTCAAAATATTAATTCTCATTGACAACGCACCTGGTCACTCAAGAGCTCTGATAGAGATGTACGAGGAAATTAATGTTTTCATACATTTTATGCTAATACAACATCATTCTGCATCTCATGGGTCAAGGAGTAATTTAGACTTTCAAGTATTATAATTTAAAAATACCTTTTGTAAAGCTATACCTGTCATAGATGGTAATTCCTCTGATGGATCTGGACAAACTAAGTTGAAAACCTTTTGGAAAGGATGCACTATTCTAGATCCCATTATGAACATTCGTGGTTCATGGGAAGAAGTCAAATTATCAATACTACCAGGAGTTTGGAAGAAGTTGATTCCACCCCTCATAGATGACTTTGAGGGCTTCAAGACTTCAATGGAGGAAGTAACTGCAGATGTGGTGGAAACAGCAACAGAAGTAGAATTAGAAGTGGAGATGTGAGTGAATTGCTGCAATCTCATGATAAAACTTGAACAGATGAGGACTTGCTTCTGTGGATGAGCAGAGAAAGTGGTTTCTTGAGATGGAATCTACTCCTGGTGAAGATGCTGTGAACACTGTAGAAATGACAACAAAGGATTTAGAATTTTACGTAAGCTTAGTTGATAAAGCAGCAGCAGGTTTGAGGATTGACTCCAATTTTGTAAGAAGTTCTACTGTGGGTAAAATGCTATCAAACAGCATTGCATGCTACAAGGAAATCTTTTCTGAAAGGAATAGTCAACTGATGTGGCAAACTTCATTGCTGTCTTATTTTAAGAAATTGCCACAGTCACACCAACATTCAGCAACCACCACCCTGATAAATCAGCAGCTATCAACATGAAGGCAAGACCCTCCACCAGCAAAAACATTATGAATTGCTGAAGGCTCAGTTGACTGTTAGAATTTTTTAGCAATAAAGTACTTTTCAATTAAGGTTATGTACAATATGATTTTAGACATAATGTTATTTCACATTTAATAGACTATGGTATAAACACAACTATTGTATATACACAGGGAAACAAAAAAAATTTGTGTGATTCACTTTATTGTGATAATCACTTTATTGTGGTCTAGAACTGAACCCACAATATTTTCAAGGTATACCTGCATGTGTTTATGCCCTTAAACAGTATATATTACACTTTGAGTGTTTAAAATTTATATAAATGATATCTTACTGTACATATCTTCATATACCTTTTTTAACATAACTTTTTCAAGATTTTTTATGTTAAGTAGATTTCATTCATTCATGATAACTCTTATTTAGTGTTCCATATTTTATTTCACTTACTCTTGCCCCTTCTAGTGTATACATTTATATTGTTTCCAGTTTTTCAATATTATAGTTAAGGATAGTGAACTCTCCTGTATATTTTTTTATCCACATTGGTGCCAAAGTTTATGGAGGACATATAGCTAGAATTGCAGTTGCCTGCTGGGTCATAAGCTGGATGTACCTAACTTTACCAGATATTGCCAAATTTTACTCCAAAGCAATATACAAATTTACACTCCCACCAGCAATATATTGCATCTTTGACAATTTCTGGTATTGCCAGTAAACCAGATACTGTATTATAAGCCAACTCAATATAGTGTAAACCAGATTTACCCTGTAAAACACAAGCCTGAAATCCTCGTCCACTTCAAATTTCTTGCTCCTATTGAGAATGCAGAGACTTCACAAGTGCATAAATTACACATTGCCTACCTCATTTCTTATTCTGCTAAGCACCAGTGAGACGCCTCCCATTCAAGTGTCAGTTTGGAGCTGGTCTCGTCTTTATCAGCAGCAACTTGCTGTCTTGTCAATTTTAAACTGTTGTAGTTCTTCCAGTCCTTACAGAATTTTATAACCTCAGCCTCAGTAGCTCACATGTACTCTTTCAAAAATGTCAGGATGTATGAGAAGATCACAGGGCTGTACTCTCCTTCAGAAGATAAAGCAAAACACAACCAAATCCCCAAAGCAGATGTGATTCCTGCGGCAACAGAAAATAAAGGCACCAAGACTGTTATAAATGGCTGTTTTCACAGAAAAAACTGTTCTCTGAATGCATTCATTCTTTACCCACGTTAGTCTTCCCCCTTCTGGGGTGTTGATGGGTAGACAGGAAATCCTTGTGTTCTCCTTAGAGTTTAAAATGCATGATCAAATCATACCAACAATTCCTGTCACAGAAAATAATAAAGTTTCATCTTATAGTCTTTGTGGACCACATAGTTGACCTACTGCTATTAGTGTGGACCCTTTTGTGTGTGAGTCTTTTTCTTACATTTTTTATAATCATTAAACAAAATATTTTGGTGGTTGTATAATAATGAAAAAACCCCTACATCGTGCAGCTTAGCCTGAAGGCCCAACTGTGTAATAGACAAAGTCCCTGCCCCAAATTATTTAATTAATTCCAATTTGATGAATTAATATAGAAAACTGCTAAATGTTTCAGAGTAAGTACATTGAGATATTTTTATCAAGAGCGATGTCGGCTTTGCTTCTTTTCTTTGTGAGTGGGAAGTGAAGTGTGATGCTACCGGGACCTTATAGACGAACTGAAGCAGCAGTTTGACAGGGATCAATTGAGATCATTGAATTACTGGGCCTCAATAAACTTCTGAGCATTCATCGATTAATTTATCAAATAACTGTGTATTAAACATTGCTATATGCCAGCAGTTGTGCTCTGCTGGGGATAAAATGATGATCAGGTAGAAGATATCCTTCTCCTGGTTCAGCTCTGAGATCTAGTTTCCGTCAGCTTTGGGGTCAATACAGTGTTTTGAGATTCCATAGCCAAATGGAGGGATCCCTATTTCTCTTTGGTTTTTATTAATACATTTAAGTTGAAAAGTAATATTAAGAATATCTAATCCATAACCTACGATTATATATAATATATATGTATGCACATAAAATAATTTATAGTCATCCCTCAGTATCCATGGGGATTGGTTCCAGGACCTCCCTTGAATACCAAAATCTACAGATGCTGAAGTTTCTGATATAAAATGGCATCGTATTTGCATATAACCTAGGCATACCCTCCTTGTATACTATAAATTATTTCTAGATAATTTGTAATACCTAACAATGTAAATGCTGTCTTATGCTGTATTGTTTAGGAAATCATAAGAGAAACAAATCTGTACATGGTCAGTATAGATGCAGTTTTTTTCTGAATACTTTTTATCTGCAGTTCATTGAATCTGCAAATGTAGAACCCACAGATATGGAGGGCCAACTATATATATCTATATTTTTTATTAAGTTCTATATATTTTGACTGCAGTAAGAATTTGTATTATAAATATGTCTTATACGCAATGATTAAAAATAGGAAGATGGAGATAGAGACACAGAAACACACAGAAAGAAATGACAGCATGGAGTGGTCATTTTAAAAATGCAAGTGCATAGAAAGAGAGGTTGAAGCAAAGGCTGAAAAACCATTAGAAATATGTGATTTTTATGAGAAAATTTCATTTCATTTTCAAATAGAGTTAAGAAGCTGGAAATCCATTTTTCCCTTGGTGATGTTCTCATTGTATCTGTCTCCATTTTAATTCAATTCAGTTTAGTCAACGTGTATTAAATATCTATTATGTGTTAAGCACTGTGCCAGCCATAGGGATACACAATTAATGTAGAATGGTTTCTGCCTTCATGGGGCCCACAGACTAGTGAAAAATATTGGCAAGTAGGTTGAAAATAATTATAGTGATTTGAGGAAGTATAAAATGTGCTATATTAGGAGGCTATTTAAAATGCTATGGGAGAATTCTAGTTATGATGGATAAGCTCGTATCAAAGTGACTCTGTCACTGAGAACAACTAGAAAAATCTGGGAAAAGCATAAAAGTGACCAATCTGAAGACATCAGTGATTTACCAAGGCGAGAGGACTTTAAGCCAAGCTCCTGAGAATACAGAAGGGGACATGAAGAGGTGGGACCAAAACTCAGCATATATTCTTCCCTGCAAGACACTTTCCAAGAGGCTAAGCAGAAAGTGGTGTTAAAGAAACTGAGAACTTGAGAAGAACTTTCAGTAGTCTCATGGAGCTGAGAAAACAAAAATTGAGTGCAGATCTGTCCAAGAAGGAGGGCCCTGATAAAGACCTCAAGTTTTCATCTGTGACCCTCCAGTGGGGTATAACCTAGGGATAACAGCTAACACAAATAGACCAATTCCCACAGAGACTTAAACCTGGCTTTTTATGATTTTTTTTTTTTCATTTCAGAGTTTAGGGGGGTAAAAATGCTTTGGTAACATACATTGCCTTTGCACCACCCAAGTCAGAACTACAGGTGTGCCCATCCCCTAGACAGCACACACCACACACGTTAGGTGTGAGTTTAGCCATCCCCTCCTTCCCCTCCCACCTGCCTGACACCCTATGAATGTTACTTACACATGTGCACGTAGTATTGATCCCTTAGTACCAATTTAATGGTGAGTACACATGGTGTTTGCTTTTCCATTCTTGTGATACTTCACTTAAAAGAATGGGCTTCGGCTCCATCCAGGATAATACAATAGGTAGTTTGCCAATTTTTTTTATGGCTGAGTAGTACTCCATGGTATACACAGGCCACATTTTATTAATCCACACATGTATTGATGGGCACTTGGGTTGTTTCCACATCTTTGCAATTGTGAATTGTGCTGCTATAAACATTCTAGTGTGGACGTCTTTTTTATAGAACGTCTTTTTTTCCTTTGGGTAGATGCCCAGTAGTGGGATTGCTGGATCAAATGATAGTTCTACTTTTAGTTCTTTGAGGCATCTCCATACTACTTTCTATAGAGGCTGTACTAGTTTGCAGTCCCACCAGCAGTGTATGAGTGTTCCTATCTGTCTGCATCCATGCCAACATTTGTTGTTTTGGGACTTTTTGATAAAAATCATTCTCACTGGAGATAAGTGATATCTCATTGTGATTTGTATTTCTCTGATGATTAGAGATGTTGAGCATTTTTTCATATGTTTGTTGGCCATTAGTCTGTCTTCTTTTGAAAAGTTTCTGTTCATGTCCCTTGCCCACTTTTTACTGGGGTTGTTTGATTTTTTTTCTTGCTGATTTTCCTGAGTTCCATATAGATTCTAGTTATTAGCCCTTTATTGGATGCATAGCATGCAAATATTTTCTCCCATTCTGTGGGTTGTCTATGTGCTCTGATGATAGTCTCCTTGGTTGTGCAGACCTAAACCTAAGACATGAAACCATAAGAATTCTAGAAGAAAATTTTGGAAAAATTCTTATAGACATCAGCTGAGGCAAAGAATTTATGAAAAAGACTCCAAAACAATCACAGCAACAACAAAAATAAATAAATGGGACCTGATCAAATTAATCCTAGCTTTCAATCAGTTTAGCTTCAGAGTGGATTAAAATGATCTACCACTATTCTAACTTCCTGTTAGAAGCAAAACTATTTCCTTCTTACAGGAGGATAAAACATTATTTAGAGCCTCAAATGATTTATTTTTGGTTTTTATATACAGGGTCCAGCAGTTAATTAACTATTGTCAAATATACCAGGAGATAAACCAGGTACTAAAAATTAAGAGAAAAAACCAATGATAGGAATGAACCTACAGGAGACCCATATCAAAAACAGAATTTAAAATATCTATGATAAATATCAAGAATAGGATAGAGAATTTTGGCTGAGAACTAGGGTCTAGGTAAAAGTATCAAATGGCAATTCTAGAATGGAAATTCTAGAAAAACAATATCTAAAATTAAAGACTCAGTAGATATGTTGAAGAACATAAGACACAACCGAAGAACAATTTGTAATCTAGAAGGAAGATCACAGAAAATATATGCAGTGGGGAGAAAAGAAAGATGAAAACTTAAAAAGAGAAGAAAAGACATATGCAGCACAGTAAAAGGTCTACTGTCCATTAAATTGGTGTCAGAGGACTAGAGAGAAAGAAGAGAGAAGAGATAATAGTCGACGATGAGTTCACTGAGAATTTTCCAAAATGGAAAAAAGATATCAAGCCACCGATTAAGAATTGCCAGGAAGAGCAGGCAGGATAAATACAAAAGAACATCTACAACTGCTGAAAACAAACCAAAGAGAGAAACTCTGAAAAGCAACCAGAGAAAATGATATACTACCATCAAAGAAGCAACCATAAGACTTAAAGTTGGCCTCTTAAGAGAAATGATGAAAGCCAGATGAGAATAACATCTTCAAAATAAAAAAAAAAAATTGCTCCCTCTGTTAGAATTCTATAATCAGTGAAAATATTCTTTTAAAAATAAAAAAAGAGATATGTTTACAGACAAAAAAATGAGAGAATTTATTGTTGGCATGTTTGCTTTGAAACACTAAAGGTATTTCTGTAAGCAGAAAGAAGAAGATCGCGGGTGGAAGCATGGACATGCAAGAAGGGATAAAGAGCAATAGGATGTGTAAATCTGTGTAATTACTGACAGTATAAAGTTACAATATCTGATGGGGTTTCAAATATCTGTGGAATTTTAAAAATGACAAAAATAGCTGAAAAGTCAGAAAGAGGGTAAAATGGAGCCAAAGGGTTCTAAAGACTTTGAGATGTCTGGAAATGGGGGAAAAAAATTGGGATTAATAAGAAAAACTGTCAGAAGAATAAATGGAAAATCTATCAAAGAAGTTGAATTGGTAAACAAAACTTCCTTTCAAGGAGAACTCCTGGCCATATGGATTCACAGGTGAATTCTTCCAAATACTTAGTAAATAGTACGATGTTGGCATTAGATTAGAGAAATAGACCAGTGGGACAGAGAGTCCAGAAACTGGACCACATGTATATGGAACGTAAATTATATCAAAGGTGATCCTGCGTGATGGAGGGGGAAGTAAACTCTTTCAATGTATGGTTCTTGGTCAAATGGATATTTTTATGGAAAAAATGAATATTGACTTCAGCCTCATACCATACACATAAACCAAGTCTAAGTGAAACCTAGACCTAAATGTAGAAGGCAATAAAGCATCTAGAAGTAAATAGAGATGAAAAATCTTCATAGGCAAAAATCCTCAAGCAGGTCACAAAAAGTGCTAACTATGAAGGAAAGGACTAAAACACTGTGACTGCATTATAATTAAGCATATTAAAGGACACAGCCGATAGATTAAGAAGTAAGTTCTAGAGTGGCAGGAGGTATTTGCAATATATATAAGCCACAACAACCTGTGATCCAGAATTTATAAAGAACTCTTTTAAATCAATTAGAAAAAAAAATCAGTGCTTTTTAAAATTGAGCAGGAAACAACAGGTTAAACAAGTACTTCACAAGTGAGTATATCTAAATGGCCAATGTACATATGAAGGATGTTCACCTACATTAGCCATGAGGAAATGTAAATTAGAACACATGTAATACCACTACATACTCACCAGCATGGCTACATCAAAAAAACTGGCAAAGTCAAGCGCTGAAGAGAATGAGAAGCTACTGAAACACTGATAAACTGGGATTGATACAAGAATTTTGTGAAAATTGATACAAGGGTTTTGGAAAATGCTCTGACATCTACTAACAATGATCACAAGCATCCCCTATGATTCTGCTCCTAGGAATACGCTGACAGAAATGCAGACATATGCACACAATTCTATGTATCTAAATATGTTCATAAATGCATTACTTAAAATGGTCTCAGACTGGAAGCCACCCAAATGGCCATGAGCAATGGAATAAACAAATAGTGTTATATTCACAAGATATAATGTCATACAACAATAAAATGAATGAACTATGTACAACAACACAGATAAATCTCACAAGCAATATTGAATAAAATAAGCCAAACCCAGAAGTGTACCTATTATAGTTTTCCTTTTATATGAAGTTTAAAGCAGGCTAAATTAATGTACAGTGTTAGAACTCAGCTTTTTCTGAAGAAGAGCTGCATGATTGGGGGCAAGAGAGAGGCTACTAAGGTGCTGGTGTTTTAGTTCTTGGTATGGATGGTGAGTGCATAAGGATGATCACTCTGAAAATTACTTGAGCTATTGACTTCTGATTTGTGTACTTTTCGAAATGTATGCTTTAATTTAATATAAAGTTTTTAAAGAAAACTATGTCATCCAAGAGGAAGGAAGAATATATTTTGCTCGAAGAAGGTTTAAAGGGGCTGGAACTTGAAAACTGGCCAGGATTTTGCCAGACAGAACAGATAAGGAAAGAATATTCCACTAACAGAATCAGCCTAAGCCAAATATATAGAAGTGGGAACATTCATGTTATTTTCTGTAAATAAGTATTTGAGTGTGTCTAGAACATGGAGCATATTTGGGGAGAAGGGTAGGAGATTTGGCTAAAGATCTAGGTTGGATCCTGTTTGTAAAGTGTCATGAATTGATTGCAAAGCATAAAGGAGGACAGGTTCTTGAGCATGAACTGCGATATGGAATTTTGAGTTGGCTGCGTTTGAATTACCAACATAAAGACTGGTTTTTCCAGTGAATTCTGAGTTTGGAATTTGATTCCCTTTTTCCTGCTAGTCTCTTCCCTCCCCAGCTTATGTATGTATGTAATTGTCCATCTTATTTTAACTAGGTTCTTGATTTATAGCAACTGAGACAGGAGTGGTTTGGTTTCATCAACTTGCGTGAACAACTTGATTTTTGTAGTTTTTGCCTGTTGCCATCCCTCTTCTTTTCAGATGTTAAGTGACTTTCCCAGGTTTAAAGGACTTACCCTGAGAGCCTCACTGCCCTGATTTCAGCCCGAGGTGGATTATCTACATCCTGAGCCAGCTTGTCTGCTATCTGAGGAAGTGTACCATAAATTCATATCCTAGTATTTCAAGTGGGCTATGGATTGGAAGGAAGAGACCATAAACACACACTTCATTTAATTTCTAAGTTAATTGCCTAGGGATACAAGTATTATCAGAAACATAGTGGCCACTCAGGAAAGAAACAGATGTAGTATTTCCTAATACAGCGTCACTTGGCACCCAGAACCTTCCATAGAAGCAAGCAGCTGGTAGAGACTAGAGACACTTTCCATTTGGGGGTTAAGTCCTTCCAAATCTTTCTGGAAGGCTCAGTTCTTTCTATGACGCTGCCTTACGTGATTGGAGCTTATGTCTCATTCTGAAATAATGATGCTGATTATGTATGTCCATTTAAAGAAATGTGTTTGAACTCTTGAATCTGTTGGTTCTTGGCCCAAGTGTAGCATAGCAAGGTTACGTCCTCATCTGGAGGGGGAGTCGGAGTCCATGTGCAGATGTCCTGGACAAATGGCCTTGCTTCCAGCTTTGCAGTGTTCTAGAAAATCCTTTAACAGGCACGAATGCCATAAGAGGAAAAAAACAATAGAAATAAGCAAGAATCAGAATTGGGGTTTGCTTGAATCTTTACAGCAAGGCCCTCTGTATATTTTCAGTGTCCAAAATCAGTGAGGTACTTCAGGTCCGTGGTTGTAAATGGTTCTTTGGAGACATCTGGTTTCTTGATGATGGCAGAAGAGGAGACAGAAGTGCTTCTACTTATTTAGGACCTAAATCATCCCCAGGTGGTGAATTTTCAGTGAGGATTGGGTTTGGCTTCTTTTATTAATTGTTTGAGACTAAAGGAAAGTGACTGGGCCTCCCAAAGCAGCTGACTGATTTCTAGGAAATGTTAAGGGGATTCTCCTGCCTAATCCCCATTCCTATCGCACGTGCGTCCTCTTGTCAGTGATGGAGATGGGAAGCCATTCTGGATAAAATATGCGTAGAAGATCAGGACATAGTCTTGCCTTCAATCCATGAGTCATACTCTTTAGCTGGTTCATTCTAGCTGGTTTTCCCTTCTCTGTGGATTCTGTTCCAATCGTCTGTTCATTCATGGCTCTGTCCAGTTCTCCTCCAGAGCCATGGATGGCACGAGCTTGTCAGCATCACAAAGTATCAGCAGTAGGGATGGTTGGTGCAGAGGCAGCAAGACAGGCAGGTACTCACACTGAGGGAAACAGGCAAGGACTGAGAGAACCAAATGTGAAAGCTTGACAGTCACTAGATTGTTTGAGCCTGGGCCTTAGTAAGGCAGCTGCCTGTACCCTTGTGGAATGAGCTCAGCCACAGTCTGGTCCTCAGTCCTGCAGCCTCAGAACTTCAATTTTTAGCTAATAATAATAATAATCAACATTAACTGAGCATTTACTATATGCTGAGCAGTGTCCTAAGTGCCTACATATATGAACTCATTTAGTCCTAATGCTAACACTGGGACATAGATACTGCACTGTCCTGGGGGTTGGGGAGAGAAAAAAGAAACCCAAAGCACAAAGACAGCTTGCCCTAGGCCATGCAGCTAGTTAAGGGTTAGAACTGGAATTAGAATCCACAGTCTGGCTCCAGAGTCCGTGATCACAGCCATTATGCTCTACTTCCTCACTAGCTGTTCATCAAGGATATGGAAAATGAGTCTATAAAACAGTTCTGTAGACTAAGAAAAATTTACTAGCGACTAGTAATATATCAGAATACCAACATTAAGTTACCAGGAAGGAAAATCATTCCAGAGCTTTGCTGTCCAATACGGTAGCCACAAGCCACATCTGGCTACTGAGCACTTGGAAGGGACCTGGTCTGAAGGGAGGTGTGTTATAAATGTAAATCGCACTGGATAGTGAAGACTTCATACAAAAAAATGTAAAACAGCTGATAAATAATTTATCAAAAAATAATTTCTTATGTTAATTCCATGTTGAAATAAAATTTAGGACATGTTAGTTTAGACAAAATGTATTATTAAAATTAATTTCACCTGTTTCTTTTTACTTTTTTAAGATATAGCTACTAGAAAATTTAAAATTACATGTGTGGTTTCCTTTATATTTCTACTGGACAACATTGCTCTGGAGAATGAAAAATGTGTGAATAATCCAGAGCACCCCTTTGCTTATACCTGTGAAAGTCATGCACCTGGATTTGCTTGTGGTCAGCTTGAGTCTACTTGAGTTATGGCATCAGAGCAAGACGTACTGGTCCATTTTAGAGATATTTTAATTTAGGCTATAGGAAAACCCAAAGCACAAAGACAGCTTGCCCTAGGCCATGCAGCTAGTTAAGGGTTAGAACTGGAATTAGAATCCACAGTCTGGCTCCAGAGTCCGTGATCACAGCCATTATGCTCTACTTCCTCACTAGCTGTTCATCAAGGATATGGAAAATGAGTCTACAAAACAGTTCTGTAGACTAAGAAAAATTTACTAGCGACTAGTAATATATCAGAATACCAACATTAAGTTACCAGGAAGGAAAATCATTCCAGAGCTTTGCTGTCCAATACGGTAGCCACAAGCCACAGAAGGGCAGACGAAGTGAAAATAAGTAAATACAGATAAATAGATGTTGACAGATGGTTGGGATTCTCGTAGGCAGAGGGAGACGCTGCAGTTTGCACTGTATCAGTGACGACGAGTGCATTCTCAAGGAGGAGGAACTTTGCATGTGGTTAAGGTAGCTGGGGGCCAAGTTGTTGAGAATTTTGTATGTCAGGAAAAGGAGTGCCTTCAGACTGACAAAAATTTACTTTCCAGGTATCCTTCTTTTAGAATTCTTTATTGATCAACAGAATACTTTGTCATGATTGGCTTCATAATTTATGACATTAATATATTCAAATTCCCAAATTTGCTGTTTATTTTATGTTAGTTATATCTTAGTTTGATGATTTGCTGGTAAAATTTGGAAAGACATATTAATCACACCAGCAATACTTACGGAAACAATTTTTAAGGATGGTTTACTTCTTGGAGAACTCTCAAGGATGGATAATGCTAAATAACCATAAAATAAAGATTCTCATTTTTCTACTTGGGATCTTGTTCGCTTCCTAAACCTTTGTCCCCTAGGCTTCGATCATGGACTGTATTTCATTTAGGGGCCTCTATTTTCTGACTGTGTTAACCATATTTACCTTGGAGTTGGAAGACCTTGGAAGGAAGCCAGAATCTAACAGTCATGGATCTTCTGCAAGTATTTCAAGCAGGCCCTAGGTGTGTGGAGGAATGGAGTCCCTTTGAGGGGTGGCACAATAGAGTCACAAGTTATGCGGAATCGGAACACGAGGTGAAAAAAAAAAAAAAGCGCTTATAGTCAAATTTAGCCTTGACAAGGCATTTGAACTGCTCCGGAACGTTCAGGACTCTCAAAGGCTCTAACCCCAAGAGTTAGCATTGATGATTTCTCTTTGCATTTCTGCTGAGACACTCTTTTCCAAGACACACAAAGGCCAGGTCTACTGGGAATGAGGAAAAGGGTTAGGTGGTAAATAGAAAATTCTCTTGCTTCCTCTGATTTTTTCCTGGAGTGTGAAAAGCTGAATTTGTGTAAATTATACTGATTTTGCTAATAAGTAATTTTACTTGTATTATGCTTTACATATTTCAGGCTTATTGATTCATGTTTGGTTTTATTTTTGTTTTTGCATCTAATGTGTAAAGGCAAAGGTGAAAAAGCAGCTAAAACGTGTCTTTTTTTTGAAGAGCTTTAACTCTGGTAGGGAAACAGACAAGTAAAGTTATAATGCGGTTTGAGAACTGCTTTAACAAGGCATTGCCTCAGTGCTTTGGGACCACAGTAGGAGGAGTTGTTAAAGTGATCTGGGCATGAGGGAAGGCTGTGGTGTGACACCCTGGTCCAAGCTGCCATCTTTTCTCACGAGATTGCTGCAACAACTTTCTTTTTTAAAATTAATTAATTTATTTTTATTTCATAGTATTACAGGGGTCCAAATGTTTTTGGTTACAAGGATTGCTTTTGTAATGCTTAAGTTAGGGCCATAAGTGTACCCATCACCCAGATAGTTTTCATTCTATCCCTTAGGTAGGTTTTTGCCCATTCCCTCCTCCCTGCTCCCTCTGATTCATTTCCATTGAATTATACTTCCCTCTATGCCTGTGTGTGCTCATCGGTTAGTTCCAATTTAATAGTGAGTGCATGTGGTGCAACAGCTTTCTAAATGCTCCCCCTGCTTCTGTTTTTGCCCCTGGTTCTTCCTCTCTCCCAAGTCTACAGCTCCTTAGAAGCTGGAGTATTCCTCTTAATACCTAAGGGGAAGATACACGCTTCTCTGCTCAAAACCCTCCGGTGGCTTTCCATCTTGTTCACAAGCAGAGCTCAGGTTCTTAGCAGCCTGGAAGACCTTGTAGGATCTGAGCCCTGCCCCCTGTCTACCGTCATCTCCAGGTTTCTCCTCCTTGTTGACCCCGATCCAACCACATTGGCCTCCATTACGGTCTTTGAACATGCTATTCACATGGCTGCTCAAGACTTTTGTACTTGCCATCGTCTGTCTGCCTTGGATTCTCATTCCCCAAATGTCTACTTGACTTTCTCTCACATGTTTTCAAGGCCTTGCAGAAATGTCAGTGTTTTATAGGCCTTGCCTGGCTACCCTGTGTAAATAGGAACAAGCCTCCGCCCTATCCCAGCATACTCTCCCACTTAGCTTGCTTATCCTCATCCGACATACTATAAATTCACTTCTTTATTTGCCCCATCCATTTAGGTTTTACAGTCCATAATGGGAAGTCTTCATCTGTTTTGTCTACTTTGGAACAGCTTCTGGCACATAGTATTCACTCAATAAATGTTTGTTGAATGAATAATTTATTTTTCTTCTCTGGCATGGCTTCCACATATATTTGCCTAATGAGTGGGTAGATAAATGAATGATGAGTATGTTCTCTTGGCACTAGCAGAAACTGTTATTTCCCAGTGTACCATTTCTCTGGAATGACTTTATAGTTCTTTATTGAAACAAAAGACTTAATCAGAACTCTTGTCAGAAACTCTTGGGTTCTGCCAAGATAGCATCTAACTCCCAGATGGAAAGGCCATTAATCATTTGCAGTGATGAGGGAGCACAACATTGGAAAAGAAGATGCCTCCTGGAAAGCGGGGTTTGGGGTTGGAGAGAGGGAATGAGAGTGAATTGGGCTGGACACCAAGACCCTCTCTCATGTTGAGAACCCCTGTTGGTAATACCCAGCTTAATAATGTGTGTGTGCACCAACGCCAACCCTGTGCATGCTTTTGCACGTGTATATTGCAAGTGCATATATGTACCTTTGTATACATAAGTAAAATATATGTGACCCGAATCATCAAAATCAAAGAATCCAAAAGTCTTAAGACTTGGACACCCCAAGGGACTCTGAAGTCTCAGCAGACTGCTTGATGCTTAGGGAAGTAGAAAAGTAGGGAAAATTTGCAGATCTAAATTAAATTATAAAATTATAAAAATATTAATTTGTTTAAATTATATTTAAACAAATCTAAGTTATGTATGGTGATGTGAGTGCTATGGAGAGGAAACAAAGCATGACAAGGGAGTAGGAGATATCATTTCACAGAGTTGAGGGGGTAGGAACTGAGGCTTGCTGGACAAGAAATAGAAACACTCGCAGATGCAAAGATCTGAGACACAGGTGCCTGCTGAATTCAAGGGATATGAAAAACAAGAAATTAACGCAGGACAAGTTATGAAGAGCCTTTAATCCAAAGGTTTGGATTTTATTCTCATTACACCGAAAAGCCATCAGGCACTTTTTAGCAGGGGAGTGACTGATCTGCATTTAGAAAGATCCCTCTGGCTGTTCTGTGGAGGATAGTGTGCACCCGTAGAGACAGAAGACAGGTGGATGCTGCTGCTGTCACCCAGGCAAGTAAATATAATGTATCAATGTGGATTAGAGAAGTAGCAATGGGGACGATAGTACATGGATGGGTGTGGGATTGATTTTGGAGGTAGAGTGAGTAGGATTTATTGGGTGTGAGAGGTGAGTAATTGAGGGTATCTTTATTAGTCAAGGTAAACTAGGCCGTGTTTTGGCAACAAACTACTCCAAAATCTCAGAGGCTTAATACAAAAGAAGTTTGTTTTTTGCTAACACTACACGTCCTTTGTATGTTGGATGATGGCTTTGCTTTGTTTATTATTGTCCTTACTCTAGGACATGGAATAATAGGGAAGCCACTAACTAGAACATTGCTGATAGGCATGGAAAAGGGAAAAGAAAAATTTAAAGCTTTTCACACTGAGAATGATTAAGTGTTTGGCCTGGAAATGACACATATCACTCTGCTCAAAACTAATTGGCCAAGTAATCACATGACTCCATCTACCACAAGGTAGCCAAGAAATACAATCCTATCTTCTGCCAGGAGACGAAGGGTTAGAGCCTACCCAGACAGCAACGTTAATGACTCCATAATATCTTCCGGGTTTGGAAAACTGCTAATAACATTATCTAAGTGGAGATGCTTGAGAAAAGTGGGCTTGGAGGAGGTGGAATCCATATATCTGCTTTAGTCACGTGCAGTTTAAAAGCCCGTTGAGTGGAAATATCAAGAAGACAGTTGGAGATATGACTGATGGTCAGAGAAGAACTATGGCTAGAGATACAACTTTGAGCATCATCAGCACATATGTATTGTTTAAAATGTTGGGACTCACAGGGTGTAACTGGTACAAAGAAGAGGGCCAAAGACAGAACTCTGGGGTTCTCAACAGGTAGCAGTTTTACAGAGGAGAAGCCAACACAGGGAACTGAAGAGGAGAGGTTATAATGGTAGACAGGAACACAAGAGAGTGTGGAATCTTAAAAGGCCTTGAGACATAAATATTGCAAGAAAAAGAGAATGCCGTGAGGTCAAGGGAAATGAGAATTAACTATTGGTTCTGGCAAGCTATGAACACTTCTGTAGTGTGGGATGGGCAAGAGACTAATTTCAAGTGGGTTGAGAAGAGAATGGTAAGTGTGGAACCTGTGGAAACCAGCATAGCCAACTTCTGGACGAGTTTTGTTGTAATCAGAGCAGTAAAATGGGGTTTCTAGTGAGAAGGGACATGGTATCAAAAAGACAGGAGGCCAGGAAAGGGAGCAGGTTTGTAGGCCAGATGATGATTTTGTCTTTTGATATATTTTGACCTCATAGAAAATGAAAAATACTCATATATTAGTTGGAGATATGAGTCTGAACATAGAGGAAAGCCAAAGCTGGTATAGATATATAGCAGTCCCCGGCATAGAGAAAAGAGTTAGAACTGGGATGGTTATGAGCTCTGACAGGAAAAGTATAAGAAAAAAGGGTGGCGATGTTAAGGCTGAACCTTAAGGGAACACTCACATTAATAAAATTAGGAGAAGAAAAAGTAAGTTACATGTTATAGAAATCAAAGAAGGAGAGTTTCAATATCTTTCCAAGAGGTTGTTTTCCAAGTTCTATGTTCCTATAAATGTGTAGTCTACATTCTGTATTCTGGGCTCTCAACAGGAGGCCAAATTTTGCAGTAGAGCCTACTGTATTTGGTTAAATATATAACCAGGAAGTGTGAAGCATAAAAAAATCTCAAGTCAATGGGGTAGATGCTCTTTGCTTTTCTATTCCTTTTGTTATTATTCCCTCTCATTGTTTTGAAATTTCTCTAAAGATGAAATACTGTTAGTGCCGTACTCACCACTGTATTTTTCTTTTCTTCCACCACTTCCTTGTCTTCCTCCTCCTCTTTCATTATCATCCTCGTAATCTATCATCGCTATCAAAATAATCATCACCATCAGACTTTATTATATTAATTATTTTAGTATTTTAATAAGTCAGTTAATACTGTTTTTCAGAATTTGGTTAGAGCTCCCAAGGGGCATGCATTCTAGTATGTAGCAGGACATATTTATAGCACTTCTGATTATTTGAGTACTTGTTAAATGCTTACTTCATACATGGTCATAATTCCTGCCCTGAGTTGTTTCAGATCGATTGCCTATGAAAGATAAAAGAGAGTCAAGAGGTCAAAGAAGTGCTCAAAGGGAATATAAGATATTAAGACCACAAATACATGGTGTTGCTAGAATAATTTGGCAGAAGTTTCTTTCTATTTTGGTTAATTGGTTTCAAGAAGCATATATAGATGAATAGTCTAGGAATATAGGTACATGGTAAAGTGGTATCAAAAATATATTAATATCAAAGAGAATAAAAATAGACTGTCCCTTCTGTCCCTTATGATTTGGCTCACTTACAGTTTTGGTGGTCTGTTGGGTGGCTTGGTGTCTCTCTCTCTCTCTCTCTCTCTCTCTCTCTCTCTCTCTCATTTCCTCTCTCTTCCTCCCTCCGTCCCTCTTTGTCTCTCCCCTCCTTCTGTCTGTCCATCCATCCTTCCCTTCTTCCCTCCTTCCCTCCTCCCCTCCTCCCCACCATCTCTTACTCTTCCTACTGAATTTCTTCTATCAGTGACTTAATTTCCCCTCTAGTTACCCTAGAGACTTGGAAGTCATTATTATTCCCTTAAATATTCCTCCAAGAATGTTTTCTCTAAGAATTTGTCCCTAAGGCATGTTGACTCGACTCGCGTCTATCTTCGCCATTGCCAGTTTCTTGCTGCATCTTACTCATCTTTTCCGGGTTACCCCTGTGGCCTCCTAACTTGTACCTGCCTCTGCTGTTTTATTCTACTCCAGTGATCCCTCCTACTCAAATTTCTCCCCTCCTGCTAGCTCCCATCTTAGTTATTGTGCTTAAGAAAATTGTGGATCACCAACCAAGTGTAGGATAGCAGTGGGGAGAACAGATTGAAGGAGGGAGACATTGGAGTTGAAGCCGGGACTAGTTAGGAAGCCATATTATACTAGTCAATGAGAGACTTAATCTAGACTCCATCTCTCCAGGGCAGAACTGACCATTTCTACACTGAACATCTCTCACATCCCATACATACTTCTTTTCTAACATCGCTCACGGTATATGTTACATGTGTAACACCTCTACTAAGATGTAAGCCCCTTAAGGTCAGGGACCATGTCATGCATTAGTAAGCTCTCCATAGTTGCTTACTGGATAAATTAACAAAATATAGGCCTAAATAGGACCAGTGTCAGAGGAACGAAGCAGAGAATATGAACGTAAAAAAATGTTGGATATGGAGTCAAGTGAACGTAGTCACAGATTGATTCTAGAGGCAATGAAGAGAGATATCTATAAAAATTTCAGTTTGGGTGACCATCAACAGAAATAAGGAAGTCGAGAGGAGAAATTGATGAATTTGCTTTTAATCAGGTTGATTTTGAAGGTTCTACAGAGAATTTTAATGTTAGGTAGATGAGTTGTTCCAGCATGCAATTCAGATTTGAGGCCTGAGGCTTTGGAGAGAGTTTTGGTTTAGAGGCAAAGATGTGTGAGTGAGGGAAATTACTAAGAGCCAGTAGTGAACAAGAGAAAGAGAGACTTCATCTGATGCTTGGGGAAAGCCTCTTTTTAAGAAATTTGGAAAAAGAGCTGATGACAGAAAATGAGTCTGAAAATGAGAGGCATAAAATGAGTCATCAATGAGTTACTTGGAAAGTGTACAGTCAGGAAACCCAGGAAAAGAGAATTTTGCAGAGAGAGTGATGGGTAAAAATGTCAGCTATTGCACAGATATTGCATATTCTGAGGATGGTGGCCTATTTAAATTTAAACAATAGGACATTAGTAATATTATTTTAGAATTATTTACTCCTGAGTTAAGAATATTTTTTCTTAGGAAGCAGCTAAGTTAAAACACAGAATTTAGAATCTTACAGAGATAAGGTGGTAAAAACTCTCCACTCTATCATCGGTGGTTGAATAAAATCCCTTTTATTGGTTTTTCTTGGAAGTGAACCCTCTAACCACACAGTCAAGTGGAATCCAGTGATAGAAGCCAAAGACATAAAAGCTAAGTGTCTCGATTTATTCCATTGTCACTTTCAACTTTCTCTGCTCGATATTTGATATCAAGATAAGCCATAGATTTAGCTTTCCTGATAGAATTCAAGTGGATGCCTTGACTCTTCTTTGCCCTAGATCTAGGGACATTCTAATCTGATTCTCTCTTATATTTTTTTCTTTTCTTGCACATTCACGGTTTGAATAAGAGTACGAGAGCTCTGATAGATCTTGACAATTTTTCAGGTGCAACAGGTGCTGCTGTTATTAATAGTATTTTCTTCAAGGTAGCTCATGAGGAGGCCAGAGAAGAAGGATGCTTTTGTTCACTTCTGTCCTCAATCCTTAGATTGTGAGAAACACAGAAGACACTTGCTGGTCAGGAGAAAGTTAACTCATTACATTAGGCAGTAGACCAAAGATTTTCTCTCTCTATGATGAAAGAAAATTCAGATAAGCATGACCAGTAAACAGCTTATTAAAAATAGGGAAAACCATGGCAATGTGCAGCCAGTGCTATGGAAGGTCCAGTTCTTTAGAAAACTCTGGAACTAAAAATGTAATTGTGCACTATTTCATTTTTTTTTTCATTTCAGCATATTATAGGGGTACAAATGTTTAGGTTGCATATATTGCCTTTGCCCTACCCAAGTCAGAGCTTCAAGCGTGTCCATCCCCCAGACAGTGTGCACTGCACCCATTAGGTGTGAATATACCCGTTCCCTCCTTCCCCTACCACCTGCCCAATACCCAGTGACTGTTATTACTATATGTGCACCTAAGTGCTGATCAGTTAATACCAATTTGATGGCGAGTGCATGTGGTACTTGTTTTTCCATTCTTGTGATACTTCACTTAGTAGAATGGGCTCTAGCTCCATCCAGGTAATACAAGAGGTGCTAGATCACCACTGTTTTTTGTGGCTGAGTAGTAGTACTCCATAGTATACATAGACCACATCTTATTAATCATGTATTGATGGGCACTTGGGTTGTTTCCACATCTTTGCAATTGTGAATTGTGCCGCTATAAACATTCTAGTGTGGATGTCTTTTTTATAGAATGTCTTTTTTTTCCTTTGGGTAGATGCCCAGTAATGGGATTGCTGTATCAAATTGTAGTTCTACTTTTAGCTCTTTGAGGTATCTCCATAGTACTTTCCACAGAGGTTGTACTAGTTTGCAGTCCCACCAGCAGTGTATGAGTGTTCCTAACTTTCTGCATCCACGCCAACACTTATCGTTTTAGGACTTTTTGATAAAGGCCATTCTCACTGGAGATAAGTGATATCTCATTGTGGTTTTGATTTACATTTCCCTGATGATTAGACATGCTGAGCATTTTTTCATATGTTTGTTGGCCATTAGTCTGTCTTCTTTTGAAAATTTTCTGTTCCTGTCCTTTCCCCACTTCTTAATGGGGAGGTTTGATTTTTTTTCTTGCTAATTTTCCTGAGTTCTATATAGATTCTAGTTACCAGCTCTTTATTGGATGTGTAGCATGCTAATATTTTCTCCAATTCTGTAGGTTGTCTGTTTGCTCTCATGATAGTTTCCTTGACTGTGCAGAAGCTTTTTAATTTGATCAGGTCCAACACTTTACTATTTATCTTTACCGTAAACACCTCCTTAGAAAGCATCAATAAAACACCTGATAGTGCTTCTATGCCAGTCCAAATACAAACTCTAAAGATTAAGGAGCCAGAGGTAAGAGTGAGTAGGTTTTTCTATAGTCTTGGCTTCCCCTCAGGATGTCTGTTAGACTTTTGGCAGTAGGAAGGGGTTCCCAGTCACCATATATTCCCTGGGTTCTTTTCCTGTGCTCTTGCCCCCTTGAATCTGGTTTGGCCTGAGGAAATGGTACCAAGCTTTTCTGCTGGCAATTTAGATTCCAAGGAAACTTGGTAAATGGAATGATACAGATTCAAACCTGCAGCAATACAGCAGTCTTGGGTGAGGTTTTGTTTGAGATCATAGGATTCCCCAGATGGGACCCTTTCCTGAGAAATCGTACCAGTAAGTGATTGAAGAAAGGTTATTTCTGGACTGTTTTCCCCAGAGTAATTGGAGTCCATGGGCCCACCATATAGCCTACAGGTTTTGAGAATGCATTTGGGGGTCAGTTGGCCTTGAGTTTAAATCCTGCTCTGTCACTTAAAAGCTTGGTAAGTTTGAGCAAGTCATTTGACTTCTGTAAGCCTCCATTTCCTCATCTGTAAAATGAGATGATGATTATACTTCATAGAATTCTCATGATAATTTCAGGAAATTCTAAGCATAAAGAATTTAGCACAGTTCTTGGCACTTAATGTCTATCCTTCGTTACTAGTCTTAGGTAGAGAACTAGATGCCACAACAGACCTGGGCATTACAGCATTCCCAGGGCCTCCAACAGATCACCACGCCCTATCAGCTTTATCTCTGAAATTTTTCTAGAATCTTCCCCTCCTTTTCCATCTTTACTATTACTGCTCTACACCAGGGCATTACCTTCTCTTATTTGGATTTTTTGCAATCCCCTATGAACAGGTGCCATATAGTCCTTCATGAAGCTTGCTCCTTTTTTTTCTCTACTCAAATACCTGTTCTGGGTTCTCAGTGCTCAGCATTGTATTTAGACTGTGATTTGGTATGAGCCTGTCTTATCATCTTAATCATCTATTTTTCATTTTCTTCATGCATTTCTCCCCTGACACATATATCATCCCTAAGTCAATAATAATTCCTTTCACAGTACATTGTATACTTCCGGTCTTGTATATGTCATGTTGCTGTAACTTTTCAAGTTGTTTTTCTATTTTTTTCTCTTGCTTTTTAAAATTCATTCCCTATGTGGCCCCGGATTAACTCGTATACAATATTAACCTGACCTTGTCACTCTTTTGCACCTGAGTGGTTCTCCGGTGCCTTTAGGATAAAATTAAGACTTCTGCATCAGCTGGGTATGGGAGGTCTTCTGGGGTCTTATCCAGCCTCCATCTTTGACATCACTCCCATTATACCAATGCAACTTAGCGAAATTGGTTACTCTTGAGTCTATGAATATGCCAAGATTTCTCATTCTTTCTCTTCACCCACGCTATTTCTCTTACCTCTTTCACCTGGCTAATGCCCCTCATTTATCAAGTCTCACCTTAGCACTCAATCCTTTGGAAGGCATTTTCTGATTGCCCCTCCCCCTTACCCACAGCTTGAATGAGGAATTCAAACCTGCTTTCATAATAATTCAGAAATGTCTTTCTAGAAACCTTTATCAAATTGCTAATTCTGATTTTCTCTCTTCCCCTTTAAGACTTTCTTGCAGTATCTTTATCCTTGTGTTTCCACAGAGCATGATGTTGAATAAATATTAATATATAATGAGTGTGTGAATAACTGAATAAATGTGTGTGTGTGTATGTGTGTGTGTGTGTGTGTGTGTGTGTGTATATATATATATATATATATATATGTTTACCTTCATAGACTAAGTTCTTTGAAGGAAGAGCCAATGTCTTTTTCCTCCTTGTATGCCCCTCATTCCTAGCAGGGTCCTTTACCTATATTAATAGTCGCACTATAAACGGTCAGTGAATGAACAATGATATACATGTCTGTCTTCCCGAGAAGATATTCTAAGTTCTTCAGGGAAGAGATTGTATCATAAAAATTAGACAGCCCCTAGCACAACAAATTAGACATAATTTATACTCTGTTTAATTCTTGTGTTTAATTATTGCTTTGAATTGAACTCAAGTTCTGGTGGGCTGTGAGAGTCAGGTGGCTTCTCTATACTATGCAAGCATAAATTCAATAAAGCTGTGGGATAAAAATCCTGGCGGTTAAGTTAGCTGGTAATTTAAACTTCAGAGACTGGATGCATCCTAGCAGTGGATTACTAGTATTGGTAGGTCCGAAGAATTTTCCATTTTTACTTGGTTCTTTCTTCTCAAACCCGAGCAGTCCATGTATGGCAAGCCTCAAAGGAGTCAGGCCTGGTCCTGGGGGTTTATTGCAGATCAAACTCTAGAAGGGTTGGGGAATGAGCAGAGGGAGAGTGTATTAATTTCCTGTGGCTGCTGTAACAAATTAACACAAATTTGGTGTCTTAAAACAGTAATAATTTATTCTTTCACAGTTCTGGGGGTCAGATGTTCAAAATCAGTTTTGCTGGTCTTGCCTCTTCCAGCTTCTGGTAGCTGCCAGCATTCCTTGGCTTGTAGCCTTCAGTCTGTGCCTCCGGCTTCACATCATCGTGTGTGTGTGTGTGTGTGTGTGTGTGTGTGTGTGTGTGTGTGTGTGTGTGTGTAATCTCCCTTTGCTTTCCCCTTATAAGGATACAGGTGATGACATTTAGGGCCCACTTAGAGAATACAGGATAATCTGATCTCAAGATCCTTAACTTAATTACATCTGCAAAATCTGCATAGACCTTTTTTTTTTAAAAATTAGGTAACATTTACAGGTTCCAGTGATTAGGATCTGATAACTTTGATGTTATTCAGCATACTACAGAGACAGATATCTTTCCTTTTTTGTGGGCACAAAGTGCTTGATCTTCTAAGAACATGGTTTGCTTATAGACATACCTCATGAATAAACAACTTCCAAACTGATGGGACATTTAAAAGAAGCCTGGTGCTGCTGTCAGGAAGGGTCTAATTTAGGTCAGTCTAATGCCCCTGAACAGATGTGTATGGTGACATTTCCAGTTCTCATCATGAAAATAAACCATTAATTAATACTTATTGAGGAACTGATAAGTGACTGGATGAGCTGGTTTGAGTTCTGGGCAGCCGGTTCCCACCATCTGGCTGTCCTGGGTGGACTGCGGTACGGTTCTGCGGGATCAGGTGTGCTCAGCTGGCCTGGCACTCACTCTTCTGTGTCCAGCAGCAGCTCTTGCCATCGGTTCCATCCAGAGAGTCACAAAGGATCTAGGTGGTCACTTGGAGGGGGACTGAGGTGGTCTTAAGGTGCAGCATGAACTCCCAAGTGGGCCACTCCCTGCAAGGTCAGAGCAGCGACTGCACCAATTTTTGAATGAGGGAAGAACTTCAATAATTGAAATTGGGATGTGGTTACTTCCTGTCTCCTCCATCTCTTCTCCACCTCTCTCATACGGCCTAAGGAAGACATGGACATGGGAGAGAACTTCCTCAGGGCTTTGACAGGTGCTCCTGCACATGCATCATTCACGCCTACTGGACAAAACCTGCCAGCCTGAGCCACGAGCAGGAGAGACCCACTTTCTAGTGACTTCTTTTATAATCCAACTAGCTGGGGAAGTTTGATCAATGGAAGGATCCTAACTTTTCTCTCCTAGAGAGGAAGGATAGCAACAGTTGTTGAGCACACAAGCTCTGAAGCCAGACTTACCTCCACTTCCATTCTGGCTCCACTACCTAATATTTGTGTGAGCTTCAGCACGTATTATTAATAAAATCTCTGATTCCCAATTTCCTCATCTATAAAATGAGGATAATAGTAATAGTAACCAACACTTATAATGTACCAGGAGATATCTTAAGCACATTTCATATGCATTATCTTCTTATCCTCATGGCAACTCTATGAGGTAAGCATGCTATTGCTATCCCACTTCAAAGGTCAGGAAACTGAGGTACAGAAAGTTTAAGAAACCTGTCCAGGTTACACAGTAACAAGTAGCACAGCAAGGATTTGAACCCGGATAGTTTAACTTCAGCATATGTGCTGTTAACTGTGTTTTGTGCTGCCTCTCATGACTCAGGTGGTTTGGAGTATTGAGTAGGGTGGCCATCCACCCCAGGTCACCTTGGGAAGTTCTGGGTTACATTGTGCTATCCAGGTAAATTATTAATAGTGCCCTCTTTTACTCTTAAAAGTAGTGTCATACTTCAATTTGAATATTTTTCACATCAGGATTAAGTCATTATCATATGTGAAGCCCTAAGGACAATGGCTGATACAGGGGAAGCCCTCCATATTGTCAGCTATTGCTATTTCTCCTGCTACTCTCATCACCACCACCACCACCCTCAGCCATCCCAAGTCTTGGATCCTCAGAGCTAGGGGGTTAACCCAAGTTCTGCAAATGTATATCGTGGGAACCACTGTTCCCAATTTCCATTCCCATAGCAGATACTGATCATTGATTATAGCACAACAATCTTTTCTACTTTGTGTTCCAAGCAGCCATTCTGAATGGATCCAGCTTGACATGTGAAATTAAAAGTATTTACCATATCTAGTTTCATTGACTCTTAAGAATTCAATATCCTAGTATATAGGGAATCTGAATTTAATCTGAGCTTGTGCGTTTCTCCACTTATATTAAAACTTATTTGATTTCTAAAAGTGATAATGAATTTAGGGCCTCTTTAGACATCATATATCCATTTTCTTCCAATATTCCTGTCTGCGTATTTCCCTATTGTTTCTACCTCTTCTTTTATGTAAATACAAAAGAATTTTAATTCATAATAGTTTTCTGTTCACTGCCTATCATTTTAGATCTTATGATAAAAGGCTATTGAAATACTGTAGAAATTGGCACAATATAAATAAGGCAGAGAAGTGAGTCATCATAGGAGAATTATAGTTGGCACCTAGGATCCAAGGCTTAGAAAGGCTATCTTTAAATGTGATTTGTGTAACTGGTAGTGAAATTCATTTTAGGTTGGTTTTGCATGGCATAAGGGACATCTAGTGGTTATGTACATCTCTGCAGATTTACTAAAGGTAACAAATTCATAGGTGTAAGTACTGGGATTAAGTACCATCACCTTGAAATAGAGCTCCAAGAAAGGAGGGGGGCCTCTTTGTTATATGACCCTTTATTTTGAAGTTAACAAAGAGTAGAGAGACCTTTTCAGAAAAAAAAAAATTAATTTGAGCCGTAGCATTTCTATCTATAATTGTCAGTTCAGACCCTACTCACATTTGCTGTCTTCTGCAGCAGGTTGGAAATGATTCTGTTATCAGCTACCTGCCAGCCTGGCATATTCTTCCTGTCACTTTCCCTACCTCTCTTGCTGATTGCAGAGGGGCTCTTTGGACCACTTTGAAAAGCCATCTGATTAGAGCCTTCATTAGGCTCGAAGCAGAGCTGCTTAGCAGGCCAGGCAAGAAATAGTTTGTAATTGCTTCTGACAGACAGAGCTCCTTTGGAGGTTGCTCAGCCATTGGGAAGCCATACAGTCCTGGTCCACATGTATTTGTATAAATGAGTGGGTTTCACATCATAAGAGGATGCCCCTGTGCAAACTTATTTTCTTAGCCCCAGAGTTCTCCTGGAACTTACCATTGGTCAGCACCTCTTGGTATACCCTGTCACTATGCATAATTCTGAACCAACTGCTTCTGTCGTCTGGGCTGCATAGAATATTTTCTTGCCTCATATGCTACTATTGTTTCCAACTGACTATGCTAGAATTCCTAAAGGTTCTGTTTCACTGAATCTTTTTATAGTATAATATTTTCTCCTCTTCTGTCTTTGGGCCTTTCATATAAGCTCTTTTTCCAAAAGCTTTTTGGCACACCTTTTGTCATCTTTCTTCTTTTGGAGTAGCTGGTGGCAGCCAGAGGTTGCTAGTTATGGTCAAAGGCTTTGTTTTTAGGGATTTGTTCTTTCTCTTTAAACATAAGCATAGAGGAGCATGACTCTGAGGTACTGTTTCAAAACAACCATGTGTTTTCTGTGGCAAGTCCAAGCTATATTGTAATGGAAAAGGTATACAGTAGTCCCTCAGCATACTCCAGAGTGGGAGGCAGTGTTGGTGCCGAACTGAGCCAATCTCTTAGAGGATCTTACTAGGATTTGTAATTGGGTTTTGCACTTCTGTTGGTGTTCTGCCCAGGAACATAAACTAATGACAGCTGCCACTCTGGGGTGCAGAACTTTCCATATAGATATCCTTAGAACTATAAGCACATTTCCTAAGCATGCACACTGGGGAAAAACTCAACTAAATATTCAGTGGGTCCATCAAATGCCTTTTAACTGTCTGTAATACTTCAGCTTTCTCCCTTCCCACCTCATCACTTATTGTCAGGAAGGATGCATACAGAGGCTTCTTCCTGAATTATAGTCTTCACCCACGTACAGGCATCAGGAAGTCACCCTTGTGATCTTCCTTGACCTTCTTCCCATTCTTCTACCTCCTCTTATAAACATGTGCTTTGCGTCAGGCACCAGGAGACACAGAGAGAAAAGGCGTGGTTTCCTCTATTTGAGAATCTCCCAGTCTACGGAAGGAAACAGACACTCACAGCACAATGTGATAAATGCAGTGACAGCAGTTAGAACACGAAACCATGGGAGCTGAGAGGAGGAATCAGCTGTGGGTGGGAGTGGAGTGGGTAGGAGTGTTGCAGGAGGTGATACCTGAACCATGCTTCAGACGGTGAGTAGTAGTTATCCAGATAGAGAATCCAGATAAGGCTTGTCTCTGGGATGGTTAATTGCAGAAGCTGCAGAACTTTGGCAAGGCTGGTGATGATGCAGTGGGGTCTAGATCAGGACGAGTCCTTTATATACTGCCTAAAAGTTTGCATTTATTTCTAAAGTTGAAGAAGAATCATTGAAGGATTTTAAGCAGGGAATGACATGTCATCCTCAGAGAAAACAGTAAGATAATTGGAGCCATTTCTAGTCCTCAGAATAAAATTAACAGTAGATTCATAGTGATTCAGGAAGGTACATTTTAAATTTTGTCACCTTTCTAATCAAATTGCTTAAGTCTTCCTTTTTACTCTAATGGTTACCTTATTTCTCCAATTGCATAAAGAATGTATTTTTAGAGCTTTTCATAATCAAGTACCACCTACTCATCTGATCTTATTTCCTCTGCTTTGTAAGATGTAACTTTCACTCTAGTCAGGTTGGTGTCCTCATAAAATACTCTAAGACAGAAGGAAATGCAGGTGTTCTCTGGGTAGGTCTGTTTAGTACATAGGAAAATACAGGAAATGAGAGTTTTTATTGAGCCTCTACTACATGCCACACATTTTGTTAAATACTGGGAATGCCTTGGTTACCCCGTCAGAAACACGCAGCCTCTGTGTTTATGAAGTTTACAGTCTAGAGGATCCAAACAGTGCCATTCCTGGAAATCAGAGGGCACAAAATAAAATCTGAGTCAAGTTTCTGGTCATAAGTCCTTGTGTATTAATTGGCATGACAAATAGTATCTCACTCTAATTCTGATACAAAAAATATCCCCCCATAAGCATACTTCAACTTTCTCTAAGCACTTTGGTAACAGGCATTATGTCTCATGCTCCCTTGTATATACTCCATGGTCTGGAGCTAAAGATACAGTGGTTAATTAATGCTGTAGTCCCGAACCCCTGAGCCACGGCCTGGTACCACTCTGCTGTCTGTTAGGAACCAGGCCGTGCATGCCTGAGCTCCACCTCCCCCCGCTGCCCCCTCGCCATCTGCAGAAAAATTGTCTCCCATGAAACTTATGAAACTTAGGAACCTGGAGAAACAGAGCAGGAGGGGAGCAGCGGGCAAGCGAGCGAAGCTTCATCTGTATTTGCAGCCGCTCCCCGTAGCTCGCATCACCGCCTGAGCTCGCTGACCCCCATTCCCCCACATCCACCCCCATGTGGAAAAATTGTCTTCCATGAAACCAGTCCCTGGTGCCAAAAAGGTTGGGGACCACTGAATTAATACATTTATGTAGATTTTTTGTTTCTGATATTCTAGTATAGCTAGTTAATTTGTATTAAGTTCGCTTTTGTGTTAGAGGATAACAAAGGTGGTGAATAGGTTCACGTCAAGTTCTAGCTCCCAGTGACTGGGGGTTAACTTCCTGGATCATTACCTACCTTGGAAAGAATTCTGAGGCTTCATCTGGATTGAATGGTAGAGGAAATAGAATAGAATGACATCAATTAATGGTGAATGTCATCTGCCAGGAAAGGAAGGCAGAAGCTCATGTTTGCCAACAAGGCTCTGAGAGATGGGAGAGTTTGCTGTCCAGTTGTATTTGAAAAGCTGGCTACTAAAAAGTAGTGTTTTTTCTTTACCACCCATTGACAAGGTCTATCTTGGAGAACTACAGTCCATACTTGGAAGTTCATGTCTTATTTCTCTGCATGGGTCTGTCTATGCTGAGTTCTTGTTTATTAATTTAGTAGAAGCTTAGTAGACTCTATAAAGATGATGAAGCCTAAATCAGCAAGTCTTACTCCTGTGATATACTGAGCCTTTATAGGATCCTAAATACCCCAGAAATTTGATCGAATGGAAATTTTTTCTATGGGTTGTATGGATACATGGCAGTCTGTTCCTGATCAGCCTTTGTAGCTGAATAGAAGTCCTAAGAAAGTTTTCCTTCTAGAGAAGAATAAAACCGAAACCTTCACTCTGATCATACCGAGGGTTGGATATCCTCCTTAACCTATTGCTGTTTCCGTCTGCGTCTTGGCATAAACCTATATGAACATTTCCCTTTCACAAAGAGTCTATCAGGCAAATAAATGTTTAGGCCTGAGCTTAACTTGAGCACCAATGGTACTGATTTGCACTATCAGAAAGGCTCTTGGGCCTTTGAGTCACGAGGGCAGAGTAACAGGCTGGCCCATGGCTGTCTGTCTCTCTGTGGCTGGCGTGCCTGCATGCCCAGATGACTTGATGGCTCTCTTCAGAATGAGGCAGGGATGAGGATTTTGCTAGTTCAACATCAGTTTGCCTGGATCTTTCCTGTTACTGCAGCCTGCCGTATGTCCCTTTTATCTTTTTCCGGCCACAGTCTTACAAATGTGGCCATGGATCAGATGATGGCCCCTGGTGAAATCCAGCTTGCAGATATGTTTTGTTTGACCCATAGAGTGTTGGATCACATAGCATTTTAAAAATGTAATTGTTAACATTCTAGTACTGGTTTGGTTTCAACTTTATCTGGAGTCTTTTTGACCTTTATTGTAAGCTCTAGAACTTAGGTATTTTCTGGCTCCTGCCTTGCATGTCTGAAGCTCGGTTCCAATTTTTTATTTCTGGGGCTTGGTTTTCATCTTTGGCAGATCCTGGCTGCTGTTAACAAAATACAAGGGATGAAAATGGTGGTATCCATTGTATGTAGCAGTTGGGACTTTGAGCCCCAGGTTGGATGTTAGCTGCATCTCAGCAGGCAGTGTTAGTTTACTGACCCCTGTAAGCAAGACCATAGCTGCAGATGTGACTCTGGTCATGCCAATTAATAGGTTCTTCTGACTTTGGAAGCTGAGAGGACCATCTGCTGCCACATTTGTGCTTGGACTTCATTCGCCGTTGGAGTTTGGTCAGTGGTATCCGGTGATAGAAAATGATGTTAACGATAATCCTAAATCTGCACAAGTGTATGCGTGTGTGTGTGTGTGTGTGTGTGTGTGTGTGTGTGTGTGTGTGACAGAGAGAGAGAGGGAGGGAGGGAGGGAGGGAGAGGGAGAGAGAGACGGAGAGATGGAATGGCCACCATTAGGTATATATACACACACACACACATATGCATACATATATGTATATGTGTGTATAACTCATGAATGTCACATTAGGCAATTAAGTATTTCATATATATATATATATATATATATATATATATATATATATATTTAATTTAGAGTTTGTTAAATCCTGAGTCTGACATTAATTGTAGCCCTGCCTTTGGAGCTGACATTTGGCTTTAGAAGTTAACCTCAGGGAGAATCTTTCCTTCCTAATGACTCCATGCCAAGCTATACTGTCTGTTGATTTAGTTCTGGCTTTTCACAGAAAATAACAAAAGTAATAGTAATAACTACCATTTATGGAGTGCTTATTAAGGGCCAGGATCTATATAAAGTACTTTTATGTGTGGTACTATCATCTCACTTATTTCTTACAATCTTGTGAAGTAAGACTTGTTATCTATATTCTACATAGAAGAACCTAGGCTGAGACAAAATAATATTTTGCCCAACGTCACGCAGTTGATAAGGTTGGAGCCAAGCCCAAACCCTGTCTAGAGAGACCCCAAAGTCTATAATCTTAGCCACTCCTCTGTACTACTGAGTCCAACATCTAATTTAATGAAAATATGACCATTTATTAAGCATCTATATGGCTAGGAACTAGTTCAGATTTTGAAAGGTATAATGTGTAATTTTTGCTCATAAGGTGTTTGAGGTCTATTGAAGAGACAAGACCTTTGCTTACTCAAAGATGACAAAGTTGAGTGATTTAAGTGACAAATGAGTGGAGTGGACAGTTTAGAGGAGGAGAAATCACAGCAGACCAGAGGCATCGGTTGCCTGAGGGACGCGGGGAAGTGGGGCAGAGAGAGTAGGAGATGTCATTCTGTGGAGACCCCAGAAGCAAGATTCTTTCACGATGCGTCCTAGTCATTTTCCACCCTGAGTAGGAACGTTACACAATAAGAAGATTAGCCCACAAGTTTTATCTGGAAGCCATACCATCGTAGAAGAGAAAGAGCTGAAGAGAAAAAGCTCATTTCATTACTACCTATTGTCAAAGGATTAAATTTAGGTGGGGGATAAATATATCTTTGTTTTGTGCTTGTTGTAAGTAAACTGTTCCACACATAGGTATAAAGTTGAAAATCTTTATTGGGATTTGTAGTCAAACACTGCGCCACTCAAGGCACCCTACTACTGGCCTCACCACTGTTCCGTTTTGTTCCGCTTAGACACTTCAGAAATGTCTCCCAATGTCCTTACCTTTAAACATCCTCCACTGATCTGGAGCAGAGCAATGATGCTCAGTCACCAAGTAATGGACCCATAAATGATATGGTCTCATAAGCTGAGCCGGTGGTTGTGTTGAAATTGTCCTTTATGTAGACCCACAAGAGATTGAAGATGCTTTAAATACAAGAGAAAAGAAAGACCAGGTGGTAGGAGAAATAGTGCCAAGAGGCCATCTGGGCACTGCAGGGCACATACTCACATCCCCTGTTCCTTCTGTTCCCTTGCTGGAATGCATAGTGTGTGACATTTACAACAGAACACATGGAAACGTGTTCTCAGGAAGTTGAGAACAGAGTAGCCTGGGATAAGATGGAAGAAGGAGAGGAGAAACTACCTCTGTCAGTGGGGACTGTCCCTAACCCTTACATTCGTTCTAATGGTCCTGCTTGTAACTTAATTACCTTTAAAGAGTTTAATGTAAAAAGTGCATCCTATAGGATTCAAATAGTCCCTTTTTCCAATCAAGGCAAGTGGTTTGGGCAATAGGCCAGACAGCTTCATCAGGTGCAGATAACATAAGGATTCTGATTCATCAAATGGTAGGACTCAGCAAGTACCAGAGTAGCCAGGGAGGGCCTGGAACAGGTTAGGGTGTAGATCCTGGTGAAGGGGCACCATTTGAAGAGGCCGGAGAGGAGAGGAAGGCACTATGGCCTGGGAAACCCATAGAGCAAAGATGCAGAAGCACTAACACTTGAGTTCATACTGAGGCCTCTGAGGCAGCTTCTGCATGGGGAGGTGTGAGAACCCATTAGAAAGGGATTGTACCAGGTGTCAAGGGCTTTGTGCATCAAGATGGAGTTGAATGTGTGTTTTGTGCATGACTAAGGAATTTCTGCTTTATATGTAGGCATGGGCTACAGGAGGACCCAGAAACTGTCATCTTTGAAGCATAACCTTGCCCCAGTTTAGTCAGATAAAGGATCAAGTCCTGGTTATGCCCTTAATGTGCTACATGATCTTGGGCAAGTACCTGTCTCTTCCTCTGAGCCTCACGTCTATGAAACGGAACTGATGCCACCTATGTCACTTGCTTATTTTGGATGACATACAGTAGTGTTTTTAAAGTGCCTGGCACATGGCAGGCTCTCGATAGGTGGTAACTATTTTGATTATATTGTTTCTGTTCTCATAGCTTGCCTTACTCCTGGTATTGCTTCAGGGTCTCTCTGTATCAAGGATCATGGAGAAATACAAGTATATTTGTTCTGAGAGACTGTGGGTTAACTCTGAGACTCTGTCTCCAGCCGTTGTACTGCCTGGTCTCCTAAGCATGTGTTACAAGTTCAAACAGCAGTCTTTACAAGTCCATGGGTGGAGGAGTAAGACCAGCTTGTCACTCTTTGTGACTCTGCTCCTCCACCTCTCGGGATGTGACATCTTCCCCCATGGGGAGTCATTTCTACTTTGTCTTTAATTGCTCCTTGTTGAGGCGACTTGTCAGACAAGGCTGCTTTCTGTCACTTGATGCCACATCTCCTCCTAGTTCAGTCAGTCAGTCAGGGACATGCATTGAGTTGAGAGTCTGACTTTACAGAGAACACTGTGCCAGATATTAATTTGCCTTGTACGGGGGTCCATGCTCTGCTGTACTTACCCAGGGTACTTCTGCATGGCCATGGCTCTGGTCTGCACAGAGTGGGTGGGTGGGTGGGTGCGGAAGGGGAAGATGCCAGCAATGGAGCATTTCAGTTCAGTACCAAGGGGCTGCAAGACCCTTGACCTCCTGTCCCTTTCTTCTGGGTAGCAGAACCTCAGTTCAGGGCCCTGTCAGTTTCTAACAGAACCCCAACACTGCTGGAGATGAAGATATGCTATTATTTCTTCCTGGGTTTGTGTATCAGTTTAGAATTTTCTGTCCTACTACATATAGCCTCCCATTTGATCTTGACAACAGTCTTGGGGGTATAAAGGGGGACAGTTTGTAGAACAGGTATTAAGGCTCCTACCTTAGGAAATAAATAAAATGAGACTCAGAAGCGTTACCCAACTGCCAGTGACAATGGTGTTGGTTCTTTTTTCATCGTAGTAGAAAGTCTATATAAATGGACAGGTAATTTCAGGGCCATGGAGTAGATAGAGAACTCACCTTCAAAGAGCCTTCCAGAGAAGTCTGGTTATCTCTGTTGGGCCAGTTTCTGGCCCTTGATTCCCCTGCCCATTTCCCCAGAAATCTTTATTCTGGTTAGTCACTTTGTGTCCCTGTCTCAGCTATGTGCTGTTCTCACAGAAGAGTTCCTCTTTGCAGCTGCTGTGTCTCTTTAAAAGGCTTTTCATTTTTCTCTTTTTCCTTCTTTCCTTAGCCTCCTGTAGGGATATCTGAGCTCTTTCTATGTACTGTTCAATGGAGCCAAACATCTGTCTGTCCCTTTGGGATGAGCTATTGTTATACATTAATAATTAACCTTTACAAGGAGCTCTAGTCATAGCCATTTAACCCAAATGCAGGAAAAGCCCAAGTTTGGTTATGACACAGAGATCTCACATGCTGAGGCATAATAGTGGGGATTATAGAGGAGAAGCTGTCAGTCATTAAACTTTTATCGTTTCTTTTCTGGTTCAATCACTTGAGTGATTGCCCAAGGATCCTTCAGTATTTCCCTTTGCACATGGTCAGTCCAGAAGAGCTAAAACAAGAAATGCAACCTTTGAACTGGGAAGTTGAGCATGCATGATTTTCCATGGAATGTTACGGATGATCTTCATGGTGCTGCAAGTGGGGCCTAGTTCTGAGTGTCTACAGTGGTAAAGCACATGGATGCTGGAGCCCAGCTACCTGGGTTGGAGTCCTGCTCTGCCACTGTGTTCCTCAGCTACTCTCTGTGTCAGTTTCCCCATCTGTGAACTGAGCGAATGGTTATAGGTATCTCAAATGGGTGTTGTCAGGTAAAGGGATGGTTGGTGTTAAATCCTTACTATAGTGCCTGGTAGTAAGTGCCCAGCGAATGCCAGTATCATTATTTTCAATGTTCTCGAATATTATTAAGTCCATGGTCAAGGTTACATAATAGGTGAGCTATTTTCAATATTTTGTCATAGTTTTATACTATCCTTATAATACCTATTAGAAGGCAGATGACTCTGTTTGATTCTTTCCTAGTGAGGGGGAGATAAGGAAAACAGTTCTGTAGTTGGATGTTGGGGATTAAATGATATATGCTGGAATGACCCATCCAATTTAACTTTCTTTCACAGAGATGAAGAGATGAGACATATTTTGGCACTTAATCCTTGTAGTTTTATTGAAAATGGAGATAATAATACAACCTTCTAAGGGCTGTGGAGAGGATGAAATGAGATTAACAATAACCACAACCACTCCCCTGAGTAGCTGAGACTTTTGTGCCCATATTATGTGCCATTTCTAAGTGCTCTATGTGTATTAAATCAATTTATCCTTACCAAATAGTTTACTCCTGTATTCCCATTTCCAGAGAAGGAAACAGACCCCCAGAGAGGTTAGTTTGCCAAGATCACATAGCTTGTAAGTAGTGGATGTGGAATTCGAAACTAAATCTGATTCCTGACTTAAAATTTGAATAAGATGATGTAAAGAAAATAACAAAGTGGTTGGTATGGTCAATACCCAAATCTTAGTCCCTTTCCCTTCCAATTTTTTTTTTTTTATTATTGTTGTACGGATGTGACATCACCCAGAGATCTAAGCACTAACCACCTTCCCAGAGAACTACATCAAAATTCAGTTCTAATAAGAGTAAAATTTTTTTGAAGTTCTAATTTTGGGGAAGAAGATTAATTCCTGCTTTTGTATAGATTACACCTGGTTTAGAAAGCCATACCAGGTTTGTTTTTTTGTTTTTGTTTTTTTTTAAGTGGCATCCTCACCTTCTCCACCCAGCCTCCCATCGTGCAGGACAGTGGCCATGGCTGTGCAGAGGTGAACTGGCACCTTGGGTAGGGCACAGAGGCAGGAAGCCCGGCTGGATCCCCTTACAAGGCAAATTAGTATCTGGCACAGTGTTCTCTGTAAAAGCAGACTGTCAACTAAATAAATGTACCCGACTGAATAAGTGAATAGGGTTTCAGAATGTCTCATTTTACCACTATATAGAGGGCACGTACAATGTGCAAAAAACACAGACCTCTGTCCCTACCAACTCTTAATACTCAATCATTTTTTAAAGTAATAGACTCACCTGGTTAAAAACAAAGTCAAATAATACAAAAGGGTACTGTGAAAAGTAAGTCTCCCTCCCACTCCTGAATACTAATCTCACAAATCTACTTCCCAATGACAATTTTATAGTTCCACGGAAGTTATATGCTTATAGGCTTATATGAGCATATATACATAATACCCCCAACCTCCCCCACACACTTTTACACAATGATAGCATTATGCACACTCTGTCCTGTTCCTTGCTAATTTCTCTTAATGATATGACTTGGAGAGCCTGTATGTCAAAATCAAAAGCAATATCTCATTTTTAAGGGCTGCATGATATTCCATTATAAAGATGTATCTTCTGTTATTGATGGTCATTTAGTTTTTTTTTCTGGTCTTTTACTAACTAAAGATGCTTCAGTTATCTTTGTATGAAGTATTTGCATCCATGCAGCTCAATCTCTCTTCATTTTTATTTGCAAGCTCATTATTGTATAAATTTCTAACAATGCAAGAAATTGGCCAGAAGAAGAGAGACAAAAGAAATATTATGGAAACATAGAGGCTTATTCAGAGCTTTTGTGCACACCAGACATTTCTTCAGATGCTTTTCTGAGTCCTGTGTCTCATGTTTCTCATGTTGTTTCAGACTGTTATGTCCTGAAGCCTCTTCTTGGATCACTTTTCCAGGTGCCCAGTGAGTGATGGATGTATACTATTTGCAAGATTGATTCATATGGCACTTTTGTTTGGCTTTTGACAGGTTGTTTATAAGAATAATGACATCCGTCTGGAGCTGTCTCGCCTGGCCCGGATTGGGGACACCAAGATGAAAATCTATGGCGAAGTTGTGTTCAAGTGTGAGAATGTGGCTACGCTGGACCCCATCAACTTCGAGACCCCAGAGGCTTACATCAGCTTGCCCAAGTGGAACACTAAACGTATGGGCTCCATCTCCTTCGACTTCCGCACCACTGAGCCCAACGGCCTCATCCTCTTCACTCATGGAAAACCCCAAGAGAGGAAGGATGCGCGGAGCCAAAAGAACACAAAAGTAGACTTCTTTGCTGTGGAGCTCCTGGATGGCAACCTGTACTTGCTGCTCGACATGGGCTCCGGGACCATCAAAGTGAAGGCCACTCAGAAGAAAGCCAATGATGGGGAATGGTACCATGTGGACATTCAGCGAGACGGCAGATCAGGTAGGAAGAGGCAGGGTGTGTAACTGAGACTAGAGGAAAGCTGTAGTTTCTCAGTTTGTTTCCTGGCTTTATATTTTTTATTTTAATTTTTGCACCTGCATGTTTGTTGATTCCTTTGCTGTTCTCTTTAATGGTTGTTGTAAAATTATGTTTCTGAGCAAGACCCCTGTCTCGTAGATGGCTCACATTCCCCACTCATCTCTCCCGTCACTCACTGCACAATCGTCTCAGTGATAACTCTACGTCCCGGGAACTAAGGACGGTTTTACAAGTAGCATTTCCACTGCTACCAAAGCAACTGTCATGTCACGGGTGTGATGCCCTCCTCCCCTGCTTTCTTCTCCTTTTCTCATCACCATGGAAACCAATTGTGACATCACAGATGCTGCATTAAGTAATTACTCTGTAGGATAAGCTTCATCGTGCAACAGTTTATGCAAGAATAATTGGCAAGAGTCATGTTGCATGGAGAAATTATGACAAGAAAGGAAAATGCAAATTGATTTTTCCTGAAGTCATGTTCAATTTAAAGCCTTCCTTTGGTGTGAAAGGCTATATTTCACTCTTTGCTCAGACCTCACTAACTCTCCCTTCCTCTTCCTAACCTTTTACATTTGGTTTAAATGGCTTTGTTTGTTTCTGCAGCCGCAGATCAAACAAGCTAGCCCCAGGCAGTACATAGCCACTCTGGAATAGTAACAAAAGGGGGAGGGGGCACATAGAGAGTCTGGGGTGTTTGAATGCTCAGTCTGCCTAGCTTTCTGTGGACCATGTGGCAATAAAGGTCACATTCTGTGCTATCAGAAAGGGCATTTCCCCAAGAGCAGTCATGAGAACATTTGAATTTCAGACTCATTTCCTGATCCATTTAGGTAGTATACACTCAAGAAGGGTCTTGGCTACATGTGCCATATTTGTAGGGATTCACTTTCCTGGTGAACGTATTAGAGTCTTCATTCGGGCATTTCCTTTCTAGGTGCATTTGGCCAGCAAGAGAAAGCAATAGGTTCCCCAAAAGGCTGAAGCCAGGAATGGCTGAGCTTTGGTGGGATGGATTTTTTACTTAATTCCAGAACTGGAGGGATGGCACAGATGAGCAGCATTGCCTTTAGGAAGAGCTGGATGGGCGCTGGGCAGAGGGTAGACAGGTGGCAGATTGCAGCCCTGGGTGTTTTATTGCCCAGTAGAAATCTTTATTGATTGTTTGAAATCTGATCAGAACCAAGAGGCTTCCAATTAAATGTGCTTGTTGAGCAAGAATGAACAGTTTGTGCTTTTTTAACAGAAAAACACACACACAAAATTAATTTCTCTGGAAGCTGAATCAATCTCTCTCTCTCTCTCTCTCTCTCTCTCTCTCTCTCTCTCTCTCTCTCTCTCTCTCTCTATCAATAAAATGTCAGCAAGGGCAGAGTCAGAAAGCTATTCCAGAATTACAAAGAAAACACCGCTGCTGGTTTTTAAGACCATGTATTGGGGTCTCTGGAGCTGGGTCATGGTTGAAGGGTTTTGTGTTTGACAAACAAAACCTTGACACAGCTTAAAAGTTACTTATCTGTGTAACATGCAGGCTAGAACACACAAAATTGCCATATGTTTATTTCTGTTTATTCCCAACACCGATTGTTCTTTCAAATAGGGTAGCTATTTTGTTGCTATTGTTGTTAGAACCGTCAATGGACCCATCTTCAACAAATATGTTTGGATTTCAGAAGTGATAGCATTGGACGATTCTTTAAAGTACTGATGAATTTGATCAAAGCCTATACAAATTTACTGAGTAAACAAATAATTGTCTTGTGAAAACATTATGACTTAAAATTTTAACATGATTTGTTCAACTTTCATTTCTTTATGAGGATGTTTTCTGGTATATTTAGTTTAATCCCATACTAAAATGGATAGTTAACAAAACAAGTATGTCTAAGTGTGGCACCTCCTTCCCTGAGTCATCCTGAAGAAAAATATGACTGAGAGGTGATCTAAAATAAAACTTTTATGATCATTCCCCAGTTGGGGAAATTGAGTCTTAAAACTTGATAAATGCATTCAAAACAGTTGTGGTCACACATTCAGAGGACAGATTTTCCTCAGGATATATTTAAAGCTCCAAAATTTAAATCGGTTTTAGTGCTGTCCTTACTTGGCAATAAATGTTCCTTCCCTTTAGTTGGGGATCAGATTAGCCCTGTGGACACAAGGGGGGTAAGGAAAGGAAACTTTGTAAGAGAGAAGATGGTAAGAGACAGATCTCAACTTCCTCGTTTGTAAAATAGAAAATATTATTATAACTCCTATCTCACAAGATTATATTGAGGGTCAAGTCCAAAAATGCACATAAAATAGTTAAAGTGGTGGCCAGGACATTATTGTTGTTATGTGGGTTTTTGAAAGATTAAAAAATAAAATTGCAAAGCTTATTTCTCTAGGAGAAAACTTTGGAGAGAGTAGGGGAAGCAGATTGCTAGCTTAACTGCCCCCACCCCCAGGCCCCTCAATATCCTTTCTCCTCGTTAACTCTCATGCTGACTTTGTAATTCAGAGTCTGTGCTACACTGACCTCATTTGGTCCTCTCAGCCCTCCAGGTTGCATACCCTTCATCGCCGAGGGAATTGAGAGTCAGGTAGAAGTGAAGGCTCACTGACAGATGGCACAACCCAGTTATCTTGGTACCAATAAAACACTTCAAGAATAATAAATATATATTTTTGAAATATCTGGCAGATGTTTAGATATCACTTAGTCAATTTCTTTAATTTTGTAGTTCAGGAAATTGAGCAGTAAAGTGGTTTAAAGACTGGCCTAGGGTCAGAAAGCCATTTAGGACTAGAATCCCTGTTCCCAAGTTCCCAGGTCAGCTTCTAGGGTTACATCGTCTATAATCTCATTCGATGTCCTTAATCCTACCCCTGCCTGGGTCTGTCTTTTTCTTTGACTTTACCTCCTGCTCATTCCCTCTTAACCCCTCCAAGTTAAGCCGCACTCCTTTCTGCCTCAGGGCCTTTGTACATGCCATTCTTTCTGCCTGCCACACTCGTTCCCCTGGACTTCTTGTGCCTGGATCTTTCTCAACATTCTGGTTTCAGCTTAACTATCAGCCACGTAGAGAGGCCTTCACTGACTATACACTTGAAAGTAGAACCCGTGAATTGTTGCCACAGCACCCATTTTACTTCTTCATATCACCTGCCTTAGCTAATTTCTCTTGTTTACTGGGGTGATTATTTGGAACATTGGCTCAACGAGAGGAGAGATATGCCTATCAAGTTCATGTCTGTGCCTAGAACTATACCAGAGACAGAACACATGTTCAACGAATGTTTATTAAATGCACAAATAGAGAAACATGTTTCAATTAAAATTTCTCAAAGGGAATGCTCAGAATATTCACTGGAAGAGCTGGTAGTCAATGCCCAGTCTAGAGGGTACCAGAGCATGGAGGGAGAAACAGAGGAGAAAGTTCCTTTTGGGGAAGAAGACTTCAAATACTCATGGAGCTCTTACTCTGTCCCGGGTATTTATTAGAAGAACTTTGCATATATTAACTCATTTAGTCATCACACCAACCTGTGAGGTGGGGACAATTATTTTCCCATTTTCCAGATGAGGAGATTGAGGATCAGGAAGGTGAAGTCACTTCTTCAAGGTTATACAGCTGGTTCATGTTAGAGCTGGGATTTAAATACAGGTGGGAACTGTGCTGCTCTCAACCTGTAGGGTATGCTCCCTCTCAGGACTGTGAGGGAGAGAAGAGATACAATAGGTGTTAGGTCACTGGGATTTTCAGTCCCTTGCTTGCATTTTTCTTTCCTGGCCAGGAAGCTCCGGTCTCAGAACTCACCTGTTGGGCTCCTTTCATTTAGTTAATCAACTGATTGGCCTCACCTGAGATGCCAAGAGTGCTGTTAGCTCACTCTGTGTCTGTTCTCCCACCCCAGGTACTATATCAGTGAACAGTAGGCGCACGCCATTCACCGCCAGCGGGGAGAGTGAGATCCTGGACCTGGAGGGGGACATGTACCTGGGCGGGCTGCCAGAGAACCGCGCCGGCCTCATCCTCCCCACCGAGCTGTGGACCGCCATGCTCAACTACGGCTACGTGGGCTGTATCCGCGACCTGTTCATCGACGGACGCAGCAAGAACATCCGACAGCTGGCGGAGATGCAGAACGCGGCGGGCGTCAAGTCCTCCTGTTCACGGATGAGCGCCAAACAGTGTGACAGCTACCCCTGCAAGAACAACGCCGTGTGCAAGGACGGCTGGAACCGCTTCATCTGCGACTGCACTGGCACCGGCTACTGGGGAAGAACCTGCGAAAGGGGTGAGTCGGCCCTCTTGAGTGGCAAACGAGGGTGTGAGTGGGGTTGAGGTATTCCAGCCGTGTTCTTGGACAGCCCCAGCCTTTGTACCTACCTGAGCTTTCTTTCTTCTAAAGAAGAGTTTTAGAGTTTACTGATTTCCTGAACACCCTTTCTAGTTCTGAGTGCTTGGATTTGTTTGGCTAGGATTGGGGTGCAGAAATACTAGTGTAAATATTATCATGATTGTCACACTTTTTTGATTAAGTATTTTTGATTTAGAGAGGGCAAATAATTCTCTTTTGGGATTCCATTAAGGCTAACCAACTGGCTGTTTCATTTTTTCATTTAACTCATGCTTCTTTAATGCTTTCTACAAGCTGACTCCTCAGTTGGGCTTTGGAAATACAATAATGAACAAGAAAGATCCATCCCTGTCTTTATGGAGATTGCTGCCTAGTAGAACAGTTAGCTATTAAATAAGTCATTACATACACGGCGAGTTTTAGGAGAGGCAGTGTGATGTATTGGTTAAGAACATGAACTCTGGGGCTCAACTGGGTGAGAAACCTGGCCCTCATGGAGTGGTGTGAACTTCATCAAGGTAATCAATATCTTTGAGTCTTGATTTCCACATTTGCAAAATGAAGACAATCAGGCACCTACCTCATCTTATCATTAATAAGATGTTAATTATGATTAAGCGAGTTAATAGTTCCTGAAATGTGGTGAGCATTTAATAAATATTAATGATTATTATAGTCATGATTATTATCATTGATATCATTAAACAGAAGGTACAGAGAAATTTGGGATACAAGGGGACCCAATGTACTGTAGGGGTTCATAGAAAGCTTTTGCAAAGAAGAAATATGTGAGTTAGGACTTGAAACATGAGTAAGGAGTTGGCTTGGCAAAGAAGTAGGGGGAAGGACTGTCGCCTAGACAGGAAGGACAGCGTGTACCAAGGGACAGATGTGAGCAACCAGGTGCAATTAAGGGGCTGAACAAAGTCCAGACTGTACTGGAAGCTTTGTTCCTTTACGAAGAAAGTTCAGAATGGAATTGGGTTGGGGGACAAAGGGTACGAGAGGTGGCTGAAGAGGTGGGGGCTGGTGCCTGAGAACAAGCCAGGATGCTGGGAGGGGCCACTTGCCATTCACGGCTTTAGCATCTTACATTTGTTCTGATTTGGTCAAAGGGCAGAGATAAAGGTAAGCACAGGCGCAACATCAAGCCAAGGAGATTCCAGTCCATAAGCCATCTCCAGATTGCAGCTTGATCTATTTTTTATATGCCTGGCACAGAATCAAGCTGGCTATCCATGGGTCATCAGCCTCTATTTTTCGTGGAAAGACAATGTACATAGTTACCAAGTTTTTGCTGAGGGCATAGCTCTGGGGTTTGAGGATACTGCATCTCTAGTAGATGTAGTTTCTGCCCTCAAGAAGCTTCTCATTTATTTAGCTGAGGAATTAAGACATCTACACAAGAAGGTATAATAAAATGATATAAGGCAGCAGCATGGGCTCTGTTGGTGGATCAGAGTAGGAGGACATGAAGATTCAGAGAAGGGAAGAATGTCGTGAGGAGAGAGCTCAAGGATCTTATTCTTAAAGACCACCAGTGGTCAGAAATTGTTTAAGTATCAGAATTCTGGTGTTGGGGAGGGACCCTGGACCAGTCCTGGAATAGATGACCAGTGAGAAGGTATTTCCAAGGACTGGTTTTTATGACATCAACTATGTTAATAGTTAAGGTGTATTTCAAGAAAACTGTAAACCTTTCTTACAGTCAGACCAAAAACCAGAACACAGGACATTGGGACAAAGGAGGAAAAGAGAGCTTTCTTGGAACTTACGGAATTTAAATTCACATTCACTGAATTTTCAAAGCAGCGACACCAGAACATGCTAAGAGGAGGAAGTAGCCATCTGGAACAGAAATAGGCCACATAGGCTGGTCAGTCTGTCAAGTGCCTGAACTCTTTCCAAATATCTTTGTGGGGTAGTCTACCCTGGTGCTGGTTTGGGAAGATAGAAAGGTCAGTCCACCTCTGAGATGCATGAGAGAGGCTTGGTGTAAGCCAAGGTGTTGTGGATCTTTCTCTGTCTACAGTGGCAGTGTAAGAACCAAAGATCACCTTGGACATCTCACTTCTTCCTCTTGGGTCTCTTCCTAACTCAAGGGCTTTGTGGTTGTTGGAGGCAGGCAGCAGTGACCGTAGCCTGCTGTGCAGGGTATCTCCGAGCTCACCTATTCCAAGGGCAAATCAATGGGAGTTGGTCCAAAATTTGCCAAGTACAGTGAAAGTCACTGCACCTTTTACATTGTCACTTCTGAGTAGTCATTAAAAGGCAGCTGATTGGGGATATATGAGGGACAATTATTCTTGGTACAGTGCAGCTACGAGTCATCCATTCTGGCCAAATGAGAAGGAGCTTAGCAAATGTAAGACATTTGATCTATACATTGCTCAAATCCCAGACGGTTCAACTCATTGTTTTGTTCCCCCACTAATTGTTTTTTGCCCCTGTATTGTTCCTGACACCATGTTCAGAATGAATCAGTGGAGTGTGAAAATGATAGGACTTCACTCTGCTAGCATAGAAAATAGAGCTTCCCAATGACATTATTTTTCTTTGTTGAAACTGATTCCTCAGTGGTGACTCTTGAGTATCTTTTCTTCATTTTTCCTACATGCAACAGACATTCACTGAAGCCCTAGTATGTTTCAGGCACTATGTTTGATGCTGGAAATTAAAAAACAAAACAAAACAAAACAACAACAAAAACCCAGCACAGCCCCTACTTTTGATCAAGTGGTGTATAGTCCTCCCAGGGAAACAGAGGGCAGTGTGGGAAATGTTTAATGTGTGGCAGATGTGATGCTGGGGGTCTGTAGAGGAATAGTAGGGCAAACAGGTGACAGTGGCCACTTCCACATAGGGGAACAATGGTGGAGAGAAGAGGACCCAACGTTTCTTAGATTTTCTTGGCCCCTATTTCTAACAAAGCCATGGCCTCTTTCTACTCTTGATCCTCAGTATCCATTCTGGGTACTTCTGAAAAGTGGGGGAGAGAAAGTTTTGGGCATCCTCTTTATACAGGAACACGATCCTTTTTGGATTAAGGAATGCTGCCTGTCTACCATAACAACATCAACTTGGTCACTCAATTTATCATTCTCTCTCTAATTTTTTTCCTAGAAGTATTAACCCAAAGCCTAGAATTTATCATTTGTGCTAGCTATGATAAGCCTAAGACATTAATAATTCCTAAGGCCATGTGTCCACTGAGCTCAAACTGTGCTCAGACTGTACTGGAGCTTCCTAGGGGGTGAGTCTCTTGGCATTGCTGGCCCCACAACAGGAATGGGAGTGTTAGAAAGAGGCACTCATGAATACAAAATGTAGAAAACACAGGTGGAATGCTGAGGACTGGAATTCAGAGTTGGCCATGGCCCAGGTCAGACGCTAGATCAAAATAGTCCAAGGACCCAAGCAAAATGGGCAAGCATATCTGTCTAAAGGACAACTCTCATATCAAAGTTGTTAGCCTAAGATAAGAAGTAAAGGCAAAGGAACTAGGAGATATATGAGTATATAAGACTAAGACTAATTTGCATGGGTATCTTTTTCTTCTAGTAAGATTGAATGACTCTTGTGTCTACCCTCATGAGAGTGCTTCTACTGCCTGTGAAGATGAGCAACTCTAAATCTTGACAGCTGAAAATTGTCTTGATATCATATTGAGATTTTTTTTTCAGCATAATCTGACACTATTCTAAGACAATGTAGATGTCTCTACCCATCCCAATTGTTCAGCTCTAATTTTTGGTGTGCTATTCATAGTAATGTGGGAGATGTCCTCATGACATGAAAAACAAAGGCCTGGTTTAGCTGCTTAATTCTAATCAGTTGGTTGAAATCCTTTAATCTACTGGAAGACCACCTGCTGTCCTTTGAAGTCCTGTTGGACAGAGGGCAATCTAGCTTGTCTTTAGTCTGTTCTGGAGTTCTTGTTTCTTAAGAAGATATGGTCACTCGATCTGGGACAACATAGGCATCTTCTCCTTGCCAGCGTAGCCAAACAGTTTAGTCCAATTGATGAGAGTCAAGTCCCCGTAAGGCAAGGCCAAGGACTTGATTTGTTTGTGGACTATCAAGCTTAAATTTGAGGCCACTGCTGATTCTGTCCTCTTCCCTGGATGGCTTTTTCTAAATGCATGCTAGCATTTATTTGGGAAAAAAGTAAACAAGGCTCAGCACAAGTCCATCCCTATGTCAAGAAAAATAACATACAGTGCAGTGCTTGGAGGCAGGAGTCTCATGGTTAATGGCATGGATTTTGGAATCGGGCAGACCTTGATTCCTGTATTGGTTCTTCCACTTAATAGCAAGATGATGTACAATAAGTACTTAATTCTAAGTCTCGGTTTTCTTGTCCACGAAATGGAAATGGTAGTACTTACCAGTTCAGTTTCTTTCTGTTGCAAGCTACAGGATTGACCTTAGCTACCAGAGTCAAGGAAGCGGATTTACTAGGTGATTATTGATCAAATGAAGATCTCATTAACTGTGTCTTAGAAAGGGAAGCAGAGCAGCTCTGGGGAACACAGGGCACCACCATTAATGTTCCTTGACTTCCACGTTCTGGATTTTTCCATTCAGAGTTTGCGTTTTCCAAAAAGAGAAACTGATTGGTCCAGTTTGGTTCATCTTTCTGTCCCTCTACTGGTCACCTCTGTCCAGGTGGGTAGTGTGACCAAGAATAGATTTTTTGAGAGTTCCCCCATATGTACATGTTGGGATGATTCCTTGAGAGGAGACATATTTGGGATCCAGAACCATCCTACCCACTTCCTAAGGTTGTTAAGAAATCGAAGGGCAAAATGTTTTCAATTATTAAACATGGCAGCTGGTATATAGTATTCATGGTGATATTCCCTTATTCAGGGCACTTTTTAAGGAGAGTGAGTCATAGTCTAATAATGAAGAGCCAGTTTCAGTATCTGCCATACCCCATTTCCATTGGGACAGTGTCCTGCGGAGTCCTAAGCCTTCTCCTCATTCGCGAGTGTCTTGTTCACTCAGGGCAGGTATTTGAGGTAGGTCAGGCACTTTCCGTGAGATCAGATGGGGATCAACTTTTCAAGTTCTTCTTTGAAGGAGGTGAAAGATGTCCTGGGAGATGTCTGTGCATCAGCTTGGAACAGCTTGGATTCTCTTCCAAGATAAAGGGTGCCTGGGATTTTTTTTTTTTAAATTCTGAATTCTACCCTATGTTCAAATGCTTTATTGCCTTGAGGCCTAGGGAATCAACTGAGTCACTAGCACTTGAGACCACAGCAAAGAATGTAGACTACTGTGGTTCCTTTAAGTCATTCAGCTTTAATAATTGGAAAAAAATTAATACTGCATAAGAATTACATACACGTTAGATAAAATTTGGAAAACACAGAAAAATAGCAAGAATTATGAAAAAACCACCCACTTCACAAACATGAAAATTATTAACCATTTGGTGTAGTTTTCTAGTCTTTCCTCAGTTATGCACGATGGGTTTTGTTTTCTTGTGCATAGCTAATAATCATACTACACATAAAATTGTGTCCTACTTCTCCCACCTAATAACGTGTTGCAGTCGACAATTTCTCTTCCTGGTTATATATTCTTTGTGTGTGTATGCACACACATGTATAATCTCACTGAATGGTTCCTTCCCTTAGTGCTCTTTCATGGTTAAAGGTCAGGGTCCCCTGACCTATAAGGCCACATCTTGTTATGGATGCCTAGTCACATGGAACTTCACATCTTTTTTTAATCCTGGGGTGGTTTTTTTTGGCCACTCTTGCAGTCTGCTAAAAGAAAATATTTCCTGGGTTCATGGAAACTGGATGCTTCTGAGAATATTAATTTGCAGAACCAAGAAAATGCAGTGGAGAGAGCAAACCTGCTCTTCTGGGTCCTCAGGATTCTATTTACCTGATATGTGCACGAGCTGAAAACCAAGAATACAGACATTTTGAGTTCTCTCAAGTGACTCTTGTTCCAACAGGAAAGGCATGCAAGCAGCAGTGGCTCCCTCCCCACTCGTGGCCCCTCCTTTCAGGCAATGCCCCCAATTTCTGCTGTGTGCTCCTGAGGCAGCAGCAGTGGCAGACTGCCTGGGAAGGGTGAGACATCATCATTCTTGGATTGTATCATTTGGATGCCACATGGGAATTGCGATGTCAGATATAATGATGTTACCTTTACCCAGTCTTTGTGTGGTAGGAGACTGAGGACTTACAAGGCCTAAGAAGGTAATAAGTTAACATCACTTCGACTTAGAACAGCTGTAGAATGGTTAGAATTCATGACTTTGGACTCCTAATCCATTATACTTTCCATTAAATTGAGCAAACTTTCATTCATATCTACGTGTGTGTGTGTGTGTGTGTGTGTATAGGAAATGCTGTTCAATATACAAACTTTACACACATACATATCTATATCTATCTATCTACATATATATCTTAGAATCTGAGGTCATTGAGGGACAACCAGTGCATTACACATCTTCGTTTCCCCACAGTCTCTAACACTGTGCTATATACACATACTAGGTGCTCGAAGGCCCCAGGACTCTGTCTTGGGTCTCCTCTCTGACCATGCATCCCCCTTGGTGCCCTTACCCATTGCCATGGTATTAAAGTTCATCCATATATCAGTGACTCCTAAACTGAGGTCTCTCCTTGGAATCACAGATTTCTATATCCCCAATCGTCTACTTGACATCTCTAAATCATATCATAGAAAAATAGAAATCTTGAATTCTTCCTCGCTGTGCCAGACTTTTTTGCTTTCAGATTTTCCCATCTCAGTAGGTGGCATCACCACTGTCCTTGGGCATTTTCTTTTCTTTTTCTCCTACAGTATTCAATCTGTCTCAGCAAACCTTGTCCACTCCTCATCTAAACCCATGCTGTATCTGTCTACTCTCTCCCTCTCCACTACCATCGTCCTAAGTCAAAGCACACTTACACAGCCAGATAGTGTGAAAACCCAACTTCGTTTGTGCCTTCCCTAGAACATTCAAGTTAGGTTATTAAAATTTCTACATTCTCAGCATGGCCCTATGTTCAGTAGCTTGACTGTCAGTGGCATTTGGTCCAGAAAAGTATAGGAAATGAAGCTATGATGCTTGTTTGGAATGAACTTCAGCATTAAAATAGGGATTCCATAAACAGGCATCTAGCTCTTCTCTGTGTCAGGCTTTGTGAGCTAAGTCATGAGGATGCAAATTTATGGAAGACATGTTTTCTGTCTTTCTTGAGCTCACAGTGCAGCAGAGAAGATGGAGAAGTAATCTGTAAGCTGATACGCAGTCACCAAGGACAATGCTTCAGGGAATAATCACAGGAAAGGAGATAACAATTAGAAAGCAAGATATGACCAACATGATATGTCACTTTATAACTGGCTCTGGATCCACTGTAGTCTTGGTCAGGGAACAACAGAAACCCTGGCTTCCAAGGTCAAATATAATAATGATGGTTGTTCTCTCTGGTCCTAATGCCATTAAGGAGGGGATCTCCCTCATGGCTGTGCCCCCATTCCTCATGGATAGACAGGTCCTTTATTTAGATATGTGACCTTGAGATGGTTATTTGGATCCTCTGGCCTCTCTGTTCTATAAGAATAAAATGAGGCAATAGGGTTTCATGCTCTCTCAGGGCCCTTTCAACTCTAAAACTCTGATTTGCAAATGTCATCACTTGGCAATGTCTTCCCATGTCCCGAGGAGAGGGATAAAGGTGAGTGAAGGGCAGGACAGGAATCTGCAGAACTGTCTGGGTTAGGATGCTGGGTTTAGTTATATCAGCACTGCAATAAAGTTTTCACCCTTGTCGTTCCTTTATCTGAGAAAATGAATACCTTGGTGTACTGAGTATACTTCAGGCCCATGATGCCTGAGTTTTAACTGATGGATTAATGAATAGAACCTTGGATTTCTTAAGAGCGTTAATAGGCTATCTCCTTTGTGGAGATGTTGTTTACCCCTTTTGATGGATAATGACATGCATCCAATAAAGAGGCTTCCCAAGAAATACACAATTCATTGACATCAATCAGTGTCCCCATTTTTGCTTATCTATAGTTGCTTATGTCTTACAAATGTATCTCTGGTGACAACCACTGCGTTGCTCAGATTCAACCTCTTCTTTTTTCTCTTGCAGAAACTTACAGTTTTGCAAGTTTCCCTTTCCACAGACACAGGATTTTATGATCCCAGGAAACGGTGCTATAGCCCATGAACCTTAGCTCAGAGTTATTCCACCAGGCCAGGGTCTGAGGTACCCCCAATCACAGCTGCTTCTGTACTCCAAAGAAGAGGGTCAAGAAAGTAACCTCTAGTTATTCTGGAGTCTTGAAGCTCCAGGGGTCTCAGAAGGACAGGTTTGGGACTTTGAAGATCTTTGAAAAATCTACACCTACACCTGCATTCAGGTTAAGACTGTGAGGGTCAGCACTTTAGTGCAGCGCGTGACAGCTGCTTATGAACCACAGCACACCTGCCGCTGGCTGCGGTGCTGTCAAATGCAGGAACATGGTGGCCATTTACATTGCCACTCTGTATCTTTATTACTGCGTTTGCTAAAAGCAGCTTAACTGCCAGCAGACATCTGCCCATTATAATGCAATAAATTGAGACGCTGCTAAATTATGAGAAACAAGTGCTTTGAAATGCAGCACAAGGGTATCATTGCAGGCTTTTCTAGCCTCTCTGGCTGGCTTCATGTTTCTTTTCACAGATTGATGGATCCTTCTTCATTACGGTTTGGATTAAGAAGAAGAGATCTATTTATTGAAAATTATATCCCTGTTCCATGTCAGGTTCTTAATGTACACTGGGTCATTTAACCCCTTATCCACTCTGCAGGCTGCATATTATTATTATCCTCATTTTCTAGATGAAGAAATTAAAGGTCCGATTCATTCCAAAGTACCTGTTGAGTGCAGTGTACCAGGGACTGTGTTGAGCACTTGAGATACAAAGACATCATTGTGGTTCTTCTCATAAACATGTCATTATGTTCTGGTGTCCCAAGAAGGTTGGACATCAGTACAGGGAGAAATATTATGGAAAGCATCATAGATTGGTTGACACTGGAGCTGAGGCTTGGTGGAGGAGCAGAAATCACCCAGGCAGACCAGGCAGGGAAAAAAAATCATAGGCAGAAGGAATAGATGCACAAAGGTGACTTCAGTAAACATTAAGTTGTTCCATATGGGTGGAATGCAAGGCTTGGAGAGAGAGGATAAGGGATTTGAGGGGAAGATTTTATAAGATGTGGCTGTAGGTGTGGCAAGGCCAGCTGTGAAACACCTTGTTTGCTCTCCCAACATGCTTAGACTTTTTATCTTATAGAGGGTATACAATTTTTAGCAGTGGAATAGCAAGGTCAAATCACTCTGGCAGAGGATGGATTGAATGTGGGAGACAGAAGGCCAACAGATCAGCATAGATCCTTCGGTTTGCATTGACGTTAATTTAGGAATGAGAGGAAAGAGCCCTAGCTGAGGTAGGGAGAATAGAGGTCAAGTTTTGGGGACATACTTAGTGAACCTGTAAGAGGCAATGCCAATAGGACTTAGTAACCAATTGTACACAGCTAAAGAGTGGCTAAGACTGTATTAGAATAAGAGTTTGGCCATGAAAGCCTATTGTTTATTCCCTGTGCTATTAAGTCTTCTTAAATCAGTGGGAGATTTTTTGGAGGAGTGGGGAGAACTAAGGTGACCAGTCAGCAGATGCAGCTGGGAGTCAAACCTACACCTGCTTTGCCCCCATTCTGAACATGTGTGACCTACCCTGTCTCTGTGCCTCAGTTTCCATATTTACCACCAAGAATATTGATAGTAGCTGTTTAATTGGCTTATTGGGAAGCTCTGCTATAGAGTCAATGTGCTCACATAGATAATAAGCCAACATGCCCCTTTCTAAATCTGGAATTCAGTTCAAGAATTAAAAAAAAAAAAAAATCTCTGGCTGCTGTTTTTATTCCATTTTTTCTTGTGTTGTGGAAATGATCCAGGTCTGATTTATGTGTTTAAGGCATATGCTATAGATAAGAGCTTAAAAGTGGCAAGGTTAAGCCATAAGGGAACATACCAAAGCATGCTTTTCTCCATACTTCAAATGGTTTGGGCTTGGGATCAAGAATGACTCTGCTATAATCCTGAATTTTGAAGAAGTGTGTCAAAATGGTTTGTTGTGATTGTGATTATTTCAATCAAGCTTTGGCATATATTTTGTGGGAAACAAATGAGGTGTAGTTTATCTCTCTAGTAAAAGTGGCTAGATTTGAGATTAAGCTAAATAATTCTTTCCTTAGAAGTAGAAAAATCATATTTTAAATTTCTCCCTGTTCTGTTCTCTCATTTGGGCTTTATTGCAATGCCACCCAATGCTGAGGATTGTGTATGTGTGTACATAGAATGGATGTGTATGATTTCCCTCTAGCTTCTGAGGGAAGCTTCTCTACTTTATTTTATCATGGGTTCTGTTTTAAATCAACCTAGGGTTGTTAAGGGGAAGAAACAGCAGACGTGTAATAATTGTGAACAGAAGTCTCAAACTCAAAACCTAAAACTGGACTGACCCAAAGAAAACCAGGCAGAGTATAAAGGGTCATGGAATTATTTATCTTATCAGTAGGATAGACATTCAGATATTATCTAGCAAAACCACCCCATCCTCCATTTTAGAAGAAGAAACCGAGGCCTCCAAGTAGAAAATGTGTGGCCCAAAGCATAGAATTTAATATTCTAAGTCCCTCATTTTGGTTTCCCTGTTTTAGATTTTTCAAAGAAATATACATGAGCAGTATTTGTACATATTTTGCGAATATGTATGTTTATGTCCTCATGACTAAGCAGTAGAATCATGCCGTTAGAGTAGAGACATTAGGTCAATCTCTAGCAGTTTGCTCTTGTTGTTAAATTTTATTTGAAATGTTGGGAATTGATTCGGGGAGAAGAAATATGAAGAGAAGAGACATGTATTACCTTTTTCTTCTTTCTCTTTCATCACCCGTCTCACCCCATGAACAACAAATAAACCCAGCCCAGCAGAAAGGATTTTGGAATGGCAAGTGCTCTGGGACTTAAACAGTTGGAATCCCTGGGCATGAATGGCTCTTGAAGGGCCCCCTTCTGTGGGCTATTGGACAGCTATTTCCCTGCCAAGTAGCTGTAGTCTTTCTTAGAGAAGATCATTTCATGCTTCTTAGCACGTTTAACCTTTACAGCAAGACATTCTCATCAAACTGACAAACCCCAGCAGAGCCTTCTAAGAGGCCAGTAAATCAGAAGCCTTATGAAATCTGTGGGATTAGCATGCTCTCCCTCTTTATTCCCCCAGGGAAAGAAAGCTCTGTGCCTTGCAGATTTCAATCTTCTCTGCAGGCCCCTTGTATGAAACTTCCTGCTGTGATCCGCTGGTATTTGAATATTGTTTTCATACAATTGCCTGGGGCCACATCCTGGCACCAGCTAAGGCTGGCATATCCTTTATCTCCATCAGCAATGTTGTAGAGGAAAGATGAGTGCTCTGATGTCTGTTTAGTTGAATTCTCCCCACCCCTGAAGACATCATTTCTGGGTCTGAAGATAGGCTGACTCTTAATGTCACCAATCTTGTGGTAGCAGGCTGTCACTCAGAGCGGTCTCGTCTCCAGACAGTTGTCTCTCCTCTCCTTGCTCCCTTGCTTAGTCTGGGAAAATGGGAGCCACCTCCTGTGAACATCTACAAAGTCAAGACTATGTTGAGAGTAGAGGTGGAAGGAGAAAAGAGTGATGAATAATGGTTTTGTTAGCTGTATAGGCGATAAAAAAAATGCTCAACATTGCTAATCATTAGAGAAATGCAAATCAAAACCGCAATGAGATATCACCTAACCCCAGTGAGATTGGCCTCTATCAAAAAAATCCCAAAATAACAAATGCCGGTGAGGATGTGGAGAGACAGGAACACTCCCACGCTGCTGGTGGGACTGCAAATTAGTGCAACCTCTGTGGAAAAGAATTTGGAGATACCTCAAAGAGCCAAAAATAGAAATACCATTTGATCCAGCAATAGCACTATTAGGCATCTACCCAAAAGAGCAAAAGACATTCTATAATAAAGACATCTGCACCCGAATGTTTATGGCAGCACAATTCACTATTGCAAGGATGTGGAAACGACCCAAATGCCCACCAATTCATGAGTGGATTATTAAAATTTGGTATATGTATGCAATGGAATATTACTCAATTATAAGAAATGACAGTGATCTAGGACCTCTTATATTTTCCTGGATTGAACTTGAGCCCATCATCCAAAGTGAGGTATCACAAGATCAGAAAAACGGGCTTCACTTGTACTCACCATCAAATTGATACTAACTGTTGAACACTAGGGTGCTCACATGGCAGTAATACCCTCCAGGAATTACGGGAATGGGCGAGGGGTAAACCTGCAACTAAAGGACACGGTGAGCATTGTAGAGGGGAAGGGCATGACTCTAACCCTCGCTTGGGTGAGGCAAAGACATAAAATGTAACCATAATGTTTGTACCCTCATAATACCCTGAAATAAAAATACAAAAAATAAATAATTAGAGGTTGGAAGGCGGGGTGACTCTTTTATCAGAGTTGATACATTCATATTTACAAGTTGAAAAGGACCTCTGGGGTTTTTGAGTCTAACTCTTGACAAAATTCCTAAATTGCTGTGTCGACTCTATGGAGACATTTACTCTCTTTCCATATGCTGTACTAAATGCTTAACAGTGTTTGGCTTATTTAATCATTGCAGTAACCATATAGATAGGTGCTATTTTCATTGTTAATTTATATCTGAGGAATTGGGATCAAGGATAGGTTAAGTAACTTGCCCAAAGTCACCCAACTGGAATATGGTTGAGGTGATCTTCCGGGTCTTCCACTCCTAAGACTTCTCTTTTGTATTCAATATACTCTACTGCTCCCAGTGACAAGGGAGCTCAGCTCTTCATGAAGTAGCCTTTCCATTTCTGGATAGTAGGAAGTAGTCTTAAAATCTCCCTTTTAACACGAACTGAAGTCTCTATTCTTCTAATACCTGTCTTTTGGTCGTGGTTCAGGCTTCGGGAGTCATACAGGATTTATCCACTCAATAAACATTTACTAGGTACTTACCATGCCATGAATATTGGCACAGAATAGATCAAATAAAACTCTCTTCTATAACAGACCTTCAGTTATTTAAAGACAACTATCACTTTTCCACTAAAATGTTGTCAGTCATTCTCAGGATAAACATCACTAATTTATTCGACCAGTCCTCATCTATTGTGATTCTGAGTTCCTTCATAGTCCAGTAGTCATTGGAGGAGGTGGGGGTAGGTGGGAGAGGACTGTGCATTCACTGAATGGAAGGATCCGTCCATTATTGGGCCTCTGTGAAGCAGGCCCTGCCTGTCAAAGCAGTAGGTGTGCGTTAGGATTGCAATAACTCCTGTGCGTATCAGACATTGTACTATACATGGACTATGGGTTTGTGTGGCTAGTAGGATTCACTGGTATCTTTATGGGAGGGTGAGTGTTTTTGTTAATTTCTTATCCTGAAAAAATGCCTTAGGCCATAATAGATAGCATCACATTTACTGCCTTGTCTTATTTCTCAAAATAGTCCCAGATTGAATGTGGTCAAATCACATTCACATTTTAAAAGCAGAGGTAAATTTATTTTTGACCATAGGAACATCTCAGAGTATCACTAGAAAGGAAATCATGGTTTTGCCAAATATCATCTGATACATAATCATTGAATGCTAGAATCAGTCAGGGCCTTAAAAAGTCATCTATTCCAGTGCAGATAATTTACAAAGAAAGAACTGAGATTCAGAGTGGTTACATAACTTGCCCCAAATCCCACAGGTAGTAAGTAGCCATGGTGGGATTTGTAACTCAGTAGTTTGAATCCTAGACCAGAACTCTCTATCCTAAAGCAACGTTAAAGGTACTCTTGGTGCCTTTGGACTGGTCTTCATGTATAGCTGATGGTAAGATGCTCCTGCAGTGCAGCTCAAAATCTTTCTGCGCAAGCTCAGTGAGTCCTTGTGATTTTTTTTTTTTTTACATGTAATAGTCCCTTTATTTATTGCAAAGAAGCCAGACAATTAATTCACAGTTAGCAACTTATGGCCTGGAAAATCTCATTACCCAAATCTTACATTATCAACACATCTGTTTAAAAAGAGATGCTTAAAGAAGTAGTCTGAATATGCAGATTCCTGATTATCTCCAAAAAGGAGGGAAACACTGAAAGGCAAACTGGGAGGGAGTGTAGGGTTGTACCGAGGCCATGAAAGCCATTGATATCCACACATAAGGGAATATGAAAAGGGAATTCACATTTATTGAGTATACCTGCATGTGCCGGGCATAATTTTGTTCTTAAGATGCATCAGCTTTGGAGACAGACAGAAGTGGATTTGAATCCCAATTGTACCACTCATTATTATGTGATCTTGGATGTGTTTTTAACTGTTCTGAGCCTCAATTTTCTGACCTACAAAAGAAGTCTTTTTGGGGTTGTAATGAGTTTTAAATAAGATGATTGCATGAAAATCTTGGCACAGTGTCTGTCATTTTCTAAGTGTTCAATACATGGAGGAGTATTATTCTTCTCTCATTTAATTTTTAGAGTGAGCTTATAAACTTTGGGGTATCATTCATATTTTTTAGATAATTAAAGTGAGTATCAGAAAGATTAAATAAATTGCCATAGTCACAGTTAATAAATGCTAGAGGTAGGAATTTTTAACCCAGCCTATCAGATTTTGTATTATACTTTGCCATTCATTAAAACAGTGGGATCAGGCACTTTGGGAGTGAAAGAGAGTTTTAAGAGATAGAGATGGACTATTTTGTTTACCTTCCAACCCTGTCTGTGCTCTGCTTTACGACTTTCAGGGGTTGAACATGAGAAATAAGCAGAGACAGAAGCTGTCCATTTGGAGAAGATTCAGGATTGAGAAAGCTATTGGGATCTTCCACGTCCTCTTGTCCACACTCTTGGTTCCTAAGTAGAGGAGAAGAACTCTAAAGTTTCATGGGGCTTGTTCAAAAAAGCATGAAATGGGTACAGTTCGATACTGGGAAGGCAAATTTTGCCGTATCACAATTTATCCAGGGCTGCAACATACCCTGACTCACACCTACCCCCATACCCACGTACATGCAAACACACATATACACACCACACGCACATGAATTCTCAGACACAAATTCTTCAGCTGTATACCCGGACCTCTCTAAGTTTTTCTTTGCTTGTCTATTTCCTGCACTGGACTGCGAGCCAGCAAGCATGCATCCCAGTGCTAAGGAAAAGGAGTTCAAGCTGTGTTTGTAAAAGACGAATAAAAACCTAAGTGAAGGAGATCATTTCAAAGGTAACTATAGTTAGAATTCTGGTTTCTCATCTGACAAATGTGAAGAAACTTGGTTCTGGCTAGACATCTGAATCCCTCACCCTCGCCCCCAACAATGAGTTACGATTTTCTGGTGGGCAGAGGTGGGGTGTGCTTGGGAAAGAACCATCTGGGAGCTCGCTTAGGCTGGGCCTAGCCTCTTGGTGCTGTAGCAGATATTCCTGTAACCCAATAGCAGCTACAGGGAGACACGCTTCAGTGTTGCTTAAATTGCAGAGAGGTGCATGCTGGGAAACGATGTATCTCGGATGGAGGGAGAAGCAAGCTTAGGAGGACAGGCACTTCTACCATCTGACACAAGGGGGCGATCTTGCAGCTCTCCCTAGTGAAAGGTGCTCCCATGCATGACACCCTTTGCTCCCACCCACCCTCCTTTTATTCACCCCTCCCCTGGCCTCCATGCCTTTTTCCCTCTTCCTCTTCTTTATTTCTTTCTCGTCAACTCCACACAGTCTTTTCTTCATTCTCTATTCATCTTTTAGGCTTCATGCAGCAATAATGTCTATGTTTTAACAGGCTCTTCCCTCCCAGAGGGATGAAGCTGACCCTTGTGTATTGAGAATGACCAAGCTTGGGTGCTGTCCTAAAATACGGGCTGCCCGACACGGCAGGTGGCTGGTGCCTAGCAGCTGCCTAGACAAGTGGCATCTGGTAGAAGTGGAGGGCAGGCCGTCAAGGCCTCTGCAAGTGTGTTGTCTAACCTGGAAACCATCACCTTTTGAACTGTGATACATAAGAGAGTGCCTTGACAAGGGGAAACAATGACTGTAAAACCAGGTGGCTAAAATACAACCGAGGAGTGCAGCACAGTGCATTGGGATATCAGTCTCCACTCGAGGAAATGCCTTGCTGCAAAGGAGCCCCTCTCTGTCTAAGGTTGGGTTTGCCCCTCGGCTTTTCCGTAGATGGAGGTGGTCCTCAGGACGATGCTGGTCAGAGTGATGTCATCGTAAAATTTCGTACCTCTTTCTTTCTCTCTTTGATCCACTCACTCCTTTCTCACCTTTCTTTCACCTTGTTTCCTTGCCTGTGATCCCTTCAAAACACATTCAGTTTGGGTTTTTTTTTTTTTTATGTGAAGAACACGTTTGACTCATTCGATTTCTTTTCACTACAGAGTGGTGTTCCTGGGGGGTTTGATGGAGCAGTTGATATAATGAATCTTGACTTTGGTAGGACTGTTATTCTGTCTTCATAAAATGCTACTCAATAAACCAATCTGTAGAGTATAGCTCTGTTAGGAGTGTTTACCACTGTTGGGAAGAAGCCTCATAAAGAATTGTCATCAGTGGGTCATTACCAACATTATAGGTCATAGATCTCCATTTTAAAAAATAAACACTGATTTTTATAATTCTAAAAGTAGTATATATTCACTGTAGAAAATTTGGCATATGGAAATTTATTAATTAAATGTTTTATTTGGCTAACAATTGAGCATCTATTTCATGGCAGACTAAATAAAGAAAATCAAGTATAATTATACTAACCAGAAATGGTCATTATTAAAATATTGGTATTTTATTCTATTTTGGGATATATATATATATATATATATATGTTAATGACATTTTATAAGTAATTCTCTATCCTAATTTTTTCAGTTCCTGACTTTTTGAGAAATTATCTTGTAATTGCATAATGGTACCATAATTTCAATTTAGCATTATATGACCTTTGTCTCAAATCGTAAAGAAAATCTTGTAGAATGTGATTTTTAAAGACTCTGCAGTAGCTATATTTGCCAGCTATTGCCTCAGTAATGTTGTTAACAAGCCACCTGAAAATGTAGTGGGTTCTGACAAGCAGTATTTAAGTTCTGTACTCATAGATCTGTGGATAAGTTGGGGTGGCTCTGTTCCAGGCTGTGAAATGGCCAGCCATAGCTACAGGATTCAAGTTAGGTTCAGGTCTGCCCTTTGGCCACCACATTCTCCTTGGACCAGAAGCTACCCAGAGGATATTCCTCTCTTGGCAAGTGGTCGGAGTACAAGAGGGAACATGGAAGCACTTCACACCTCCTGAGACCTTAGTCTGCATCTCACACATTGTCACTTCTGTCCACGTTCTCCTGGCTAGAGCAAGTCAGGTGGCCAAGCCCAACATCAGGTGGGTTGATACCCTGAATCCACTCTAGAGGAAGGTGCTGCAAAGTCACATGCAAAGGGTATGGGTGTATAATTCAAAAACAGGGAAGGTGTGTAGGATTATGAACAGTGATTCAGTCTACCATAGTAGACTACTTGATTTTTTGTTATCATTAATGAGCATAGGTTGATCAAAGCAGACTAGTTATTGATCCTTTCTGTTAACCTCTAATATGCCCCAATATTAACTGATATCATGAGACCCCTTTTCAACCCACGTGGGGTTCAGAGGACATCAAAGCATTCTTCACTGCTCCATTTTCTGCTTTGTGGTTCTATTTTAAGAATATATCTTCCTTTTGATACTTAAATTCTTCATATCTCTAGGAGTTTGAGTTCTTGCTTCACAGATGTCTCCTAGGCTAGATAGGAAACTAGCTCTGATTTTAATGCAGAGAATGCTAATGACCATTATTTCAGAAGGGCTTAAAGTAATGAAGCCTAAGACCTAGGAGGGTCAGTTCCAGAAAATCGGCTTCAGAATCTAGACATGAAGCAGAAAGATTCAATACCTGGTTTGAGGGTTGTTCTACAGAACATAATGGAGGGAGGTCAGGAAAGCCAGTAGGGTAAGGTTCCCTGACACTTGGCTTCTCTAGGAGTAGTAAGTAATAACTGAGTCCAGGTCTTTGTTTTTTAAAATTCAGAATCACTGAAATGCACTCTTGTAGTCTGTACCGATTTACTCTTCAAGTCTGGAATTCTTTTCCTACTTGAGGTTTTATCAGGGCTTTGAGAAATGCGCACTGCTAAGCGTTCTGGTATTCAGGCTTTATTATTTTATTTTATTTTTTATTTTTTTGGTTTTGCTTGCCTTGTAACACTTGGGGTCCTTGTTTTCCACTGGTGGACCTCTTAATTTTGTTTCTTTTGTATCTGTACTTCTGCTTTTAGTTCATGTTTGTTTTTTGAAATACACACTCTGTTTTCCAAAGTAGATAACATGTTCTTAGAAGGCTAGGACCATGACTGCCCCACTATTTTTCTGCCTAGTGTGTGGCATATAGAATGTGCTCCACACATACTGGTCAATGGGATAGGTTTGCGGTACAGGTATTCTCTGTCATTTTATTCATCCAAAGACTTGACAAATCTTTTTCTCACCTGTGCATTCTCCCTCCCATGCAGACTTACTTGCTTTAAACTTATATTTAGTGCTTAACATCTAAAAATTTCCTGCTGGAAACCTAGTTTATATGATCATTTCACAGATAATTTTCTAAGGAAGGAAGATGACTATCTGAGCAGAGTTTGCCAATGTCAAGGAATCAGTCAATGCTAAAAAAAGTCAATTTAGAGTGGTCAAAAGTAACAAAGAGATGAATTAAATTGATTAGGTTTAATAACTCATTCTCTCCCAAAGAGAAAATGTTCCTGGCCAGAATTTTGTCAGGAGCTTGTTGCCCTGAGCCAGCTATATCGCACAAGAACTTGGTGAGTGAGTGTGCAGGAAAGGAAAAATTGATTTAGAGAGATTTTGTAGTGGGAGGGATATTGTATAAGGCTAATATTATAGAATGTTAGCAAAAAACCATCTGTTACCATTGTAGTTTACTACCGTTCAGCAAATATTTATTGAGACTCTATCATGTGACCAGCACTTCGATAAGAACAAAGGACACAGAGGGTAAGGTGGATCAGACGTGAGGCCCCTTCAACCAAGATCTCATTCTTACTGTTGCATGAATTACCTTGTTTAAAATGCAAGATTAATTGGAGGGGGAAAAGAATAGGTCTAAACATCAGTCAGAAGAGAACTTCAATTTCTCTACTCCCAGACACAGTGAGCATGGTAAGACTTTTCTGTAAAGAATCAGAGAGACTTCTGCTAGGATTGGATCAGGGTTTTAGTGTGAAAAAATCCAGGTTAAAAGAGAGCCAAAGGCACATATCTGCATCTGCAAAGATCAACACACACACACACACACACACACACACACACACACACACACACACACTCACTCATTCACCTTCCAGCTTACTAGTACCTGTGTCTGCCATTCTTTGAGTGATAACATAATCAGTTTTAGGTGCAAGATCAAAATAAAGTCATTTTATCCAAAGTGCCAAGATTTCAAAAACATATAATATTATATAGAAGAAAGCTCTTGCATATCGTGCTGTTCTTCACGCTGTCATTTTAAATGATATTCATTCAAATATTAGCACTGACTATGTTCCAGATGCCATGCTAGCCCTTGGGGGCTACGATGGCAGGCAAAAAATGACCCATCTATGGCCCCATGAAGTTTACGACCCAGTGACAGGAGAAAGACATTTACCAAATATTTACCAACTAAACATGCAATTTCGAACTTTGTTAAATTTGAGAAATATGGAGAACTAGCCGTAGTTGGGGGAATGAAGGAAAAAATTCCTGAGGGAGTGATTCTGGAGCTGACATTTGAAGGATAAACAGGAGGTAACCAGGCAAGGATGGATGTAGTCTTCTAGGCCAAACCTTGCTCCAAAGTCCATGGGGCAAGGGAGAGTCCGAGAATCAGAAGGCAGGTCAGTGAGGGTGGAGCACAGAGGGGGAAAGGGAGCTTGGTCATGCAGTCCCCTGCTGGTAGCTTATGGGCTGATTTAGAATTTATCCTAGAGGCAATGGTGAACTGTTGAACAGCTATACACAGGGTAGTGACATGACCAGATTTATTTTTTAAAGACTACTTTGGCTATAGGATGGAGAGCGGATTGGAGCGGGTTAAGAATAGAGGCTAGAATACTAGTGTTCCAGGAAAGAGTTGATGGCGGACGAGGTTTGGACAAGGGCAGTGGCTACGGATGTGAAGGGAGGTAGGAGAATTTGAGATATATTTAGAAGGGCCTATATTTATAGCAGTTGAGACGTCAGAGGGAAAAAATCAGGACTTAGTAAGGAGAGACTTTGATTCAAAAGAATTATTATGAGGGAAGTTAAAAAAAAGAGACAATTGCAAAAAGGAGAATGCTGGGACAATAAGGTCTGCAAGCATCTCAAGATCCAACAGAGAAAAGGTTTTCCTTTGATGGGGTGGAGGAGGCAGTGAACAGAGATAAGCAGAACCTTTGAAGTGAGGGAAGCCAGACAATGAGGGTGAAATAACCACTGGGGGCTGATGGAAAAGGGTGTGGCTCACTGTGGTCGGCTGATTCCCAGGAGGAACTGGGAAGGGGGCGTGTTCCACTTTTTGTGTGTGCCCAGGCTTGGGGGCAGACAGAGTTCAGGGGCCTGTGGACATAACCGAAGTTTGGTTAAGACAAAGCAGAAGGCAAGAAACGAGCAATTGAGAATATGTGGTTAGAGGATAGATAATTCACCGTGATCTAAAAGATGACTTCACAGGAGGCAAGCAGGAGAGGTAGAATCCTCTCAGTGGGTCACTCGGTCCTTGCTCGCCCCTCTCTAGGGGACAGCAGATATCTTTAGCTCAGATTAGGGCTTTACATTAACATTAGGAGCTGCGGAAGTTTGCTCACGCCCTTGAGTTCATTTACCTTCACAGCATTCAGAGAAGGCTGCCAGAGTTGAACGAGTTGGAGTGGCCGTCGGTTTTCCAGTCCCCTTCTTTTACACATGAGGAAAACATAGTCTAGAGAGGGAAATGGACTTATCCAAGACATCACCATTAGATGGAAAACTGATAGCAAGACTTCCACATTCCAGTCTGGGAATGATCCCTCTTCCCACGGCTGCTTCCCATCTGAGAATTCTGGTGACACTTCGATGTCACATTGTGCATTCCCTCCACAGGGCACACTGAGGAGCTTTCCACCCTCCCCAAGCCCTACACTGCTACATACACAGATATTTACTATATACACATGCATATCCATATATCTTATTCTGAAGGCTGCCAGACATCAGTTTGAAATTCGATCTAATTGCTTCCTTGAGTTTTTGGTTCCCATCATCCTGCTCCATCTTACGCTTAGCTTGGCCATCCTGGGGTTCAAGAAGCAGTTGAAAGAAAGCATGGTGTGGTAGATAGACTGTAGCATCTGGGGGCAGGCAAAATTTAATTGGAAGCCTAAGCCTGTCATTCAGTAGCTATGTCATCTAGGTAAAATTTCACTTCTCTGAGCCTTTTTTCCTTCATAGGGTTGGGTAATTATAATTATCTCACTTGACTCTTGCAACTATTAGGTGGGGGGTATAACATTAGCCACCATTTTATTGGGTAGGCACTATGTGCCAGGCATTGTGCAAAGTGCTTTATGGATGTCATCTCATTCAATCCTTGCGTCATAACACACTCAAGTGGGTAGTGATATTAACCCCAGTTTGAAATGCTTTAGAGTTTCCAATTCTAATAGTAATAGTGGCTACGTTTATACAGTCACTTATTTACACATTTTTTAATTCACTTATTATTATTAAGTACCTACTCTGTTCCAGGCATTCTTCTGGGCACTAAGGACACAGAGAAAAAACTGACAAAGGTTTCTGCCCCCATGGAGCTTACAGTGCAGTGGAGAAAATTGAAAATAAGCAGAATACATTAAAAAAATATATATAGCTTGTCATATAAGTGCTCTGGAAGCAGGGAAAGGGGCTGGGGAAGTGCTGGGATATTGCTGTGTGTGGTGTAGGGGGAGGGCATGAGTGTGCCCAGGGATTGGACATATGTTTTTATCATTTCAGAAAAGAGTGCCTGGTAGACTATAGGAACTGCCCAGCTAATTTGCTTTTTGGTAAATTTAGCAGTTGGTAGATCCCCCTTTCCTGCCTTCTGCCTCCCTCCTCCCCTTCATCCCTCAATGCATTAAACATCTGTGATATTGGCTGCCTTAGTTGCTGGGGAGGGAAAGATGAATGTTTCTTTTATCCACCTATCCTTCTACCTTTTTAATGCCCAATTTGTTCCACAAAGGATTAAGACACACAAGAACAAATAGGAATAGTTGTGTCTTTTAATCCCCCTGCTTGGGCCATGTAGATCTGCTGGAGTGGTTTGGGATCTGGAAGCTGAACTTTCCTATTGGTACCCAGGGATCTAAGCAACGTTCCCAAGTGCACTGTAGGAAATTCTGATAGAATTGGCACTAAGGTGCTTTAGCCTGCACCCCTGGGATGAGCCCTAAAAATCTGCTTAGTGCATTAAAGGGCCTCCCAGCAGGACTTCCCCAGCCTGTGGTCTTGCAGAGCTAAGTGGTGGGTTCCCTCATTTCATGCCGTAGCAGGGGCTTGAGCTGTGAGCTGCAGCTGCAGCTGCTCAGAAGGAGAGCTTTGCTGCCCAACACCAACCACCCCAACCTCCAGGTAGGGGAGCGAAAGAATTTACCAGGAAGCAGCAGAAAAAGAGGGTAGAGATGGAAACTTTTTCAAATTAATTTCAGAAATCCAGTCTTAGCTCTAAACGACAGCTGCAGGTTTAATCACCGAAACACTTCCCATTCAAGAGTAGCGCGTGTCCCCTGAGGAAGGGCACCATTATCAAGCAGTTAAGTCGTTGGAAGCTGCTTAGGGGCTGGCAGGCCCTCTGCAGGGGAAAGAAGGAGGCATCTCTCTGTGGCTGTGATCTGAGTACAGCAGGCACCCCGTACCTGCCATCCTCCCACCCTATCCCCAACAGTCCCTGAGGATTGCAATGGTACGTCTGTCACTGAGGCGGGTGGGGGGTAATAACCTGCACAGGGGAAGATACTGGGGCCACTAAAAGCCATGCATCAGCGTTGGCCTACAGAAGCTAATGGACTTGTTGATTTTTCAGGTTTGGGGACTCAGGAGGGAATTGTCCTTTTCCGTCTGTCACCAGCATCACCACACCAGGAACAACAACTGCAACCACCACACACCCCAACAGCTACGGTAGCTAAGGCTTATGTAGCACTTCTTAACTCCCGACACAGTCATGCCTTTATTCAGTTACTACTTACTAGGCATCTACTATGTGCCATATGTTGTGCTAAACATTGAGAATAAAGCAGAATTAAGGCAGGTGCCATCTGTCCCCTTAGGGAGTTGAAAATCTAGTGGAAAAGATTAAACGAAGCATCTCATGAGCCCAAATCTGGTGCCTCGAAGATGTCAGCTCACCTGTTTGAGGAATGAGGCTCGTCATTGTTCCCTTACTCCCAGCCTAGATGGAGAACGTCAGCTGATGTCATTCACCCCTCAGACCCCACCCTTAGGCACCTGGTGTCTGTCCTTGCCTTCCATCTGGGTGTTGCTGCCCATCACTTCGAGGGACCAGGAGCACCTGCCAGAAAGCTTTCTGTCTTCAGCCACAAGACTTTCTTCCATTCTATTTGTTGCCCCGGCCTATTCTAGGGAAAAGTTCTAGGTATGGAGAGAGAGGCTGGGAAGAGACAGGCTAAAAGAAACACTCCCTGCCCCATTCTTTCCCCTCCCTTATGGTTTTCTCCTTCATTGTCTTTTGTTTTGTCTATTTTATAATTTTTTTCATTTTAACATGATGGATGAGCTTTTAAACCAGAGCCAGAAGCAAACAGGCCTCAGATCATGGGAATAATAAAGCCGATGCAAGAAGGAGCTGTGAGCAAAGCCCAGGGCAGGTGGAACCTGCGTTGACTATACAGTGCTTGTGTGGGCCTGCAGAGAAAACCGGCACACTGCAGTCATGAGGGGAAAGCCCTGGCGACTGTGACTACAGCTTAGAATTAAGACGTGCAGTAGCGGCAGCACCGGGATGTGCTCGCTACGCTTTCTGCATCCCTCTTGCAGAGCTTGCCTGTGAACGCCAGGTCTCACTCCCCGCCCCAGGTCCCATTCCCCGTCATACATTCTCCATCACAAATTCTCACCTCTTCCTTTCAAGTCTGGATTAACACAATAGGTGTTGGTGTTTTTCATTGTTTTCCCTCTACCATGACCCTTTCCTCCCATATCAATTAGGAATGCCTCCAGCTAAAAGTGGTGGAATAATCCAAGAATAGCAGCTTAGAGAAACAGAGATACTCTCTTCTTAGTATCAAGAAGTTCAGAGCTAGGCAATTCAGGACTGGTAACCCAGCCCAACAATACCATTAGGAAATATATTCTGTTTTTTGCTCTACCGTCTGAGCATGTTGGCTTCTATCCTCAAGTTTCCTACCTCATGGTTGCAATATGGCTTCTGCCCATCCAGGCATCACACCCTCGTTCCAGGGTGGAGCAAGATGGAAGGACAAAGAACTTTGTCCTTCACAGAGGCTTTGATAGTCCTCCACAGCACACTCTTATATCTTATGAGCCCACACGCCCACCCTAAGACCAATCATTGGAGGAAGGGATGCAATTACCATGCTTTGTTTGAACCAATCATTTTTCATCTTCTATAGGTGGGTTAGAGGCCTACTTTCCCTGAGAACAAGGGCTCTGTAACCCTACCTTAACGAACCAGGGTTCTGGTGTCAAGGAAGAGGCAGAAGCAATGGCTGCCACTCCTCTCCTTCGTGACCCTCCTTTTGCTTAGATTTGGTGCCCCGGAGTCTTTTAATCTGGGGTGGATGTGGGGGGGGGGGATGTCTTTTTATGCAAATATTTTTAATGTCCAAAAGAAGCTTATGTACAATTTCTGACAATGCATTCTACTTTCAAACTCTCTGAGCTGTGCCCTAGTCTCTGGACTAGCATTCTAATTTTAGAAAGTTTTCCAGGCTTGCTTTTCTAATAGAAACCATTTGGTTTTATGGCCATCTTTGGAACATGACATTGCTCATTGTTTAAACTGATTCCATTTGTCTGAATGAACATCAGCTGATGTCTTGGGGCTTAAGAACCCAGACAGTCCTTCATTCTTTACTTCTAACAGGCGGTGATAAAGCACTTGTTACCTTGTATTTTTTTTTTCCTACCACAGCACTTCTCAACCTACTATTTTTCCATCCTGTCAACTAGGAGTAAAATTCTTCTAAACGATACCTCAGTTCATCACCAAGGATAATGTGCTCACTTTCAGTATATAGTAGAACAATTTGCAAGGAATTTGTATATATATTAATCATGAATCCTATACTGTTGTCCTCAACATCTCTGTATCTTCCATTCAAAGCCCCTGTGAAACATTTCTGCTGGCACCTAGTGTTCTCATGGATGATGAGGATGGCACTTCGGCTTTCAGGAACCCCAAAGTCAAAATATACAGCTCAATTTTGTAATATCTTAAGCCCTAATTATCTGTGATAATTTTCTTCCTTGAGACTATATCTTACATCTTAATTTATATTTTTCCTGGTTGTGACATTTATTTTCCTTTTGGTTAGCTCTAACATTTTAATTTTATATGTTTTCAATAGATACCTGAAATATTTTGTTGAATAAAACTGTGTATTTAAAACTCTGGGAAGTGGGCTTTGTTGTCCTTCTTTTAAGAATCTTAAAGGTTAAGTGTGGGGTGGCAAAGATGTTTTTCTGCCAGGTGTCCACTCCGGCTGATTGGCAGATTTCAACCCAGGGTGCAGACTGTAGTTTTCAATTAGCAGTGGCTGTTGTAGGTTTCATGGCAAGAGAAGAAGGATGCAGTGTCTTCGAAGCATGCAATTCCCCTCCCCCCCAAGAAATCCAGGAATCTTCGTGTTACATCCATGCTGAAGAGTTCTAGAGTAGAATTCCTCTTACCCCTCCCTGTCCCTCGCTCCCTCTCTACTCTAACAAGTGGGATAATATGATGGAAGCAAAGAAGGGAATGAACGCTTCAACTCAATGGAAAGGCATCTGCATTTTTTTTGGTTTGGAAGCCAGAGAAGCAGAAAGTGAAAAGCTGACCAGCACTGCAAGGCATTAAAATAAATATGTAAAGTGCAAATGATTATAGCTTCTTAAAGCCTCAGCTTCTTTTTTCTGTGTTTTCTTTTTTTTTTTAAACCACTTTATTAAGCTATGACTGACATACAAAGGGCTGTACATATTTAATGCATACAGCTTGATGAGTTTGGAGATGAGGATATGCCCCTGAAACCATCACCACAATCTCTATACTATGAACATATCTATCACCTCCAAAAGTTTCCTCCCATCTTCTTATTTATTATTTTTCTTTTTCGATAAGAGTGTTTAACATAAGATACACTCTCATAGCAAAATTTTAAGTATATAACACATTATTGTTAACTACAGGCTCCATGCTGTGCAGTAGATGTCTAGGATTTGTATAACCGAAACTTTGTACCCTTAGACTCAGCTTCTTTTTCTGAACAATAGGTTAGATGCTAATTTCTTTCACTCTGTCCATGGAAGGTATCACTGATGTAGGGGAAAATGGCCTTTGGAATGGCCCAAAGCCTTTCTGCCCTATCTCGGGTTCAAATTGTAGACATTTGTGTCAATTGGACTAATGTGAAGCCTTGAATGTTGGTGTTCTTGAACCCTTGTCTTGAACTCTACAGAGACTCAAGTTGTCCCTAGATGTGGTGCAGCCTCATTTCAACAAATCAACTTGTCAACAGGGCTAATTGTTTCCTTGTGTTACTCTCTATGAGAATTGTCTTTCTTAGTTTGCTTTCCCACAGGCACTGATGGCATCTGGCAACTGTTTACTTCCAAATCTTCATCTAGAATGTTGCAGGAATGTCCGAAAGCACAACATTTTTGGACAACCCAAGATGCCATGGGAGAAAGCACACACACGAGCCCACATGCTTTCTCCAGTACTTGGCTCTGAAGACAGTCATATGGCAGTCACGCCACAGTCCAATAAATTGTTTCACATCAGGTTTTGGCAGTGACACTATTTGCCCCCAAGAGCTTACATTAGGCACTAAATAATAATAATGAGGCAATTCAATTAAGAACTTTTCCAAAGCTAGAGACGATAATAATTATAAATAAGAAAGGGAATAAGCTGTATCACCTGCTGCACATATGTTGTATAAATAGCTTGTTTTGCTTAAACATTAGCTAAGCAACATAAAATTTAAAGGGTGTTTCCATTAGCCAAAGGTATGCAGTGTGTGATATAGAGTAATTATTGCAACTTTGACCAGCTTTTCCATCTGGGGTAAGAGAAAATCTGGCCAGATGTGGCTGGTATGTTGATCACAAATTCCTAATGTCTGTCAAGAGTGGAATTATGACTTTATAATGAAAGCGTGTCTTTAAGTATGTAATACTATTCTTATTCCATTTTACAGGTAATGAAAGTTTACAGGCAAATGAAAGTTAAAGCTTCTTTTTATAATAATTTATCACAGGAGCTGCCTGCAAGTAGACTCTGAGGATAAGAATGCTCTTCTGTTAGCTGTAACTCCTCACATTTCTATTTCTTGCAAATAAACAGTTTAGTTAAGTAAACTCAAGAAACCACTTTTAACAAATTCATTACTTAAAGTCTAATATCCCTTTATTATCAATCATAATCACTTCTTTATTTGAACTGAGGTTTATTTAGTTTGTTGCCTCCATTGTTTTCTGAGAGAGAAGGGGAAATCTCATGTCTGATTTATGCAGGAAAGTGTGATTTTAAAAGCATGGATCAAAAGATCAAAGTCAAAAGTATTTGGCTATAAACCCCAGCTTCCTCATTAACCAGCATGGTGACCTTTCATAAATGAGTATTGCCTCTCAAAGCCTCAGTTTCTTTCTCTGAAAATTACGTTAGATGCTAGTTTGTCTACTCCATTCATAGCAGTTCTCACTAACACAGGGGAAGGTGATCTTCCCCTAGCCTTTCTGTCCTGTCTAGTGTTCCAACTGTGGAATTTTTCATGAGTTGGGCTAATTAGTGTGAAGTCCTTGAATGTTGGTGTGTGTTTGATTAGTATTCCACCACAAGTCTGTTACTTCTTGCTATCCATCTATCCTCCTGGTTGATATCCTCCACTCACAGGAAGTCAACTTTTGTCTATCTGGCCGACCCTAAATTCTATTCCTATAGCCCATAACTCTCACAAGCCTCAGACACACATAGCAACTGATTACCTGGCATTTCTAACTAGAGATTTCACAATCAACTCCAAATCCACATGCCCAAAAAGAACTCTTATCAGATATCTGGGAAACATCCTTAGCTGAACATAGTTTCTTAAGACTAGAGCACAAAGCACATGCAAGGAGGAGAAAGGAGACAAACGTGAGAAAGAAAGGACAAGGTTGTGAAGGACCTTGTACACCCAAGTAGGAAATGCTAATCTTCATTCTGGAGACAATGGAAGGATCCTTCCACAGAAAGCTTTTTAGCAAGGGTGTAATGTGGTCAGCTCAAGTCTTGTCGAGATTGCTCTGAGGACCACATAGGGGTGGACTGAAGAGAACTTTACAAAATCCAGGCGTAGGAAGCAGAAAACTATTGCGATTAGCCTAGCATTTGAAGAGAACTCTCCATTATGGGCAATGAAATCCTCGTGGGTTTAGACCTAACCCTCAGAGTTGGGAGGGCCTTTTACATAAACTAGTAAAAATTTCCTTTGCAGACAAAGGAACAATTACCCCAGAAGTTTCTCAACTTGACCAAGGTCACTGAGCCAGCAGATGGCAAACCCCAGACTGGCATCCTGCAGTCCTGAGATACAGTTTTATGGGTTTGCCTCGGAGAAAAAGAGAATTTCAATTGTCCATGCTTCATATATTTTTATGTGGCAACTTCCTTGAAAGGGAACAAATGTTGAAGGGCTTTGTTTGGCAATATTATTCCCATTTTATGATGTGGGTTTTTTAGACTTGAGGAAGCTGCGACTTTTCTAGTCATGTAATAAATTAGTGGCAAAGCTGTTATTTAATGAACTCAATCTCAATATCAACTCCCACACATTTTCCAAGCCACCACACTGAAGGAAGTCCCTTCTCTAGGGTGGTTTCTGTTCTTGTACGCTGCTATGACTGCACAGTTTGAATGAGGGTACATGTAGAGAAACTGAAGTGTCCACTAGGAAAGGCCAACCAGGATGTGTAGGAGGCCCACGGGGTGCCTTCCTACAGTGACTTTGTGGTTTCAGCCTGGCCAGCAACCTTGCAGAGTCAGAATCCTGATTCTGACCATAAGGTTTGGCCTGCACATCGAAGGTGCCTTCACCTCCAAGGCCTGGACCCAACATTAGTGGAGCTCCAAGACACTGATGTGTAAGATTATAGCACCAGTTTACTGATGTACAATAAGACATAAAAATCTCAGGAGACCTGCACTCTCCTGTCAGCATGACTTGTGCTTGACTTGCACTTTTCCTTTTTGCAGAGAAGCTAAATTATAATCAGAAAGTTGCTTTGGTGAGCTTGGAATTAGAAAAAAAAAAGGAGTTTAGGTCATCTTGAGTGGTTTTCCTCATCTGTGATAGCTTGTTGGTGCTGTCCACCCTTTACACAGAGCTCTGTCAGTAGCATCAGGATACGAAGTCTTGCTGGCCCAGATGCTGTCTCCTGCAGAGAGAAAGCCCATCTGAGCCTATTCTGCTCACCCCTCCCAGTCGCCCCACCTGACATGGCCAACCAACCCCCTTTCTGATTGACACCACATTTTTAAAGATATATTAATACCTTCTATAATATTATCACAGAGTTTATTAGACTGGGAATCATTCTATTTCTTTGATCTCCTTGGTCTTTTCCTGCATTGAACCTTTGTGTGCTAATTTATAGTTATTTTCTCACAAGACCGTTGATTTCCATTATATCTATGTTTTCCAGGGTTCCTCTGCTTTTGCCTCTTGTGGACTATATAGGGCATGATGCCATGCACAGTTTGTTTTATTTTATATGTTGAAAGGATCAATTTTTCCATCTTTTTCTAGATGTTTACTCTCATCCAGCAAGAGAGGGGCATTTGGTGGCTCCTTTTTGTACCTCAACAACTGATCTGCTTTTGTTTTGGTTAAAACATATTTATTTTCCAATAATGTGTGTCTTAGAGTGAAAATAACAGGAGTTATTGAGTCAGTCAGAACTAGATTCAAATCAAATTTCCAAGATTTCTTTAACCTCTGTGAACACTCTTCTCCCTGTGAAGTAAGGATTACTATCACGAAAATCATGCAGATTATAAGGCTTAAGCAAGATAAAATGCTCTAATTTGTTTAACACACATAGTAAGAACTCATTAAATGTTAGTTTATTCCTATTTAAACTAGGTTACTGATACAGGAGACAGGGATTAAACACATTCTGGAAAAGCACTGGTGTTGACTGGCTTTGATTCTGATAGCTCCAACCATTAGCCGTGACATGTTAAAGAAAATGAACAGATGCCCAAGGCTCATTAGAGTAAAAGGCTGCTAATGTCCTCTAAGCTGTAAGCAGATTTTTGCCCACATTTATGAAGGTTGATTTCTAATCAGGTCAGAAATGACACAGGTTGGTGGCATTATCTCTGAGTCACTCCCAGGAGACTCAGTCATATCATGTTGGCTTGCTCTAAGTGAGAACACAGAGACCTTTTTAAATTTCACAAAGGTATGCTCTTTCCCTGGGGCATGTAACTCTATGCATAGACTGTTAGTAGGATAAGTTCTTACAATGGAGCTACTCTGGGGACAAAAACCTCCCTACTTTGTTAACCTTGGGAAGATAGCACTGTTTGTTGATTTTACAAGCCCACTCTGGGTGTCTTGATATGTCAAAATGGAAGTTCCTGAACACAGAGGAAATTCATAACCCTCTAACCCAGTGGTCCCCAACCTTTTTGGCAACAGGGACCAGTTTCATGGAAGACAATTTTTCCACACACTGGGGGAGGAGGATTAGATTCTCATAAGGAGCGTACAATCTAGATCCCTCGCATGCACAGTTTACAGTAGGGTTTGCGCTCCTGTGAGAACCTAATGCCACTGCTGGTCTGACAGGAGGCGGAGCTCAGGCAGTGGTGTGAGTGATGGGGAGCGGCTGTAAATACAGATGAAGCTTCGCTCCCTTGCCAACAGCTCACCTCCTGCTGTGCAGCCCAGTTCCTAACAGGCACTGGTCTGTGGCCCAGGGGTTGGGGACCACAGCCCTAAGCAATTGTATCTGAGAACCTTATCTAAAAGAGAACTAGGGAAGTCCTTTCCATTTAAGGAAAGTGGGAAATGTGAACTAAATAGGGCTGTCTGCAGGAGAGATGCCCGATCACCCACTTGTGCTTGTGCAGAGTGCTTGCGCAACACCATCTCAGTAGCGTAGCTAGAAAGGGGGAGTGGGAGCACATTCTCCAGGAGTAGTGGCTTTGCAACAAGTTTTTCAAGTAAAGGGTTGATACAATTGTTGTTAAGACTATGATGAAAAGACAATTGAGGAAGAGTTGTGAAAGCCAGATCTTAACATATACATAAAACCAGGCAAATGCCTGCCCTTGCCTGCAGCATGATCCCTGGTTATTAAAATCTGGTTATGCCTCTGCTTGTGAGGAGTTAGCTTAGTGGCCAGAGCAGGTGTGAACAGCCCTGTTTTAGAGAGGAGGTAAGCTGGGTGCCAGGACGTTAAGTTAGTTGCCAAGACCCCAAAACTCGTAAATGGCAGAGCCAGGACTAGGGGTTGAAAGTCCAGTGTTTCACACTGCCCCACACTGCTGCTGCGGCCAGTGCTGTGTGTGAACTTCAGGGACCAGCAGACTCCAGCTGAAATCCTTACACAAATGTAGGTTAATTTCTTAACCTCTCCAAGTCTCAGTTATCTCATCGGTGGTGTAGGGCTCAAAAACCCACTCCTTATGAGGATTAAATAAAGTAATATATGTAAGAGGGGTGTTTAATAATTGTTAGTTCCTTTGTCCTTCCCATTTTCTCACCAAGGAAACCAGGCGCAATGAGTTTTAGTGATCTGCTAAGGCCACGAGACTGGTATATAGTAAGAGGGAAGAGCAAGGATTCAGCCAGATTATTCTGCCCCCAATTTCATGCACTTTGGTGGTATTAACAGAGCCCCATGCAAAAATTTTTCTTACTTTGTTCTCAGAGAAGTTGATTCTCTTTTTTTCTAATAATCCCTCCTTATTTGAACTCAGAACCCTCTCCTTCTCTCAGTCCCATCTGGTTTTTTTTGATGAGTTCTGTAGAATATGGCATTGCATTCCAGCTTAATCATAATTTTGGAAGCTGCTTTACTTTCTACGTGATAGCCATCATTTTAGCTGCAACTTCACAGAGATCTGAAACTCACTCTTCTTACACGATCAGCCTCTCTTTAACTTGCAGACTGTGTCCCCTCCTGCTTAAAGACCTTTTCTGCCTCCTTTTGCTTCCCTCCTTATCCATGTCTGTCTCTTCTCCCTGTGCCTTGATCTAAGGCTTTTGTGCATTGTGGGACTTTCTCCCAATCCTTTTTGCAGTCAGTGACTCATGTGAGAAAAATGCACTTACTTAAGCACTTTTTATTTTACATGGAAGAGAGCCCCCGGGTAGCATTGAAATGATGAGGGAAGGCACCTGCTCTGGGGAAGATGTGGGTGGGAGGGGTGTTATGCCACTTGTCTTCCCCTCTTTTCACTTTTTCCAATTCAGTTCCGTGTAGCCAATATTTACGGGGCATCTCTCTGTGCTGGGTGCTGAGCCAGGTGCAGGGGATATCTAACTGGGTAAGACAGAGCCCTGTTCTTTGCAGAGCTTGCATGACGCTGTCACCACAAGGAGAGCACAGGGTTTCAGGTCCAGTCAGCCTGTGTTTAAAGTGAGACAGGAAGGCTGGGTAGGAGACAGCCATGGGAAGAGGATAGGACAAAGGGAGTGTTTGGTGCAAAGAGAGTATTATGTTCAAAATCCCACAGCCAAAAGAGGGCACAGTACACTCGGAAAATACTATGGCTGGAGGGTAGAGATAAAGGGAGAGAGACATCGGATAAGGGGGGAAAGGCGGAAAAGGGTGTGATGAGCAAGTCAGGGATTTCATCCTCAAGACAATGAGAAACTATCTGAAGCTTTAAATGAAGCATTGGTGTGATGTGAAATTTCTTTTTGAATGATTATCCTGATAGTAGTGTGCAGAGAGGACACGAGGCAGGCATCAAGGGAGAAACTTAGACTCAGAGGTAGCAGAGAGAGAAATAAGTAAGCAGATTAGAAAGGTTTAGGTTTAGAAATTACAGGACATGTCGATGATTCAGATGATTCAGCTGAAGTGGTGTTGGGGCAGGGGAGAGTCAAGTACCTGCTTGTGCACTGTTCCCTATGAGAGTTAATCCCATCAACCGGTTTGACCTAAAATGTGAAAATACAGATGCTGTGGTTGGAGCAATGGTAACTTGTAATTGTGTCCTTGGCACCTTCATCCAAAGCAAGGACTGTGCTAGGATTATTAGAAGACATGATAGAACAAACCCAGGAAACAGGTGGGCGGAGCCTCATCAAATCACAATTTCTACCTTGGCCACATGAAAGGCAGTGAGAGGCAGAACCACCCAACTCCAAAATGCCCTCTCTCTGGATGCTCTTTCCTCACAAAACACCAAGTGAGAGAGTCTGGCCACATTCTGTTGATTTCTCTTAGAAGCTTGGTGGGGCGGGGGACAGTAATTTCCTGAGGAAGTGAACCAATTAAATTGTCAAATGGGCTGATCAGTGACTTCTTTCTGGCTCTGCTGTGGGCCTCCTGATGGATGGACAGGGGCCCTGTGGTAAAGAGGTGGCTCTAGAAATGCACAGAAACTATCGATTCCAAGTTGACAAATGAGAAACAAATCCAATCTAACTGGCCAATCAGAACTCATCATTTTGCCCATATAATGCCCACAGATTGCCCAGCACTATTATTAAGAAAAGATTTTATGCACATTTCACCTTCAGTGCCCTTTATCCAAGGCCTCAGATTTCTCCTAATTTCATGTTCAGTGAAGCCTTGATTTATAAAAACAAATCAATCCCCGTGGCTGATTGTCAAGAGGCTTGTGAGTTTCACCTGCATGTATAAGGTGTAGTCTGTTGTAGTTCAAGAAATAGAAGAACAAAATCTATTTTGAGAACATTTTCAGATCTGAAGCCGATGGTCTGGGAAAATGAGTGCCATTGGTTTAGTTGATTTATTCATTGACAACCTGAGTGTGCCTGTCTCTTAATCCTCTGGGAATACAGAGATGGCTTCACAGAGGTTGGCTGAGTAGGGTTCTATCTCCCTGAGGCTCCCTTGTCTTTTCCTTCAGCTTTCTATTCCTTCAGGCCTGGCAGCTGATGAAGGAACTGCCAAAAACATACCTGTATGGCACACAGGTCCGCATGGTCATTTTCCAGGAAGTAGAGCGAAGGTGCTGTTTCTAGGAATCTCATCAAGAAAATCCTCTGCAGGTGTGAGACCCTCAAGCAATCTTCTCTGTCCAAAGATGAGGTTGCATTAGTGATCTCTAGTTACTTCAGCCTCCAAAAGCCCTGCCTAGTCCTGAGTGTTTATTTGAGAACAGCACCTTTGTAAACAGATCAAAGGAAGGCTCCGTGAATCCAGCTCCTGTTAATACCACCCTGTCTACCTGGCCCTCACCCATCAGTTGGCCTGAACGATACTTACAGGGCCATGTTTGAGGTTGGAGATCACTCTTTGGCAATGGCGGGTTCGATCCCCTGTTGCTCTGAGCTTTCCCCTCTGCTTGTCCCTCTGCGTAGTCTGAAGAGCAGATGGCATCGTGCCCTGGGGCTTGTCTGCATTTGTCATTCTCTGCCAGTCAAAATGGTCTCTGAATGTGTTGCAATGTGGCCTTTTAGAAAGCCCACAAAAATTTCTTGCAGAATGATGCCTTTAGCCCCAAACATTTGCAGAGCAGATACAGCTAATGTATCCTGGGTCCATGAATGAGCAAATTTTCCTTATGCCAACAAGAGCCAATTACAGAAACCCCAAGCTTTGAGGAAGTGGCAAACGTAGGGGTGTAGGTGACCTTGTTATGCTGAATATCTGATGTGATGTTGGCAGAAGACAGCCAAACTGGGCAGCTGGGGAGAGGTAGGATGTGTCTTTTCCATGTTTTTGGAGGTTAATATTCTGACTAGATAGTACTAAAGCTATAATGATAAGGCCATGGAGGAAGCTGCAGGAAAACAAGGCCTAGAGTTGCCCAGAGAAGTTAGACAAAGAGGAACAACATTTTCACCTGCTTATTCTCTTCCCCCAAACCCCCACCAGCAAAGGGCATGGGCCCCATCCCTGAACTCACAGCTCTGACGTTGGAACCTGGCTAGGCATGCTGGCCTTAATCATTAAGGTGTTTTCATGGGCAAAAATCCCCAGACAGGCTTTTTAGTTACCTTACTGTTTTCACGTCTCTCTGTGTTGGTAAAGGCTGAGGATTCTCACAGCTGGGCTGCTTCCCGGGCTCTCTGAGGGCCAGAGGTCCCAGAGCTCAGGAGGTAACCAGCACTGGCCTTTCCTTCATTTCTCTCTGAGAGCTCATTACCCCAGGACCCCAGGGGAACAGTTTCCCGGAATCCTACCATGACAATTTTACAATATTGAAAATATATTAAGAGTGACAAGCGTAATTCCCACCAAGGAGGGGAGGCCGTTTTGTCACGCGGCTTAGCTGGAGGAGAGACGGTGAGAGCTGTTAGGCTCTCTGAAGCCTCTTGGAGAGAGAAATCCTCAGCTTTGGCAATAATACCAGTTATGCTCCAGCCTCTCCCCCCCCTACATTCTTTATAATTTCACGGTTAATCTCGGCACTACGGTCTCTGTGGCCCAGAAGAAGTTGCAAACAGGGATTCAGGGGATGCTCGAGTTAATCTGAAGGGTCTAAATTGGTAAAGGGAATCCAGCTGCCCTCACAATATCCCCTTTGTTCTGATGAAAGGAAGCAGAGCCTGGTTTTGACATGGGGATAAATTCCCTTTGTAGCTAATTAATTACAAAGTTGCCCCCAGTGTGGGGATGCACGTTTGGGGATAAATTAGCTCAGGGGAGGCGTCCGGCTGCAGCTTCTCTCCTCTTTCTCCTGCCCTGTCCCTCCTAGGATCCCCATCCTCCTCACTCCCTGCTGCTTGTGGGCCGTCTCCTATCTCTTTATTTGTACAACCAGTGCTAATCTAAAAATCACAGTTATTAGATCACATTAAGCTCCTGAAAGTGGGTGAAGTGGCTGTGTCTCATTAAGTCCTGGACACACATAGTCCTGCCTCCTCTCTAAGGAAGGGATCTCCGCTCTTGGAACAGTGCTGGCTGTTTCCGCAAGAGGGTGGGTCTGCCCGAATGGGCTGGAAGGGGGAATGAGTGAGGGGCGTGGGGGTGAAGCTTCTGCATGGACAATGACCTCGCCCACCCATCCTTGGAGCAGCAGCAGCACCTGGGCACTTGTTAGAAACGTAAAATCTGGGCCCCATCCCAGGCCTACTCAATTGCATTTTGTAGTTTAACAAGACCACCAGGTGATTCATATGCACATTAAAGTTTGAGAAGTGCCAGGCCAGGAAATAAATAGATGGGCGAATCCCAGGATGCAAACTGGTAGGATCCCAGTTGTTAAGAAAATCATGGGTCGTCCCGAGGCAGAATTCAACTCTTCAGAAAATGAAGTCGCCAATGGCAAAGGATGAGAGAGTACTTGTGATAGTCCTTAGGAATTGTGTTTGCAGGTACGTGGGTGTGCTTGCATGCACGTTTTTGCCTTTTAAAAGCGTTTTGGAGGAATAGAGGAGGATGATAATGTCACTGGACATATATTTGATTAGAACCTCTGTATGCCAAGCACTGGGGCTAGAGTGCGAGGCAAACATGGTACTATGTTAAAAAATTTACAAGGAAGGAAGATGTTGAATTAATATTCCTTTTCAGGCTCTCTGGGGATTCTTAAACATTGGGCTCATGTCTTAGAAGAGGAGGTGTTAAGCCGAGACTTGAAGTATGAACGAGTACAGGGGTGGGAAGGGTGTAGCAGGCAGAGGAAATAGTGTGACAAAGGCCGAGACACCAGAAGAGCCGTGTCCTCAGGGATGGTTCAGATTGGCTGGAACGTGTGGCCTGAGCATAGAGGAGTGTGAGATGTGGCTGGCAGTGTGGGCCAGGGTCTGCTCACGCAGGGCTGGGAAGCCTGGTCCAATGGAGCTGTACGTCAGGAAGTTGTTCAGGGGTTTTTATCAGAGAATTTTGAGCAGGAGGTGGGCAGTGGGTGTCCTGACTGTCACCTGGGTGCTGGCTGCACTGACTTGGCATTGCGGGGGGCTGAGCACGCTGTAGGCTGGAGGGAGGGGTGTGCACACTGTTCTGCTTCCACTGCGATAGAGTTCCCACTGACTGTGCCGTCAGATCCAGTGACCCCAGATACCGATTCAGAAACCACACACTCACATGTTACTCTCTGTAAGTGACCAGAAACTGAGGAGAAACAGAAGACTTGAATTTTGGGGATGGTGGCAAAAGTGAATTGCCCCCAAATCTGATTGAACATAACAACATTGACTGGTCTCATTTCCGCTGCACAAGGACGCCAGGAGTCCCAGGCACTCTTGTAGGTTCTGGGACAACAGTGAGCAAAACAGAAAAACACACTTTTTCTATATTTCTGGACCTTACATTTGGGGTTGAGGGATGGGGGACTTATGTGAATTTCTACCATTATGTTCTTAATGTCGTAGACACTGAAACTGTTCTGGTTTTTGGCTATTTAGAGATTCTACTCTCTTCCTTTGTGGCTTAAGCTGTTGTCACCTTTACAGAAAGATATGTTACCTGAAAGAGCTTTTAAGAAAATTAAATCTATTTTCTCCTTCCCCTGTGGATTAGAGGAAAACTTACCATTTACTGCTAGTTTTTTTTTTTTTTATACTCTGTGAATAATGATGATAATGGCAGCTAAAATTTGAGGGCTAACTCTGTGCCAGACATGGGTCTAATATTGTACGTGATTAATTTCATCAACTTCACGAACCTTATTAGAAAGGAATTGTCATCAGCATTTTACGAATGAGGAAAAGGAAGCTTAGAACAGTGCATCACTTACTCAGGCTGTAATTGGCAGAGCTGAGGTTCAAATAAGAGAACTTCAGCATTGTCGGTTCGGCAGACCCGGGGAAGGTGCCTGGTACACTGGTCACCAAAGGAAGGCAGAAAACACCTTTCAGACAATGAGATCTAGTTGTGTCACCTCCATTGTTTACTACTTTTCCTTGGCTGCCCAAGGCTCCAAGAATAAGGTATAGGAACCCTTGAAAGAAAAATTCAAGTGTTAAAATTTTAATGAGTTTCTTTGAGCATTCACGGATTCATGAATCGGCAGCACCAGGGCTGGGGCGGTGCAGGGCTCCACCAGGGAAAACTTTTAGAAGGTGTCACAGAAGCAAGATAAAGAAAACGTTGGATTAGTTAAAGTGGAAAGTTTATAGTTAGAGGTTAGTTGGCAGTATCTGATGGGTTAAGCTTAAGTTTCCTTTTTTCAGCCTGTGACCATTCACTCTCAGTTGGGTTTTGGTTCTCTTAGGTAGGAACCCGAGGCACTGGAGCCATCTCAGCCTAACCCCCTCAGAACTCGTTATTTAACACTACAGTGGGCTTGGGGGGCTCTGCCCCAGTTGGCCCCTGCTTGTCTGATCAGCCCCAGTCCTGGGCACCCAAACCTCACACCGTTCTCTCCACTCCTGGCCACGCTGGTCTCCTTTCACACCCTCATTCTTGCCCTGTGTTTTCCTGCCACAGAGCTTTGCACATCCTGTTCCCAATGTCCAGAATATTTTTTCTTCACGCATTTTCTCCCATACAAACTCAGATCTCAGTTTAAAGGTCATTTGCTCTGGGGAAGCTGTCCTTAACTTCCCTAACTAGATCAAATCCCTAACTAGATCATGTAGGTTCTGTTAATCCACATACCTTTCCATTGCAACAATTTACAAAAAATTGTAATTGTATACTTAGTGCAGTGGTTTCCAAGGTGTGATGTCCACAGCAACAGCATCAGGATTGCCTGGGGACCTGTTAGAAGTACAGATTCTCCCACCCTACCCCAGACCTACTAAACCGGCAACTCTGGAGGCGGGTGGGGCCCAGCAATCCGTGTTCTACCAAGTTGTCCTGTTGATTCCAGTGCACCTGTGAGCTCAAGAACCACTGTTCATTGTTTGCTTTAACTGGTGCCTTTCTTCTCTCACAGGCTGTTGGCTCCATCAGGGCAGAGACTGAGTTGTTTTTTGTTGTTCCTCTCTTGATATCTTTGCTTCCTGTTTGGTACACATAGTTGTTTAGTGGATGGATGAATGAGCATGCTTGATTTTTAAAACATCTTTTATAGAGGTGTTATTTCAGTTTTACAGATAAACAACTGAGGCTTTGGGAATTCTAGTGACTGCGAGGCATGAGTATGGCAGGTCAGGTGAGTTGACAGAGAAAATAGCAACAATGGCAGTTCTAGGTGCAAAACACCTTTGTTGAATAGATTCCATTGATATTCAGTGGATAAAGTTGGAAGAAACCAATCTGAAATAAACCTTATGTGTGTACTTCTTTACTCAAACATTTATTAAGTCTACTATGGTAGCTGCTCTTGAAGTTACCAAAATGAATACTGTCCTCAAAAAACTTGTATTATCTCCATGTCTACCTATCAACTGTGTATGGTGTATAAATTCACTGTGTATACATATTTTTATAAAAAATGCTAGGCAGATAGTGATATATTCAAGACAATGACAATCAAATGAGTACAAAATACTTGTAGTCGAATAATATAGATTTATGCATTTGCATGATGTTTTTGGACATGGAAATTATGAGAGATGATGCTTATAGCAAGTAAAATAATATTAAGGGCATTCTATTTCTCATTGAATTATTTACCCAAAGCCCATTTAGGGATACCCTAGACAATGTTTATGCACTTTATGTGGGAGGTATAATATCCAAGGAAAAATATTTTCACATTTTTTAACACTTCTAAATGGTTCACTGTAGAATGAAAGTTTGGTTGTATTTGCTTTTTAAAATCATTTATTCCATTTCTCCCTCACTCTCACTTTTAAAAATTGTTTAGAAAAAAAAAAACAGCTGTACTCAGCAGCTGGTTTGGAAACACAGCACTGAGGAACTGAGGAATTTGCACAATTAACAGTTATACATAGATACCAGATCTAGGATGAGAATATTTAACGGTGTGCCACTGACTCTGGGCCATGTGACAGGCTAATTAAAATCTTACTTACATTTCTTCCAAGTTCTTCCAAATCCTATATTTCTTCTTTAATTTTCATTTAGGGGGTTATTGGATTTGGTTGAAGGGAAAGCTGATGCCGTTTGAGTGTTTAACAGGCTCTTTTCTTTTTCCAGCTGATGTCTGTTATATTTCACATTTACTCTGAATTTGAAAACTAGCTTTGCAATCTCAGCAGAACTTGTTATTCTCATTTCGAACATGTTCCCCCTCCACCTTTTTTAAAAAAAAGTACGTGATTCTTATGACTGATGGTCCAGATTTTCATAATGATGATTAAAATGAGATTATGTGTGGCAAAATTTATCAACAAGCATCATGTACCTCCAATGTGCTAGGCAAAGCTAAGCCTCGGGAAAGGCATGGTGTTGTCTTCAAAATACTGAAACCCTAAGTTTCACAAAGGAGATGCAAAGGATGGTCACTAAATGATGTGATACATGTAACAGAATTGTAAATGCAGCATGATATCCTGGGGTGGATCCTGGAACAGAAAGAAGACATGAGTTGGAAGAAACTGGTAAAGTCTGAATGAAGTCTGAAGTTTAGTTAATGGTAATGTGCCAATGTTAATTTCTTAGTTTTGACAAGCAAACCATTGCCTAAGATGTTAATGTTCAGTGAAACTTGATGAAGGGCATATGGGAACTGTACTAGACTTATAACCTTTCTGTAAATCTAAATTCCAAAATAAAATGTTTACTTTTAAATGAAAGCACTAGGATTTTAATCCAGACTTAATGGAAAGCTCCTATGCTATTTGTGGGAAATGATTGTTTTCAGGAAAGCACCCCATTCTTGCCCTCCCCCAGCCCCCAGCCTTAGAGGATGTGTAAGGGACTGGCTGGTTCCTGGGGGAGTGGACTTGCCTTTTGTGGATCAGGGCTACACGATGACACAAACGTGGCCTTGCAAAGTGGGCACTAGTGTCAAATTCAGAGAGCCTGATACCTGCTTGCCACTTTGTAATTGTGTGGTCTTGGGTCAGTTAACCTATCTGAGCCTCTGGTTTTTTTTTTTTTTTATCTGTATAATGAGCATATTGTTTTGCTTATGCAGATAATGGAACTACTCTAATAGCAAATTTTAAATGAAGTAGTACTGTAAAGCGTTGTCATCACTGTGGTCTGGAAATGTGGGCAAGGTAGTCAAAAACCATCCAGCCGTGGCCTACATGACTAAGGACAGCTGATGCTACTTCCCAGACTTGAGGGCTCAGCAACCTGAACGCCATTGTTTTATTCAAGGCGGACAGATAAAACCTTCCTTGGATAAAAACAGCCAAATGTGTGCTTTATCCTCCTCTGGTGGACGGTCCAAGCATTGCAGCTCTTCTTGGCCTTCAGTGTGCCTGCGAAGGCCAGCTCCCGACAGCTCCCTTACGTATTTCAGTAGCTCTGCTCTCTGAATTCCACCTTCAGGGCAACTCCATCCATTTTTCTTTCTGACGGTGCCTCAAATGGTCTTACAACAATACGGTGCTGTTAAATGTGTCATTTTCTGAGAACGCTCTAATGCTTTTCCCCTTATACCTCCAAGGTTTACTTTGTCACTCTGTCCTTTTCTGGTTTATTTTGGTATACTTAGCATAAAGCCGATAGCAGTGGGATGTAATAGCTTAGCTTGGCTGAACTGTGGCCTGAGCAATGTCGCTTGCAAAGAGGTATAGCTATGGAATCTTCCTTGAAGGAAAACCCCACCTCATATTTAGTTTCATCTCCTTTCATTTTGTTTTTTGTGTACCAGCAAAACAGCAATGCTGGCTCAGGAAAGAGGGACCTGTCGGCAATTCGTTCACCTCCCTGGCTTTGATCTTCCTTGACTGGATGCAGGGAAAAGGATGTTCTCAGCCCAGTTTCAGCCACACCACAAATGTGCACCGAGGACCTACTCCTCTGGAGCAGGTGTTAGGCATTTGAGGATCAGAAGGTCGCTGCGCACAAGAAAGTTACTACCTAGGGAGACGGGGCAATGCATTAAATATTCTCACACTCTGAGGCATCATATTAATAACGTCTATTTGATGGTACTACCACTTGGTGATAATAGTAATAATAATAACAACAATAAACAAGTGAGCTCTATGTACCAGCCTCTAACCAGGTGCTTTCTGTACAGTATCTCTTTTGATGTGTCCAACAATTCTGGTAGGTAGTAGTCTTTAGATGTTTTTACAAATAAGGAAACCAGGGCTCAGAGAAGTTAAACAAGTTACCCAGATATAACCAGAAGGTTATGGGAAGCAGAGGAGAAAGTATTTTGCTTACACAGATATGTAGCCGAATCCTGTCATTCGATAGTTTTTTCTTATGATGTTTCCTCATTCACGTCACACATCAGTCATTCATCTTCATATATCATGTTTTCCCCAGAGATTCTGGAATTGGATACACATTGCTTCTTAGCCCTGACTCTAAGCAGTCGTTATTTCTTGATCAGGTTTGGCATAGAATATAAATCTTACTTTGCATTCAGTGAATAAATGTTTGTTGAAGGAAAGGAGGAAAAATTTCCTGGACTGTGGTCATCAAGGGAAATCATCATGGGAGTAGAAATTTAGCTCAGCCTTGGGAGAAAGGTATAGGACCTGGATAAGCCATGTTAAGTACGATAGAAGCTTAATTATTGGGTGCTTACTGTCTATCAGCGCTTGACCATGGCTACTGTTAATACATCGAAAACCCACGGCCTTTCTAGGAGATACAGACTATTACTATGACTGCTTTACGGATGAAAAACAGAAGCACAAAGAGGTTAAGTAGCTTGTGCAAGATCATACAGTCCCTTCAAAGCAAAGCCAGGAGTCTAACCCAGACCATGGGTTTAGAGACTGCACTCTTAATCAGTACACCATACTATTTTAAGAGGGCAGATGTATCTGCTCTCTGATGTACTCTAAGGGTTTGTCACACAATAGACACTTAACATATAGTGAATGAATATTTTTTCCTTTGCTAAAATAAAAGAAGGAAGACATTCCAGATGGGGAAAATGGCCACTGACACAGAGGAAGAAATACCAATGATATTTTAGTGATAAGTGGATTTCCATGTGGCAAGAATTGAACATATATTTGGCAAGGTGGTTGGGGCCAGCCTAAAGAGTTTGGACTTTGTTTTGCTCTTGTGATCAGGGTTATCACTTTGTCCCTAAGTTTGCATAAACCATGGCTGCTATGTTTTATGGTCCCATGTGCTGAAGGTTATCTGCTATTACCTAATAGTGGATTGCAGTCTAGCAAAATAAATTGTCCCCAAGTTCTTCTCATGAGCCCTTCAAGTGAACACATGATGTGTTTTTGGAGGTGGAAAGTGTTGGAATTTTCTGTGGGGGAAGTCAGCATGAGGAGATGGGAGCTGTCTTGGCTTAGAGAAGAGTAGGCAAAGTAACTGGTTCTAAGAAGATCTTGGTTATTGAGTCTATTTCTTCTCAAGGTACTAATTACCAAACAGAGCAGTTTTGATCACTGCGATGACAGTGATCAAATTTTCCTAGCAACTCATGTTTCCTGTAAATTGAAGGTTTTTCAGTGGATTTCTTTATATTATCACCATAGAATGCCGTATCTAGAACTGGGGAAAGGAGATTAATCACCCAAAGCAATCTTCATTGAGATTCCAGCTGTAGGAAAAAACAGAAATGGATCAAAATCCTCCACAATCATTCTCCCCCGCCCCCACCGTTCACAATATATATTTCTTCTTGAGACCGGGATATCCTGAGAAAAATCCTCTGTCTCAGAAAAATGGAATTAATCCAAATAGTATTTTGACTGCTGCTGCTGATAAAGTCAGGAGAAATGATTCCTAGGACACCAAAGGCTGAGAGTGTGAAAGTCAAAACCCGTTAAAATCCAGGGGGAATTGCCTGTGAAATAAGGTGGCTTCGTGAATGTGCGGGTTTTCTGATTTCCAGTGGGGGGATTGCGCGGTAAATCAGTCTCTCCGAAGATATTTAGCTTGTTTAGCTCAATGACATTTTCACTCATAATGCTTTTATTTCTCATCTCAGGCAGAGGAGACAGTATCAATTCTGAACAAAACTGAGCTTGAACTTTTACTTCGTTGTATTTTCCCATCTATAAACTCTTACCAGCGTGATAAAACTGGGAATAAAATTTAGAAGTTTGAAAAAAAATCATTTTGTTAATGAAAGAGTCTGTGGCTGGTCGTAAAATACACATTGGGGCCTCATCTGAAGAATTAACGAGGATTAAGGAAGAGCTGCTTTTCATATAGCCCTTCTCTCAGGAATATCTCTGCATACACATATCAAAAATAAGTGCCGGTGGGCACTTTGTGGACAGCATTTGGTATAAGCCCTGGGAGAGAGATGAAAAAACATGATGGTGTTTAGAGTTTATTCAGATATTTTTATATGCGTTAGCTCATTGGAATCCTCACAACAGTTCACATCAAGTGGGGTGTTATTACCCTTATTTTACAGACAGGGAAATTGAGGCACAGCTGGATTAGATTAGCCTCAGATCCCTCAGACAGAGAGAGAGAGAAAGAGCAGGTGTTCAAACTCAGATCTGTTTTACTCCAAAGACCATTCTCTTTATCACCAAACTATTGATGAATAGTGATTCACGAAAGTCTGTTTCCTACAGATGTGTCATAGTCCATGCAGGACCGTATCCATCTTCTCAGGAAGTCACGATGGGTTGGTAGCTCCTAATTTGTCTTTTAGAGTATAACACATCTTCCTGACCCTTCCACCTAATGCAAAATGTACTATTTGTTCATTCTGTGCTTGCATTTTTTAAATTCAGAAGGCATTCCTTTTTACACCTGACATAGGAAACAAAGTTAGGTAAGGAAATGGAGAAGTATAAATTTGAATAGCAGCTCTTTTTCTTACCAGATGTGACTCTGCCTCTCAGAAAGCTGGACAATCTCTTTAAGCCTCAGTTTCCTCACTCATAAAATGGAACTTAGAGTAGTACTGACTGTGTATTTTTGTAAGAATAGGTGGGATAGTGTCCGTCAGCACCTACCCCATTGGAGGTAGCAATAGATGGGTGCTCAGATGTAAAGAGAAAGGCAAGAAGAAACTCATAGAGTAAGGGGTGGAGGAAGCAAACAAGTCATCAAAATCAACCCAGTTTCCACAGCTGAAAAGCGGGGGTAATGATATTATTTATCCAGAAGGATTGTTATGAGGATTATTAAGTGGGATGGATAATGCATGGAGGGCACTTAGACTACTGCCTGGCACATAGTAAGTGCTCACTAATAACAAACTCAGTTGGAGGCTGGCCATGGTATTATGGCTGTTCCACATAAAAAGATTCCATCATTGGACTAAGAGGGCATCACAGAAAGAGTGACATTTGGGCTGGGTCTTGGGGCATGTAGAGGAGCCTTCCGTGCTGCCTCCAATTCTTCATGCTGAGGGCTAATGTTATAAATAAGCTTAAGTGCAATGTGTAGGAAAATTGGAGTGAAAGTTGGTGATGCCAGGAGTGCTGGTATGTGCTGCACTCAGGAAGGGTGTGAGGGAACACAGTGTCACACCAACCCATCTCGAATTTCATGGAAACGAAAATACCCAGCCAAGTGCAGATTAGAGGCCACACTGTCCCCTTCACTGCTTATCCACTGCATCAGTAGCATTCTTCGTTAGGAGCCTCAGCATATATTTGGGAGCAAAAGTCTTTGTGGTTTCATTGTAAAGAAAGAAAGGACTCATGGAACAAACTCTGACCTCTATTCAAATCCTGCTTTGTCACTAACTAGCTGGATGATCTTGGATAACTATAATAATGTAAAGTAATTACATGGACTTCCTGAGATTTCATTTCCCAAATTGTCAAAGGGAAATGACAATTATGTATTAAAGTATTGTTGTAAGTATTTGGGGATAATATGCAAAAAGTGTGTAGTGTTTCAATAGATTCTTGGAAAAAGAAATACCCATTTACATGTTTATAATTATAGGCATTATTTATATTTACATATAAATATATTTACATAATATATGATACACATAATCTAAATATATTTATGATTATAGTGAAATGCCAAGCACTATGCTAAGAGTTCTGTAGGAACTATCTCCTTTAATCCTCTCAATAAATACATGGGTACATGTAAATATCATCCATATTTTGCAAAGAAGGAAATTAGCAAAGCTGAGAGAGTATACAGCTGTCACAATGGGATGGTGACATGATTGACAGAAAGATGTCCACAGGTCCAGATGGAGGATGTTAAGTTTTTTTAATGACAAAGATACAGAAGCATATAGAGATGGTATAACAGATAGTTTTAAAGCAGCATGCTGCCCGAGAGAGGGGCAGCTTCCCGGTGTGTCCTGCGGGGCATGCAGCTGGGGATGATACCACCTATCTGGAGTAAAGATTCTGTTGGGTGCAAGGAGCTCCCTCTGCCATTCTCAAGGGAGGTTTATCTCTTGTCACTCTTTCCTTCACATCTGACTGTTCTGGCAATTCTGGCCATCTCCTGGAACCCCAGCACATTTCTGCTAGTTGACTGTGACACCAGGTGACAAGCATATCTATTCCCCAGGAGCATTCCCAGTAAGAATTGGCCTTAGGTCTGTCCAAAGTCCCCTACTACGGAGCACTCAGTAACTTGCCCAAGATCACACCAGTACACAGAAAAATTAGAACTCAAACATGGTCTGAGTGTTCCGAGGACCATACCATATGCAGTTAAGATTTGGACTGAGTAAAAAATTTGCAAATAAGAGTAGAGGGCGGAAACCTGAACATCAACTTCCAAAGCGACAGAAGTTAGATATTCTATAAAAAAGCTATTGGTTGCATGATGCTGGCAGAAGTAAGGACCAAAGAAATCAGAGAGATGACCAAGGCCTGGAATGACTGCAGAGGAGGAAGTACATTCCGAGTTTGCAAATGACTCCTTCCAGGAGGGCTTCCCACGTCTCCTGACACAGCATCAGACTGCTTTGCCTTCCAGCTGAAATAGAACCACTGCTTCTCTCTCCTCTCACATTAAGCTGCCCGCCTATCACACTCCAAAACAACATGTGGTAAACATAGTTGCAACAGCTTTTCACTTTTTTCAATCTTTTTTTCCACCCTCTGGCTCCATAGAGAATAACAATTGCTAAGCTTAAGATTCGTTGTAAGAATATTAATTCTTCTTCTCTCACTTTGCCAAAGTGACGACTGGCTTGGACGAAAGTTGGAAGTAAGCGGTGAAAAACAACTTAGCAGAGAGAAAATGAGCGGTCATTTCCTGAACAAACAAATGATGAGAAAACACCCAGGGTTGGGCTAATGTGAAAAAAAGGTAGTGGATTAAATGAGGCTTCCAAGCGCTTTCGGGAGGAGGGTACCATGAGACCTCACTCAGGTAGCCGCCACCCAGGGTTCCCTGATCTGGCTGTTTGGACAAAGACAACTGTATCAACCTCCCTAGTGACCCAAGGCCTGAGGAGTTGACACGTGGGGGGCGTATGTGTAAACAATTCCTGACTCCCAAACTGGGAATCAGATAAGGTTTGTTTTGCTAGTGAAGCGAGTGGGCAGAAGAATTATTTGATTTCTGGTTGAGCAGACACTTACAGGAAGCTGAATTTATATTACGGTAACCTCAGGAGGGAAAGAGAGCATAGTAAATTTTGCCTTTTTCTGGCTTGCTCTCCCTTCTTATTTTTCTGGCATACTTGTAATCATTCTTGAAGATGCAAATAATTGCTCCTCTTGGACACGACCTTTCTCAGGCAGACTTCATAGCTTCCATATTTGTCCTCGAATGAATCCATATCTAAGAGTGATTCCTTGACAAGCCTGTATCCCTACCAGAGTCAATGTGAGATCATAATCGTGAACGTTGTCTTACTCATCTTTGTACTGGTACTCTCTAGTAGAATGACTTTATTGACTAAAATGTTTTCAATAAATGTTTGTTGAATGAATACATGTTGAAAGATATACACATCATCACCTTATCCCACCTGTTGATTCTCTGGACAAGGCCACCTGGCTTCTCTTTGTTTCACTCTGAATATCTATAATCTGCAGAGACCTTTCCCATACCAGTTTGTATTGCTAGTTGAGGTGTTCTCTGAGCTTCTCAATTGTTACGACAGAAAGTACTTTACCAATCTGTGACTATTTCTAGGAGCCATTAGGCAAACTGAAACACCTTCAGCTGAAGGAAATAGTGTTTATGCAGAGACCCAGGACCTAGCCCATCAAGAAGCCCTAGGTTTGAGTTGGTGCTGGACGTAACTCCAATAAGAGGGAACGTGGTCTAGGTTTTGAGACATTCTTCCCCAACTAAAAATGATATCTTAGTATAAATGTTTAATAATCAGATAGTTCTTGGCAGGCACCTATTGCTATAGGAACTCTAGTTCTTTTCACCTTTAATAGCTTTGTATAAAGAAAAAGGGAAAAACAAACAATGGAAAGGGGAAAAGGGTATCAGGTTGTATAAGCAAAATGATTTATCTGTGTAATAGGACATTTGCAGAAGGGATATATTTATAGTGGGCTACCTAACCAATTACACTGCAAAAAAAATTAATTGCTTTTAAAAATTCTTCTAATATCTTAACCCTTTCTGCTGCCACCCCCACATTAATAATTCCCAGCTTGAGGACTATGTCTAAAGGATAATACTCTCCACGAGTTGATTCCTGATATCTGAGATCAAATTGAGTTACATGTGACAGACCAACTTCTTGAAATCCCGCATTCTCTTCAATGCCACTTTCTTTGATTCCATGTTTCTTCTTTATGGGACCTGAAATGTAGAGAAATGATCATATGACACAGAGGCAGACTGTACCAGGGGATCACCCACCCCAAATTGGTAAGTGAAGACCAATAGCAGACAGTGTCTTGGAAAGAACACAGGCTTTGTAGTCAGATAGACCTACTTGAGTTTTAAACCCAGACTTGTTTTTATTATCATACTGTCTTGGGCAAGGATCTTGAACTCTCTCTCACTAACTCTCCTCATCTTTAAAATGGGGTTTGCAATTTGTCATAGAGCTGCCATGATGGTTAACCAAGGAAAGTCTCACTGGGCATCAAGGTCCTCAGCACTCAGATTGCACTGACCCTTTCCCTCTAATTCCCTGTCTTAGTTGTCTTTTTCTGCAGAACAAATTACCAGGGACTTAGCTGCTTAAAGACAACACATATTTATTATCTTATAGTTTCTCTAGGTCTTAAGTTCAGGCATGAATTAGTTGGCTCTTTGCTTTACAACTTCACAAGGCTATAATTGAGGCCAGGGTTGTGATCTCATCTGAGACTTGGGATCTTTTTCCAAGCTCTTGTGATTGGCAAGATTTGGTTCCTTAAAGTTGTAGCACGGAGGCCCTCAGCTCCTAGAAGCTGCTCATAGTTCCCTGACATGTGAGCCTTTTCATAATATAGCAGCTTCTTCAAAGCCAGTAGTAAAGAAATACATTTGCATTTATACTTATTAACGTGATCACAGGGGTAACATCCCATCACCTTTGCCATATTCTGTTGGTTAGAAGTAAGTCACAGGTCCTGCCTATACCCAGGGGGAGCGGGTTACACCAAAGTGTGAATACCTAGGAGTAGACTAGTGGAGATCACCCTAGGGTCTGTCTGCCACACTGTCAGAGTGCAGCGGCTTTGGCACAAGTCACAGAGTGCCCTCCTGTCTGTGATGGTTAATAATTGTTTCAGTGAAATTAGATTCATCTCTCCAAATAAATCAGAGATGGCAAATGCTTGGGGAAAACGTGAGCTATTTCCACATCCCTCACCGGTGTAGACAAAGATAACTGATACAGGGCTTATGTTTCCTGTGGGTCTAGACTTAGTCTCAGAATGCTTTGAAAGACAAGGCATCAGACAGAAGCTAACATTTGGTCAGTGTTGGGAAGTCTTGTAAAACCAATTTGCTGTCCTTGTACTATACTATATCCTGGTGGGCTAGAAGCATGAGTTTGCCTAGCACTGTTTTAAGCATAAAACTGATCTTAGCTCTGTGCCTGGCGTCCTTAATGTGTGAGTGTCCTTAGTAAGGACAATGATAATTCATGATGAATTAATAGGAATTCCCACATATAAAATTTGTCCTTCACTCTATTTCCTAGCAGAAAAATCAGAGAAATACATTAAAATGAACTAGATGATAATGCAATAGAAAACAAATGTGTTTACAAAAGAAAAAGTAGTATGGGAGGATAACTAGAGAAATTAACACAACGACAAAGAGAGGCTACATGAGTTTGAGTCCCTTGGGAAAGAAAATATGTCTGTAAATATATTTGTTTCTGTGAATATTTGCTTTTCATTGTGTTCCTCCCATGTGCTTAGGGTTCCCTTATCATGCCTTCCTGATTATGTAGGTGAATTATTAGAAATGCTATTGGTCTCATCATTTTCTGAGCCTTGTAAGACATAAAAGAGCACCCTGTGTCTGTACTTGGGCTCAGTTTAAGTTAGAGAAAAACAAAATTCACCTACAAGAAAAGGTTCTTATAAGATGGCAGAGACACGCTGTTGATCTAAGGCTCATTTGTTTTAATAGGGGTCCTTAGTCATGGATTATATCAGTGGAAAGCCTTATATAGTAAGTGCAATTTTAGCAGGATCTTGTTTTTCTACTTCCATAACAGATCACTACAGGATAAGAAACGACAAGAAAAGAATGGTTTACTGGAAGAAATAGAGAAAAGATATATATCGATTTTTATCTACCTAAATAGAAGTACATATAAATATATGTAAATAGTTCCATATGGAAAGAAACTGTGCCCGAATACCTTTTCTATCCTTAAAGGCCTGGTACAGTACTAAGTACATAGCACATAGTTAGCATGTAATAAATTTTACATATTTCACGGATAGAGTTTAGGGACTAAAATGTTGATATTTGTTTCACTATAGCCATTGAATCCAGGAAAATTATTGCCAGAAAACTCCCAAACTAATCTTGTTCAATCTATAATCTTATGTTAACCCTGGTGAGTGTAGATGACTCTCCTGTCTGTTCTGTGGAATAGAACGTACGAACGCTTTTTAAAAAAATACCTATTTTACTTCCAAGATTGTAACTTTTGATGGGCTTCGTTACATTCTAATCATAAAAGGCATTATTGGCTGTGTTTATATATCATATCAAAAACATATAATAATGTGGTATTGAGATAATTGTGTAAAAGTGTACTTCCAGTAGGATATAGTCTTTTGAACCATGGAGAATATGGTAACTGGTTACTGTGTTAGTGTCTTAGGGCTGCTGTAACTAAGTGCCATAAACAGTGCGGCTCAAAAGAACAGAAATTCATGATCTCATACTTCTGGAGACCAGAAGTCCAAAATCCAAGGCCTTGGCAGGGGCCATGCTCTCTCTGAAGGTTCCAGTGGAGGATCCTTTCTTGCCTCTTCCTAGCATCTGGTGTTTGTGGGGAATCTCTAGAATCCCTTGACTTGTAGCTGCATCGCTCCAATCTCTGCCTCCCTCTTCCCAGGTCAGTCTTCCCTCTGGGTGTGGCTGTGCTATGATGTGCTTTTCAACACCACTGCTGATACCGAATGTGTTTATTCCCCCCATATCGACCAATTTTCTGGCACTAGCTGGCTGTCCGATAACTTAATTCAATCTGACACTAACTACCTGAAGTTAGCCTCAGACCCCACAGGTTAACTGGGGGGTCCTACAAGGCTGTCCCCCGCTTCAGGTGCTAATCACAAGTCTGGGCCACCTGTGCTTCTAACTGACCAACTATTAATCAGGGTCCCCACAACCCCTCCTCAGATGTGATGATTTGATAGAATGGCTAACAGGACTTAGGAGAAAATACTTTACTTACAGTTACAAGTTTATTATAAAGGATGCAATTTAGGAACAGCTAAATGGCAGAGATGCGTAGTGCAGGGTATGGGGGAGGGGATGCAGAACTTCTATGCACTCCCCACACCTCCACACCACCTTCCGGCACCCGCATGTGTTCAGCAACCTGGAAGCTCTCCAAACCCCATCGTCTAGGGTTTTTAATGAGGCTCCATTACAAAGGTGTGATTAATTAAATCGTTGTCCATTGGTCATTAAGTCAATCTTCAGCCCCTTCTCCCTCTCCAGAGGCCTGGGGATGGGGCTTAAAGTTCCAACCCTCTAAACACATTGTTGGTTCCTCTGGCAACCAGCCCCCATCCCGAAGCTATCTCGGGTCTCACCAAGAGTCACCTCATTTCAACTAGATACGGTTGAAAGGAGCTTATTATGAATAGCTAAAGATCCTTATCACTCAGGAAATTTCAAGGGTTTTAGAAGCTTTGGGGACAAAAACCAGGGACAAAGACCAAATATATATTTCTTACTATATCACAATATCACAGGCTGTTTCTGTATCCAAATTTCCCCTTCCCATAAGGAAACCAATCATCGAATTAGGGCCAACCCTAATCCAGTATGACCTTGTCTTAACTGGATTACATCTGTAAAAATCCCGTTTCCAAGTAAGGTAACATTTATAGGTACTGGGGCTTGGGACTTAAACACAACTTTCTGAGAGACACAATTCAACCCAGAACGGTAACTAACTGGCTTTCCTTCTCCTGAGCCACCCTGTGATTGAAACTCAGCAATTTCCTCTAAGGACACAGCACTTCAAAGATGTTCTATAATCACAATATCCTAGTTGCTTTAGGAGCTCACCCTGGGCCTGGCTACCCCATTTAGTGTCGTTCGCCCCTATGAGTGGTACTGAACCCAGGGCAGGACGCTAACGGGGGTCCAGAAAGCACACTGTGAGGCCGAATGGGAGGAGCATGACACAGATGAAGTGGTGCCATCTAGAAAAGGGAGATGTTTATCCTGCTACAGAGGTGGCCATGGGAGGCCACAGCAATTTGAGAGGCAGGAATCTCATGAGCAAAGGCACAGAGACAAGAAACCGTGGGGTACGTTGAGTGGCTGGCTAGTCGTCCAACTTGGCTGGAGCATAAGGCATGTTTGGAGGGACAAGAATACAGGGGTGTAGCAACACAAGTTTTGTCTCATTAAGTCTTCATTGGCTGAGAAAAAAGAAAAGACACCACATGGGATTTTTCTTGCTTGTTTTCACTGCTAGATGATAAACAGGCAGGGCATCCCCAGGTGCACATGTGTGTGTGTTGCCAAGGGCTCTGTGTGCAGATTTAGTAACAACATTTTTGAACACTACTAGGTGAGATATTATCATAACAGTGTGATTTGAGTTGTTAATATCCCTATTTTTCAGATGAGTAAACTGAGGCTTTGAACAATAAGGAACTCTCACCCAGGGTCACACAGCCCTGGTAAGTGCTGGGTTCAGGAGCAGAACCCAGGTCAGGCTGGTTCCGGAGCACACACTGTGACCCTCCATGGCACGGCCTGCAGTCGACCTCTGAGGGGAATCAGCGCTCTGGTGCTGAGGGCTTAGCTGTGATTCCTTTCGGAGTGAGTTTTCCATGTCATCTTGGCCTGATATCTATGCTTAGGGGGGCTTTCGAAGGTAACATACATGAACCTGGTCACTGGATGAAATTGTATCTTGAACAAAGATGTGCAAAGATAGCTCCTGCTTCTCCATTCCTGTTTGTGAAGACTGGCAGATTTACTGGCTGAAGACATAGTGGCCAAATGAATGAAGATGAAAACTTGAAAGAATAAAACTGTTTTAGGGAGCTTTAAACTACTGTTTCAATAAAGGAAAAAATGCCCAAATCAAGTGGGAAATTAGTGATCAGGTCAAGATCAGAATTAAGATCTTCTGACTCCAAGTTCAGTGTATTTTCTATTATATTCAAAAAAGTAAAAGGAAATTGCAAAGAAGATATTTAATATTTGGAGAGAAGGGATGAAGTATTTAGGCAAGCACATGGTGGACACAGAGTGAAGGGGAGGGAAATATATAAATTTGGGGGGGGGTGGATAGGCTACTAAAGGGAGCTGTCCTGAATCCTGGCAAATACCCTGCACTTTAATAAGCCTTGTAAGTTTCTCTTTCCTTGTTAGAGGTAATGCAAGTAAAAGCAAAGTAGCAATCAGAACAATGCAGTTTCCCAGAGGGCCCTTTAACAGAACCCTCCTGTGGCTCCATACTATTGTTAATGCTCCCCTAATTCTAGTCTCCTGGGCTTCCTAAACGCTCTGTACCACTTAAGGCAGGCCATATCGCTAATTGTGCTGAACACCTTCAGAGGTGCCACCATGGAGCAAGACCAGGCAACCCAGCCTCTCTAATGGGCTTGATTGTGGTCTCTGAAGTGAAAACCACCTCTTGAAAGCCACTGCAAGACAGCTATTGGGAGGTTTGGTAGGAAGATTTAGTGCTGCTCTTTGAGGGATCGATGTCTAAGCTCTTCAGAACCTCTTGACACCTCAGATGGATTCTAGGTGGTTCCCCAGTGGGTACAATCTAAGTGTCATCCACATAAATTTATTTGTCCCCTAGTGGGGACCTATCCGGGTATTATGAGGGCCTCAAAGCCTAGTTACAGGGGTAAGACAAGACACAGGAAGCGATGAAGGAGCATTAACTGCTGAGTTGCATACTTCTGATGGCCTATTCAAGGTGAAGAGAGAGAAGATATCCGAGGGGGCTGCAATGGTCAGGATTGGGGGTGAGGATAGTAGAATATGAAGGAACTGCTTTAGAGAGACGGGGTTGGCATCCAAAGTGATTCCTGGCAGCGGGGAGCAGCCTGCAGATAGGGAATGAGAGTGTACACAGAAGGGCTTGAGTGAAATAGAAATTGTGTGTTTCTTTTGATTATAACGAGGAAAAGTCAAGTTTGTTTTTAATTTGTCTTCATACCCCCTAATGCTTACTAATTTCCCTTATTTGCAAAGAGATGTCAAACCTCAGGCTCAGAGGGCAACAGTATCTACTGACAATTTATTGGTATTTTGTTTTCATTCTGTAGGTTGAATAACCCTTATGGGAAATTCTCGGGACCAGAAATGTTTCAGATTTTTAATTTTTTTTTTTTTTTGGATTTTGGAATATTTGTATATAAATGATGAGGTATCTTGGGGATGGGAGCCAAGTCTAAACAAGAAATCTGTTTATGTTTTATATGTGCCATACATCGGTCACACGAGTTCAGGTGTGGAATTCCCACATGTGGCATCATGTCAGGTGTCAAAAAGTTTTGGATTTTGGATTTCAAATTTTCAGATTAGGGATGACCAACCTGTATTTATTTTTGCAGTACTTCTACAGGCAAATGATACTGGTTTTCCATTCATAGCACAAGTTTACTTTAAAATGAGAATATATGTAAGTAAAAAGAAGAGGCAATTTGAAGAGAAAGATGAAGTAAATAATAATTCAGGCAGTATATAGATGGGGTAAAATGTATGACATTGATACGTCATTGACCAAAGTTTGGGAAAGCTGCTGTTGACAAAGAGTGTTCACAGTAGGATGCTGATCCCAGTCTTCAGGTTCCTAATCTTCCTTCCCTTTCTCACCACAGATATTCCAGCAAAATGGAATTGCCACATTGTCCCCCGAGAAACCATGCATGCTGTCCTACTTCCTCATTCCTGTTGACAGTCTTTCTTCAGAGTGGGAATTTTTTTTCAGAGCTCTCAAACCCAGCCTTACACAGAGTAGGTCCCTGTAAATATGCGATAAATGAATGAAAAAAGAGGCAATAAATAAATCAGTTGTGACTTTTCCAAAAAAATTCCGGCTATCTTGTACTAAGTGTCAAAACTAAGGTAATGGCAACAATCAGCAAGAGAAAGGAACTAGTCCAGGTAACACTTGGAAGTGAGAAATCACAGATCAGAGTTAGTGTTTCTCAACCTTTAATCTGCACACATATCATATGGGGATTTTGTTAAAATGTAGATTCTGATTCTCCAGGTCTGGGGTGGGGCCTGAGAGTCCGTATTACTAACATGCTCCCAGGGGCTGCTGCGGCTACTCCATGAACCATATGTTGAGTTGTAAAATTTTAGGTGATATAAGATAGGAGGAGAATCAAAGTGAACTCCAATGTCTTGTACCACTTGAAAATTGTGTTCAAAATGCAAAAACTTCCTTCTTAAACATTCTAACTCCAAAGAGTTTCTTTTCCCTGTAAACTCTAGTAATGTCTTTCGATTCTACAATCTCTTGTTTTATATCTGTAACTCCTTTTAGGTTATATTTTGTTCTTGTTTCTCATAAATATAGAGGCCTGATTGGCCCATAATAAACGATGATCAGAAGAGGGCTGTGAAATACTGTAAAATCATGATCTTATTAAGATGAGTTGTTTGCACTTGAGGAACGACCTTGCTCATGGTCACCCAGTAAGGGACAAAGCAGCTCTGCAAACTCGGGTCCTCTGATTGGGCACTTTTGCCTTGACACTCATTGCCATTCCCATGTTTCTATACCAATAACAAAATCTTTCAACCTTCTGAATTATCCCCCTAGCTCCTGGGACTGCGGTTGGGACAGTCTGTGGGTCAAGGGTATACTGAGTGTTGCAGAGGTGAGATCCTGGGTACCCCCGCCGCCGCCCCCCGCATAGGGAAGAGAGGATGGAGTGACAGCCAGCTCTGCTGCCTGCCTAGTAATTATCATTTTATGGAAGTTTGCTTTGGGGACAGGCAAATCTCTGACAAAAGGATAAAGGAACCAACACAGAATTTAGGTCCCTCCCCTCCTCTGTGGTGATAAACCTTGCTTAGCTTTATTTTATTTTTTAAATTTTTATTTTAAGTTTAGAAGCTTCAGTCAAGAACCACAAATTAAGTTGTGCACTTTGGTCTTTTCCAGCTCGTAGGCTGTCGCTAGGCTGTAATTATTGCTTACACCCTTCCTCAACGTTGACATCTTCACCAGCCTGAAAAAACAAAACACGATTATTTATTTATTTTAGATTGGTTTTCTTTAATTCATTTTAATCGTCCCTGTACTTTTCTGTCCTATTTTCTTACTTGCATGCTTTATGTCTGCTGTTATTTAGTTCCTGTGATGTTCCCCAGATATATGGAATTAGTGATGTCACATACTATTGTATATTCAGAAAACCCAGCAGTCACACAGCATTATAATGGTTAAATGCCAGGACTGAAGCCTGAGTCCTAGTGGTGCAGAGATCATTTGTGATGAAGGTTCTCGACCTGTGGTCTCTTGGGGTTGAGGGGGTGGCATCTGCTTGTTTTCCTGTTTCTTTCTCTCTCTCTAGAGACATGTAAATACATACACATATGTATTAGCATGCATGTGTATATGTATATTTGCATGCATATGTATGTTTGTGTAATAAAATCAACATTTTGAAAGAATTGGAAAATATTGAAAAAAGAATGTAAAAGATAACTATTAACCCAAATTCGTCAACCAGAAATAACTGCAATTTATACATTCTAGTATAGTAAGAATTTTCCTATACATAGGAGAAAGCACATTTAATTTTTTTGATATTTCTGATTTTAACCTAATATCCCATAAAAAGCAATTCCCTTTATTGTTAAGTCTTTGGCCTTTTGATTAAATTTCCTGTTTTTCTTGATCATCGCAGTAATACATGTTTACTGCAGAAAATTTGATAAATACTGAAATATTGAAGAAAAGTAAAATCTATAATTCACTATTCAGTTAATAGCTATTACCTTTTAGTGTATTATTTTCATAGATAGGTAGAGCTACATATAGATATATATTAATATCTCCAAATATCCATATTTACATATAGGTATTAATAAATTGAATAAAATTTAATAATTTCTAACAAATGGATCATATTACATTTACAGTATTGTAATCTTTTTTCCACTTAGATTTTAGCATGATCTTTCTCTGTTGTAAATGTCCTTTAAAATGAATTTTAAATGGCTATGTAGTATTTCTTTTTGTGTTAATTAATACCGTAGAGTCTAATACCCCAAGCGAAATGAGCACAATAGTTCATTCATCGCATATTCTTTTTTTTTCTTTTTCATTCATTTTATATTGTATATCTGAGTAAATGGAATGATTTGAGGGGTATTATATGTTGCACAACTCAAATATTCTAAATATATCTTAAATAGATCCAATGCCTCAAATTTCTATTATCCTCATTATTAATGGGTATCACATATTGATGAAGTATTAAGCATCATGTACACTATCTACTTAATATGTGCAACACTCTTTGAGGTGGATACTGTTATCTCCACTTTATAGTTGAGGAACCCAAGAGTCCAAAATGGAGGTTAAATAACTCATAGTTATTGAGTGACTGAGCTTAGATTTCAACTATCTGCCTAATTCCATCATCCATGTTCTTAACCACTACACTGTACTTATTTAATATTATCAACAGATTCATTTGTACCTTTCCTGAATGTATGTATTTTCAGCATATATATCTCTTGGATACCATGATTCACAATCAGTATTTTTATTCCACAACTAATGTGTATAGTGCACTATGCTCTGTTCTGTTGAGAAGTACTCAGAAGTAAAAGCCATGGTACTTAAGAGCTTCTTACAGTCTCGCTAGGGGTACAGAGTATACATATGTACAAATGTTAGTTTAGTAAAAGATGTAAGCATCCATACAAGTTAATAGGATAAGAGCTATCCCATAGTAGTACAGAAACAATTTTCATGTTAGTATTATGGTTCAGAAATATCATTGTGGGATAGAGTGGCCTTGAATATTCTAGGTTAATAAGTATCTCTGATGCAGAGAATGATTAATTGCTGGTTATCATAAAATATTTTCTTTTTAATTTGAAGACATGCTCCTTCATTTTTCTATTTCTCAATTTGTTAAACAAGACCGTGTTTGATATCTTTATTTTAAACTACAGTAGTCCCCCTTTATGCAGTTTTACTTTCCACAGTTTCAGTTACATGAGGTCAATCATGATCCCAAAATATTAAATGGAAAATTCTAGAATAAACAATTTGTAAGTTTTAAATTGCACCCCAATCTGAGTAGCACGATGGAATCTCACACAGTCCTGCTCTGTCCCACCAAGGATGTGAGTTATTTTTTTTTTTTCCAGCATCTCCACACTGTATATACTACTACCCATTAGTCACTTAGTAGCCATCTCAATTATCATATCAGCTGTCATGGTATCTCACTGCTTGTGTTCAAGTCACCTTTATATTATTTAATAATAACCCCAACATGCAAGAGTAGTGATGCCAGCATACTCTTACAATTATTCTATTTTATTATTAATTATTAATCTCTTACTGTGCCTAACTTATAAATTAAACTTTATCATAGGTATGTATGTATAGGGAAAAAACATTGTGTATATAGGGTTCAGTACTAGCCTTGGCTTTAGTATCCACTGGGGGTCTTGGAACATATCCCTGAGGATAAGGGGAGAACTACTGTAATTCTATCTGGACAGTTACTAGATCGTGTTAAGTCTTGAAGACTCACCAAGAAGCAATACTGTCCATGATCTAAGAGTCCGTTTCAGATAGTCACACACCCATACCTAGAATGGCAGACTTTGAAAGTAGTCTGAAATTATTTCATGGAACATAGCCATGTAGCTATTTTTTATGAACAGTTGTTCAAACATGTATAAATATAATGATGGATGTATTTAAAGTGTGCCAATTACCTACCTTATGTTTCCCACATTTTAACTCTGATTCTTATACTTGCTAGTGAATTCAGAATTCTAACTTAGTGTTGTACAATTTCAAAGTTTCTGCCCTTTCATCATACTGTCTTGCCTCTGATTAAATACCTTCTTTGTGTAGATCCTTATGTAATATAGAGACAGATATAATCCTTCTAAATGGTCTCATAATTTTGTATAAACCCAAGCAGATAATCGTATCGGGGGATGTGGGATTTAGGGAAATTCATTCTGATAACTATGAGAAGGAATTTATAGGTCAGTGTGGCATTATATTAATCCTTTTTCATCTTATTACATAGTTGGCTCAGAATATAAAATGTGTACTGACATGAGATCTGTACATTAGGTAGTTATTTATTTTTCTTTGAATAATTCCTTTCTAAAACAAAATGTTGGCCAGCAGAGGTGGTGAAAATGCTAGATGGTTAGTCTCGTTTGCTAGGATTCATGACCTGCTTCATAAAGGACTTTGCTAGGATCTGTGACCTGCTTCATGAAGGACTTAACGGGATTAGAAACACTGAACTTTGGAGCTGAAAAGAATATTTGAACTTGGCCAGTCTGGAGGTTCTCAAAGTTCAGTGCGCATCAGAGTCCACCTGGAGGGTACGTTATGACACAGCTTGCTGGGCCCACCATCAGAGTTTGATTCAGTAGGTTTTGGGTGGGCCCTGAGAATGCATTTTTAGCAAGTTTTCAGGTGATACTGATGTTCCTGGTCTGGGAGCCATATTTTGAGAACTACCGGTCCAGTATAAGGCTTTTTTTTTTTTCTTTCTTTTTTCTTTCTTTCTTTTTTTTTTTTTTTTAACAGATGAGGAAACTGAGGATGTGAGAGAAGCCATCCATGTGATATATTAATCAAATCCTGTTCCATTTCTGCTAAAAAGCACTCATGTGGTTTCCTGTTGCACTTTGAATAAAATCCCAATCCTCATTATCCAGAAGATCTTGAATTCCTGGTTCCTGCCCATGCTTTCACATCCCCACAGAGTTGTATTGTTCTTCATTCCAGTTATTCAATGGGCACATGCTTATTTCAGCATAAAAGGCAACCATGATGGACACATAGCACAGAGCAAAAGAGTGAAGTTTTGCCTTAGAGATTTTCAATCCCATTTTTCAATGTCTGCCATTTCCTTGGGTCTCCAGTTATAGCTAATAAAGGCCTCATGCTTAATGATTTGCCAGTCTACACTTCCGTGTGATGGGTTCACCTTGATTTCATTGTTTTATCCAGCAGACAGCTTGATCCTTGTTATAACAATAGCTAACATGTATTCATGAGCTGTGTGCTCGCTACCATGCCAAGCAATATTGAGATTTAGACTCTGACTTCTGGCGCTTGAATCTTCATCTTTAGAAAATAAATGATACTTCCCTTCAATAATATCCTGAAACAACTATTATGTTTGTCTAAAGAGCCTTACCTGGTCAAATAATGGCAACAACCTTTTCTCCTGGCTTCTGTTTTATTGACCATTTAACAGAAAGTTAGGTGGTGCCTTTGGAGGGAAAGAAAGGAGCTCTCGGTTGAAATTCTCACAAAGATGTATGAAGAGATTAAATGGGAGATAAGCATAGTCACATTAAAACAAAGTTGAATACCTTATGTTGTCATGTTTAGCTTAATAATTGAAGAATTTGTGTAAGAGTCAATAGAAGAAAGGCATTTGGTGTACTTTACGTGCTACGTCTCAACTGTTGTTGAGAATGGTTTATGCTTCTCGCGTTCTCAATAATAGAAATGTTTAATACACTGAGATTACCCTCAAGGGTTAAAAAATCTCACAGGCTGCTGCCCATGGGGTGATAACAATAGAACCTCCTTTAGTCTGAACTTACAGAAGGATATAAATACTGCTTCCTCACTGAAGTTAATTTTGGGCCAAAATACAATTGTTAGTTGGATGTACAAATCGTTTCTTTATTTCTTAAGGATCAGAAAAAATTTGAAGTAATCTTACTCTCTTCTTATAGGAGGTTTTAAATAAGATGAGTTTTATACAAGCTAATTCTTCCAGTGTTTTGTTTGTTTCCTCTTAACAAACTGTTTTACTAGAAAATACCAGTATATTCTAAGGTTTTACCATAAAAATCTTTCTTCCCTTCTTTTTTTTTTTTTTTTTTTCTATTTTTCGCCTGCTTCTTCTTTTCTTTCAGGTAATCATTAATGACCTATTCATTCTGCACATAGTTATTTCATACTTACGATGTGCCTGGCATATTTGTTTTAAATAGTGAAGTCCCCTAAAACTGAAGTCCAAATGGGGAATCTCTGTAGTGGTGAGCCCACCTGTCACAAAGACCCCTGAGTACTTCTGAAATGAAAACAACTTGGATAGAAACCAACACAGAACCATGTTTTTTTTTTTTTTTTTTTTTTTTTTTTTTCTGACACAGGGTTTTGTTCTATTACAGGATGGGGTACAGTGGTTGTCATCATAGCTCACTGCAGCCTCAAGCTCCTGGCCTCAAGCAGTTCTCCCATCTCAGTCCCCTGAGTATGTGGGACTATAGGCATGCATCAACATGCCAGGCTAATTTTTAAATTTTTTGTAGAGATGGGGGCCTTGCTGTTGCCCAGGCTGGCCTCAAGAGATCCTACTGCCTTGGCCTCCCAAAGTGCTAGGATTATAGGCATGAGCCACAGCACCTGGTTCATTAAACCATCTTCCATTCCAGTGCACAACTGTATGTGCATTTAAATATATACTTCTAATAAAATATCTGAAGAAAATGCCAACAAATTTAATTTAAAAAACTACATCATAAACAAGGAGATATTTTCTCATGAATGTATGATACAGCATCAAGAAATATATTAATTAAATTTAAGGTGATAAGATGAAAAAAATCAAATATGTGCAGAAAATTTTAATATAGTCAATATATATTTATTAATAATAATCTGAACAAGCTTATATTGGAAGAGAACTTTTTGCCTTGGAAAGGGGACGCTATCAAGAACCTATGGCAAATATAGTTATTCAGATTAGGAGCAGAGCAAGAATAAACACTAACGTTGCGTCCGCTTTCTGAAATGGAAAAACTAGCCAATGGAATAAAGCAAAAAACCAAAAACAAAACAAAACAAAAAAACCAAAAAATCAGAAGCATAAGGATTGAGGAGGACTATACCTCAATATCATGTATTCTCTTATTTGTAGAAAGTTCGTGAGGGTCTATAGGCAAATTATTAGAACTAAAAATGATATCAGCAAGTTTGTTGGGTAGAAGATAAACATAAATCTGATTAGCTTCTCCCTACAATTACAATTACCAATTAAAATGTAGAATAGAAAAAAATTCCATATACAATAGCAACAAAAATATAAGGTAGCTAAGAATAATAAATGATTCAAGACCTTTATGGGAAAATATGACAGAATATTATTGACAGTTATAACTTAAAAGTCCTGAATGAACCATCAATATCTATCATATCCATGCATGGGTAGACTCAATAACATAAAGATGCCAATTCTTCCAAAATTGCTTTGTAAATCCAATATAATTCCACTCAAAACCCCAAAAGAATTTTTCATGGAATTTGACAAGCCGATTCTAAAACTTGTGTATAAGTTCAAGGGGCGAAAAACAGCCAAGACAACTCGGGGTGGGGGAAAAAGAACAATAGAAAAGACTTGCCCTACTAGGTATCAAGACATATTTTATCTCCAAAATAATTAAGATAGTGAGACATTGGTACGAAAGATGCACGCAGACCTGTGGGACACAATACAGCTCAGCAACTGTCCCATGTAATATGGAGAACCGATGCATGACCAGGTCGATATGACAAATTGGTGATTAATAACCAACTAGTCGATAAATGGTGCTGGGATAATTGGTTATCCATACAGAAAAAATAAAATTAGACTTCATTTTATACCACACATAAAAATAAGAGTGTATAAACATTTAACTGTAAAATACAAAATTATAAAGTTTTTAGAAGAAAATAAAGGTGAACAAGTTTATGACCTACGGGTCAGAAAGATTTCTTAAACAGGACCAGAAAAAAAGCACAGACCATAAAGAAAATATCCATAAATTTGACTATAATTAAATTTAAATCTTATGTTCAAGGGAAGACATGATAAAGAAATTAAAAAGCAAGCCATAGACTGGGAAAAAAATTAGCAATGCATGTAATATACAAAGGATTGGTATTACAAATTATGTAATAACCTCCTATAAGTCAACAAGAGAAAGACAACCCAACAGAAAAATAAACAAGGCATGTAAATCAGCAAATGACAGATGCCAAAACCAAAATGGGTAGTCAAAATATAAAAGCATATACAGCCATGCCAGTAATCTTGAAAATGCCAAATCCAAACAATATTGAGATATTCCTTCAAACCACCAGGGTAGAAAACATTTACAACTCTGACAATATTAAGTGCTGGTAGAGGAGGAGAAATGGGAACCCTCATATCCTAAAGACTGGGAGTGTAAATTTAGGCAGCCACTTGGGAATACAATTTAGCATTAAAGTTGTACATTTGGCCTAGCAATGGCACATCAGTGTAAATGAATTAGAGAAACTGTCAGGTTCATGTTGAGATAGTTATTAGAATGCATATTGCTTGTAATGCAAAAAAAGAAAACTAGAAACCAATTCATCAGGGCAGTACATAAATAAATCGTGGTATCTCTATACAATATAATACCATCCAGCAGTGGCGCAAAACAAACTAGAGTTACATGCAACATTAGTGAACCTTAAAGCCATATCTTGACTGAGAAAAGCAAATTAATGAATAAAACATAAAGAATTATATCATTTATATAAAGTTTGTAAACATGTAAAAATCATCTGAAGCATTTTGTGTATAGATCCATATAAAGAATATAAAGACATCCATGGACATGATGGATGTCTCAGGAAATAGGTTACTTCTGGAGGCAGTGAGACTGCCACAAGGATATTAACCTTTGTGCGTAATGTTTTATTCTTCAAAAAATCTGAAACATATACAGGAATGTTAGGAATTATTAAAAGCCAGATTATAGGTACACATGTATTATAGTATTATTTCTGCTTGTTTGAATGTTTGAAATATTGCAGAATTAAAGAACCACCCAGCCTCACTGAGATATGGATGCTGAGTGCTCAGCTAGGCTTATTCACTAAGTTCTTGCGCTCCTTGCTGTCAATGGGACTGATTAAAATTTATGACTCAGCAGAATTATATATGACCACATGGCATAATTATTCAGACACTTTGGGCAAAATGTCAAAATTGTGAATGTTAAATTCTGAAATATCAAGGGTCAACTGGAGACATACAAAACCAACTAGAGACTTAAAGAATAAAAATGAAAACAAAATAAAAGCTTTCTGATAATAGAGTTCGGAACAACATAGAATCTCTTCTTTCCTGTTAAAATCAGACCAGAGATGGGTTTTTGCCTTCCTGAAGGATTATCTGTCTCTCTGAACAACAGACAGCGGGAAAAACCACACAGGTTAATATAGTATGAAACAAAAACAGCCTTCTGACTTGAAGGGAAAAGAATACTCAGCAAAATGGCTGCATCTTCTCAAATATATCCTTCAGCTCCTCAAACAGCTGTCCCATCCTTGACCTTCTTGTTGGAAACCTCTCCTTAAGCAGTTGCACAGCTCTGCAAATGTTAGAGTGACATTTGGACTGGGCTTGCGAGATCAGCTCACCCGCTCTTCTGGGCTTCCCCCCGGGGCCTGCCAAGCTCTGGCAAGTCCGTATTAGCCTTGCGGACCTCACCTCCCAGAGCTAGCAATAACATTTACCGGCTACAGTTTTCTCCATTTTCAAATATTTCCTCTGGCCCACGTGACAGTGATCCAGCTTCTCTATAGACTGGGGCCTGAAATGAGTGGTTTAGAGAGATGAGAGCCCTCCTTTAAGAACTTTTAACATTTACCTTTCATTAAAGATTTTACTTGTGTTTTAATTGGGCTTTCCCCCTAGAATTCTGATATGTTTGGGAAAATTAATTACTAAAATCTGACATCTCTGAGGAGGGCACACCTTTGATTATTCTCGTGTCAGTGGAATCTGAAAAAAAATGGCTGGTTCATAAGGAATCAAACCTGAGCTTTCACCAAAAGTTTTTTTTAGAATCCTTCAGAAATCAGAATTGATGAGGAAATTCCACAATTATAAGTCACAAATGTAGAAAACAGTTTTGGAGCCTTGCTTTGCTGAATACATGACAGAGAGTGGGTCTTAGGACCTTAATGAAGTCAGGGACATTGCCTCTCTCATTTGTTGTATCACCAGTGCCTGAATGAATGAGTGAGGAATGAATCGAACATCCTCTCAAAAGCTAATGAAGAGTTAATATTCTCTTTATTTTATCTATGAGAAAACTGAGGCTCAACTGTGAGATGAAGTGACTTGTCTAGTCACAAAGCAAGTAAGTGGCAGACCTCATATACAGCCTGAGAAGTGAAGTTCTCTGCTATAATCTGCACTTGTAGGGTCCATACTTGTCAAAAATGTCATCACCAACAGAGGGAGTTAAAAGTTAATAAAAAAGTAATAGAGTTTCAATTAATAAATATAGAAGGAAGGAAGGGGAGAGAGCATCACCAGTAGACAAACATCATAGTAATAAATGTTGCAGACAAGATGCACTGACAGATGCTAAAATTAGTGGATAGAAGTTTGAGGAGAAACAAGATCTATTATATGTAGGCTCAGGTATGTTCTCTAAGATGCGTGAACACTACAAAGGAAAAGACAATAATTAAAAAGTGGAAAGACCTGGGAGACAACAACTTAATCAAGAAAGCATTTCCAGGGCCGGGCGTGGTGGCTCACGCCTGTAATCCTAGCACTCTGGGAGGCCGAGGCAGGTGGATCATTCTGAGCTCAGGAGTTCTAGACCAGCCTGAGCAAGAGCGAGACCCCGTCTCTACCAAAAATAGAAGGAAATTAATTGGACAGCTAAAAATATATATAGAAAAAAATTAGCCAGGCATGGTGGCACATGCCTGTAGTCCCAGCTACTCGGGAGGCTGAGACAGTAGGATTGCTCGAGCCCAGGAGTTTGAGGTTGCCGTGAGCTAGGCTGACGCCACGGCACTCGCCCCAGGCAAGAGAGTGAGACTCTGTCTCAAAAAAAAAAAAAAAGAAAGCATTACCAGGAATAAGGCATATCAATGTCATGAACCTCTTGATGTAATGCACTGAGGAGGACACAATGTCATTTTCATGGTATTGCTGCCAAAAATGTATAACCTCTCTCCAATCATGAAAAAAAATTTGACAAACCAAAACTGAAGATACTCGATACAGTATCTGATTAGTTCTCTTTAAAAGTACGTAAAAGGCAAGGAAGAGGGAGGAACCGTTATGGGCTAGAGAAGACCGCTATGGAATAACAGCTAATGTGGTGTAGGATCCTGGGATGAAAAAAGAACATTAGTGGAAAAATAGTAAAGTTTGAATAAGGTCTGAAGTTTATTTGAAATATTGTGTCAATGCATATTTGCTATTATTGGCAATCACTCTATGGTAATGTAAGATATTAGCATTAGTAGGGTGAGGGGTATAAAATAACTCTTGGTATAATTTTTGCAACTTTTCTATAAGTTAGAAATGTTTAAAACAACCAAAACAAAACAATGAACAGAAAATATATTTGGCCCTCTGATTTGCTTCTAGTGTTAAGTGAGAGGCCATGTAAACTAAAATAAAATACAAAAGCAGTTTGATAGGCACTACTGGTAATGCATGCATGGACCAGATAGAAGGCCACAGAGAAAGGTGGTCATCTTTTCTGGGAAGAGAGCACAGGTAGCCAGGACAGGCTTCGTAGAGAAGGTGATGCTCAAGGTCTTTTGTTCATCCACCATCTGTTTTCCTAAGTACCTACCATAGGCCAGGCACTCTTCTAGAAAATAGCTACATAGTGGTCAACAAAAAAGAAAAGGTATCTGTATTCATGGAACTTACTTACAGTCTAGAAGGAGGACTGAGATATAAACACGTGTGCAAAAAAAAAAAAAAAAGAATTTAAGTGCTGTCATGAAAAATAAGTGAGCTAATGTGATAGAATATGCCCAGGGAGCCAGGGAGAGGGACAATTAGGAAGAGTGAGTGGTGCCTATCTTTCTGAGAAGATAATAGTGAAGCTATTTGGGCCAGGGCCTGAATGGGAAAGACCCAGCCATGCAAAATGAACATGGAGCAAGTAATTCCATACTGAAGAAGGTGGCCGAATGACTGAATGTGAGAACAAATTGGCATGTTTATGTTTAAAAAATAAATAAAAATAACAAACAAAAACAGAAGGATGCCAGCATTTTGGGCTGTAATGGACAAGGAGACAATGGCAGAAAATGGGGATGTCCAAACTGACACACTTTTGAGTAAAATGTGGTGCTGTTAATAATTACACCAGGACCACAGAAGTGAAATGGGACTATCTGGCCAAACCTGGACATGTGATTATCCTGCAGAATGGAAGCAAATCACGTAGGACTTTGTGAGTCAGCAGAGGAGTATAAAGTTACTCTAAGTGCATTAGGAAGCATCTGAGGGTATAAGAAGGGAAGGAAGTGACTGGTCCAGCTGCCATGTGGAGCATCAACGGCTGAGAGCACAGAATGAAAGTAGAAGGCATTGTTAGAAGACAGAGGGTGGGGGCTTGGACTAAGACTTGGAAGACGAGAGAACTGGATGTCGTTAGAGTCCATGAGCCTTGCTTATTCTCAGCAGATAGACTGAGAACATTCCATACGAAGGGAGCGGTCTCAGCCAAGTCACAGGGGCAGGGCATATTTTGAGAGCCAAGAGTGTATTCTATGGCAAAAGTGAAGGGCACAGTGGAGGCAGGTGATTGGACTGGAGAAGTGACCAGGGGCCAGACCATCTATGACCTAGAATTCAATGCTAAGTAGTAAGAACTGTGTTGTCATTGAAAGTGCTTGACTTGAAAGTGACAGGATTTGATTTGTCCAATATGAGAAGAAAATAAAAAGATAAAATGAAAAGAAAAATAAACTGAAAACAGAGATCATTTTTGCTAGTTGGAGAAATAAGACACCGGAAACATTTTGGGGGTGGCTCAATAAGGTGAGGGGATATTTTTATTTTTTCTGGAAACTGTCCACCCATTCATCAGACACACCCTTGATCATTGAGTGGCTTGCAGTATAATTAATTGTTGACTCAAGGACTAGTGAACTGTGTCTCTGAGTCATAAAGACAGCTCCAAGAGGAAAGCTTTGGGGACAAATCAATGTCATGTGCCCTGTACCTTTTTTCTTCTGCTCCAGTGCTATTCTTAGCCCACTCATTTCTAAGTTTTAGCAATATCTCTGACTGGTGTGCCTCACATGCATTTTGGCAAGCTAAGCACAGGGAAGGAGCCAGATAACTTGTTCCCTGTAGACTTATAAACTCATCAGCTGTGGACTAACAACATAATTTATAATACACTTTGCCAGCCCTATAAAACAACTTTCTGTTTGCAGGGAAATGAAACCCTGACAAGAAGAAATGTTTATGACTTAATTTTAGCTGTGTTCCCCATGATTACTGCAGTAACAGACTGTGTATGATGCGTCCTAGTCATCCGCCAGACAGTTACAACTTTGTTGTTATGTTGTATGGTTTGGATGTTTGGCCCCTCCAAATCTTGTGTTGAAATTTGATCTCCGGTGTTGGAGGTGGGGCCTGGTGGGAGGTGTTTGGATCATGGGGACAGATCCATTATGAATGGCTTGGTGCCCTCCCCCAGAGAGAATGAATGAATTCTCACTTTATCTGTTCACATGACAGCTGGTTGTTTAAAAGAGCCTGGCACCACCTCCTCTCTCTCTTGCTCCTTCTCTCGCCATGTGACACATCATGCTTCCACATTGATTGGAAGCTCCCTGAAGCCCTCACCAGAAGCAGATGCCAGCGTGTGATGCTGTTTGTATAGCCTCTAGAACCATAGCCAGATAAACCTCTTTTCTTTATAAATTACCTAACCTCAGTTATTTCCTTTATAGTAATGCAAAATAGACGCCTGCCGCATTGTGTTTGGCAAGCTAAGCACAACATTAGACTTTGTTTAATGTCCACCCCAAGATCCTGTTACCTTATGTAATGACCATCACATGTACCTCCATCTTTAGGGGCAAAGGAATTGAGACATAATATTTTGATACTTCCCAGCCATGGCTCATATCTTGATGAAATTATCTCGTGTCTTACCCTACTAGGCAAAGTTCCTGTAAAATGATAATAATGGAAGGCTTGAGAATGGGAAAATCTGACATATGCCACCCCTATATGCAGTCAAATGGCTACCTTCCTGCTGACTAGTTGTTTTTTTTTTTCCTCCATGGTGTGTTACAATAGCTATTTGCCATTCATATTATTAGGCTAACAAGGTTTCTTCTATTCGGCCATTACCCTAGGTGACTATAGCTAAAATAAAAACTCCACAAGGTAGGAGATTGGTTTTATCTATTGCTAAATCTCCAGGGTCTAGATAGAATAAAACTTGGAGTACATAGTGTATACTCAAAAACGATGAGCTGAATTGATAAGCTCAAATATCGACATAGTTAACCTACTCTAATGATTTGGAAACTCATGCTACAAACAATGTAGTCTCCCAAAAGCACGTTCTCCTGATTGTTGGCCGGGCGGTTGATGAATTGACGTGTCAGCCTTGAGATGTTATATAGAATCCAATATGCATTCTAATAACATTCTAAAACTTGTAAGACCATGAAGAATTCAAATCCAGAGGCGGTTTATTAACCTGGATGACTCTATATTCCACTGTGTACAAATGCAGAGTTGTAAGATTTCCCTCTATTAATTTACTCTTTGCTCTTAGGCACATTCACTGAAAGAGATATCTTTTGTTTTATGTCTATGTGGGTTGTACACAATGTCTGGCTCTTTCATTGTTCTTTTTTATTCCCATTCCATAGCTAACTCTGCTTAATAAGTGTTGTAAATAGCATATACATATAAAATACATATAAATACATATAATGTTCTGAACCAGGTGACTCAATAGGTCTTTGCATATTATATAATTATAATTATATATATAAAATATGTAAAGATCTATTGAGTCACCTGGTTAAGAACATTGTTGATTTTGTACAACCTGATTTTGGAAGAAGGATCCAAAACAGGGGAAGGAAAAAAAAGGTTTTAAATATTGCCATAAAAAAGAAGTCAAGGCTGTTAAATATTACCTTGGTTTCCTCAGGTATGAAATAAAAGGTTTGAATTCAAGTAAATTTTCAGTTTCTTTCTGATTCTAAATTTCTATGCAATTCAGAGAGAGTAATCTGACAACTTCTTTGATTTTTTTTCCGATACAATGACAAACTGATTTGACTTTAATCAGTTAATCAAACTTCTGGAATTTGTTAGCTTGGCTTTTCTAGAAAATGTATTCTATATTCCTAGACAACTTAATTTTGGTTCATGCTGTGTTAATGGCCTAGTTTCTTCTTATAAAAGAATTGAGGTTTGTTGAACTGGTGCATTGCAAAATAGTTGGCAGGAAGAATGTGTGATTTCTTTTGCTGCCCTAAGTAACTTACTCACTCCGATCTGGACTCAGACATTACTAAAGCGATCACATTCCATTGAGCACAGTTGTGTTGCAGAACAGTTCTCTATACCTCAACCCAGTCATTTGGGAATCAAATACACCAAAAACTAGCCTGGGAAACACAGCAATATCAGGCATGCACTTGGCCATTAATCACTTTACAAAATCAGCTCAATGCTATTGTGTAATAATATTCTAGAATAATGCAAAGGTGATAAGCATACAAATCCATTTACTACAGATCCATACCTGCACTCAAATATCCTTCTTGAGGTTCAGAGCTAAAACATTTATTCAGCTTTTACTAACCAGATATTATCAATGATAATGAGAGAGCAAATGTATTCTCTGGAATATTGACAAGAATATGGCAGAGTGAGGCAGCAACCTTTGAGCCAAAATGAAAGTCTAACGAATAGTGCTTTCAGGATGAATAGCATAGCTGGAGCAGGACATAAGGCTAAATCACTAAATATAGTCTGCCCATGACTGTTATGAGCCATACCTACCCTCAAAGATAAATATACAAGATCTAACTTTAGGATTCTTGAGTGTGGTCTCTACCATGATTGTGAAAATAGATCCATTGCACAGGGAATTTAAGAATAGAAGAAAGCAGAAAGTGTACTTCTCTGTTTAATCAAAGTAGACCTCGTAATGAAGAGGAAGACTAAAAGAGAGCTGTAATTGCACAACTACGTTCCACTTTATAGTTTGCAGAGCTCTTTCAGATATATTTGCTTATGTGACTTTTGAATATTATTTGGAATTGACATAAGGAAAAGTGAGGTCAGAGAATGTGTGGCTTCCCCGTGATTGCATGCCTTGTAAGAGGAAGGGCTGGGAATGCAACAGGGGCTTCTTGACATCAAGGCTCTTTCTACTGACTAGTGCTACCTGTAACACGTGTCCTCCCATGGAAGCAATGGGCCATCTCTAGACCTCAGGAAATTAAAACACACACGTGCATGCATGCACACACCACGTTTATTGAATACCCATTAATAGTGGCATTATTTGGATATTTTCACATTCATGCTTCAGAGTTTCTTCTCAACTCTGGATCCATTCTCCACGCTTCTTCACCCTTCTCCATTTAGCTTTGCACCTTGGAAGGTGATTCTGCATGGATTGCATTAACAGCTCCCTTGCCTTCCATATTCCAGTTGAGTTTGGGCCAGTAGGAAACACCTATGGGATATGAGAAGGAAGAATAAGAATGAGGTCTGGTTAATTTCCTGGCTCTTGCCTTATGGAAAGGCTGCCAGCTGGCTTGCCCCTTGACCTAAGGTCTCCACTCATGGCACTTTCTTTGTCTCCCTTCCCCTGGGTTCTGGTAATTGACCCTCCCTTCCCATCAGGCCTAGGTGTAGTAACAAGGTCTGTTTTTAATAGCCCTAAATACTGCTTTACCCCTGGAGAGTTCACTACGTCCCCTACCTAAACTTTATAAGTATTACCTTTGTTAAATCTTCATCAAATGGCACAACTTAAGTGGACCCTCTGTTTCCTATTAGTATCCTGACTTATTCAGTGTTATTACACTGGGGAAACTGAGGCCCAACAAGTTTCGCAGTTAAATAACTTACAGACCTAGGGTTCCGCCCAGGTCTTATGACTCCAAGCTTTCAGTGACAGCACACCAAGCAACGATTCTGAATGGGAGGTGACCCATATGTATGATTGTAGCTCTCTGCGCAATTGAGCTTTCTTGGATGGACTCCAGAGTCAGGGCAATTTTCAGAAACATACCACTGTCACTTGTAATGGTTGTGTTTTCAAATTTTGTAACATGTTTGCAAAATAAAGCAGTGGCAATACTATCTGGAAGAAAATTGGATAAGATTGCATCTGGTCTCTCAGCACACCATTCTGTCTTCCCTGCACTACTGGAGTCAGCCTAAGAAGCAAGTTTGATCATGTCACTTCCTAGATAAAAAGCCTCCCTATTCACTAACATCTAAACTTCCTAACTGTGCTTATTAGGGCTCTCTATGTGTCCCTCCAATCTCAACTTTTAACACTCTAGTCCATATGTTCTATCGACCAGTAGTTCAACTGGGGGCGATTTTTCCCCAGAAGGGCGTTTGGTAATGTCTAGAAACATTTTTGGTTGTCACGACTAAAGTGAGTGCAACTGCCATCTAGTGATGGAGGCCAGGGATACTCCTAAACATGCTACAATGCACGGGACAGCCTCTACAAAACAGAGGTATCTGTTTCAGAATGTCAGTAGTGCCATTGTCGAGAAACCCTATTCTACTCTAGCCACACCAAACTCCTCCTGAACTTTGAATTTGCTGTACTGTAACTACCATTCACCAGACTCTGTGCCAAGCACTGTGCTTAATATGATTTCATCTCGTGTGCTTGTCAACTTTGTGCCTGCACATATGCTGTTTTCTCAGCTGGAATACCTTCCCACTTCTCTCTCTCTCTCTGGTTCACTCTCTCACCTTTGAAGCACAAGTTAAACACACCCTCCCTAACAACTCTGGGCCAAAGTACAGACACATCTGAGCTGAATTCTCATGCTACTTTGTTTATCCTTCAAGTGTAACAATTTACTTGTTTGATTCTGTAATTCTAACTTGCTATATGCTCATTAAGGGCAGTGACCATGTTATTTGTGCTTTCTGCCCAATTTCAGGACAGTATCTGGCACATATTAGATATTAATCATGGAATGAATGAGCAAATATTATTGCAAGCAGTAGAGAGATTTCTAAAGAATTGTGTCATATTTAATTTTTATAAATTAAGTCACATTTATTCAGTAGTAAAAATTGCTATTTAAGAAAAATCTTCAAGAATTCATTGGTCAAATGGACAGTCTGTTAAAATGCATGCATTTATAAACTAGGGTTTTTTCTATCCCATGTTTCTTTTTTTCCCTCTTTTCAAGATTAGAAAATATGGAAAAGTACATACCTGCTTTTCTTAAAGTGAGAAATGTCAATCAAAATTTTTGCCACCTCTTTAGAGTGCTGTAGTGTTCTGGGAATTAGAAACCAATATGACTGTATGTAATGGCATTGTTATGTTAAGCATGTGAAAAGTTAGTTCTCAGCCTTGTCCACAAGAGGGAGGACATCACCCCACATCCCCTTTGTTGATTGCCTGGAACCGTTGGGTCTGTTCAGAGCTGGAGATTTATGTTGCTCCTGCTGTTGCAAAATACAGATTTAGGACCTGGCAGGCATTCCTGCATAGATTTGCACACTGTTTTAGATCAGCCCAGTTTGGGTGGAGAGGAAGCAATCTGTGTATTCTGGAAGCTTTGTCAGAATAAAACACACTTAAGGAGTGTGTGAGGCCAATAGCTGCATGAATGAACAGGAGGGTGTCTCGAAAGTGCAAAAAGAGAAGAGGGCAAGGGAAGTGATACTTTAGTGGTACTTTGCTTACAAGGTTGACCCTGAGAGTGTCTTCTCTGCATAGGAGATGGCTTAAGGGCTGGTGGATTACAGTGCTAGGAAAGAAAGTCTGCTCAGTATGCTAAGAGCAAAATGAGATCAGCAAGTCCACCTCATGACATCACAGGGCTATTTGCTCAAACGGCTGTATCGATGCCAAGGCGCCCTCTGCGTTTGTTAGCAGTATCGCATCAGTTGTGTAGTCTAATACTTTGGTTTTACCAAAAGTATTTCTGTTACGACCTGCCAGGCTGGCTTTCTCTTTCAAGACCCTAGGACATGTAAATGGTGTCACTTCCTTGTACATGTAGGCAAGAAGAACCATGCCATTCACCTCCTACAGTCCATCTTCCCTATAGTTTTCACTTTTCTTCTTGATTATGACTTCATCACACCTAAAACAACATATAGTAGAATTAGAGAAGTTAGAACTCTACGTTTTGATGATTTCCTATGGTACTATTAGGTTACTAAGTATGAAATGTCCGATTTCCTTCAGGGCTAGGTTTGACAGTTGCTATCTCTGACATTTCGCTTTGATACTTCTTGTTTTATTTTTATTGTGAAGGTACATCCTCAGTCTTGCAAACACACATTTGGCTTGTGATTATCTTTCAGAAATTTTTTTAGAGCAATCTTTGTGAAACCGTGGATAAGTCAAAAATTCATGTTATTAATAATTCGATTAAATAATGAAGGCAGTGGTGGGAAAAGTTGACTGCCAGAAATTCCCTCCTTCAAGTTAAACAAAAAAGAACCAAGTAATTATTAGCCCCAAGTAAGGAAAGAGACACAATCCAATGTCATAAATCTTGAAAAAGAGCAAGACAGATGATTCTGAGGCCAAGCCAAGAGGAACGGTCAAGCATGATGAAGTTATCAGGCCTGCCTGTGTTCCTTGAGTGTGGTGCTGTCTAGTTGATAAAAATGCTGAGAATTAGCCCTAATATCTTTATGTATGAAAAGGAACAAACTGAGTAGATACTCTTACCGGTTCCCACCTTGACTGGAAAGTAGTATTAATAGAAATGGCTGTGGGAGAGAAATATGTGTAACAAGAGACAACAAAACTGAGAATCAAAAGAGACATCACCAGGCTACGCAGGCCAGAAGCCCTGATGTAGCCCCTCATTGCCTCAGGGTGCATGCTCAGGAGGCGGGCTGACTTCTGGCAAAGCCTTGAAAATGAGAACACAGTCCAGGTAGCTGAGTGAAGTTTTCACACAGCCCTGACTCCGCTCTCTGTCTCACCCCTCTATTTCCTTTCCATATTCTGTATCTCCCAAGCAGCAGGAAAAAAGTACACGGAGCTCACAATATTAAACCATTAGACTGTAGGAAGTATTAGGAGTCAAGAAGTCACTGAAAACTGTATCTGAACAGTTAGAAATTCTGGACAGAGTCACCTGAGTATAAGCAAGATACAACGCAATGACACGACAAAGCAATTACAGAACAACAGAAATGTAAACAATGAAGAAAGAAATATAACTTTAAAAAGTCAAAGCATCGGATCTAGAAGAAAACAAGCAAAAGAAAAGAAACATTTCCCATGAGCTACGTGCTATAGCACATTTACGCTATAAAATGAGAAAATGGAATTAATTTTCATGCCACAAGAATGCGGAGAAAAAAATTTAAAAAAAATAGTGAAGGAAAAGGGATATATATTGTAGACTCAATAAAAAAAAAAAGAAAGCCTAAACAATGTGATCATATAACTAACTTGAAATAATTAGTACCAACAGGAGGCAGAGAAAATATGGCTAAAAATTGAAATATTGCCAGTAGGAAAATGCTGGAGATCACCACAGTGAATGCTGATGAAAAAGTCAAAGAGATTAAATCCATCATAAAGCAACTGAGAGATATGGAGGGCAGATGGGATAATTACATTCCTGAAATAGAAAACTGAGTGCTTTAACAAAGAAATTATCCAAAGGGATCAAACTGGAAATTTTTCTTAATGTAAAGAACTGACCCTGAAGTTGAAAATAGCATGCTAGGTTCTCAGAAAATTTTATATAGTATGCTCAACACTGACACAGTATTGATTAAGTCATTGGACTTCAAGGGCTAAAGTAATATTCTTCGTACCTGTATCAAAACATTGCATATACCCCGTGATTATATATAACTATTATATACCCATAATAATGAAAAATTAAAATTAATTGATACTCTTTAGACATTTAGACAAAATTTATATCATTTACCTTCTATGAGGGAGAATGCTGGCATGATACAATCCCAAGTACCATAAAGCAGTGTCTATAAAACTGTGCATTAAATAAAGTGTGAAAAGAAGTATATGTAACCCAGATGTCAAGAGTGCAAGCAGACATTCGAAAACATGAACAAACTTTGGTAATATAACACCAGTGAGCTCTTTTTCAAAAAGCTGTTACCATAGAATATAAGCATTTAAAAAATGAAGTAAGATTACTCAGACATGGAGAAACTGTAATGAAAGCCTTGATGAGGATAGTTACAACATTTAAATATACAACATATACCTGATGATGATACACGTTATGCATACAGAACAAAGTATACCTGTGTGTCAGAAATCCCCCAAACCACCTTCCATCTGGATTATTCCCTAGAGGGACTCATAGGACCCAGAAGCTGTTACATTTATAAGTATGATTTATTACAGCAAAAGTTACAGAGTAAAATCAGCAAAGAGTAAAGGCACAGGGGCCAAAATCTGGAGGAAACCGGGCACCAGTTTCCACGAGGCCTCTCTTAGTTGAGTCGCAAAGGATGTGCCTAATTTCTCCAGCAACGATGTGTGGCAACACAAGCAAAATGTCACCAACCAGGGAAACAACCCTGGAGTACAGGATTTTTTTGGAGGGTCAGTCACATAGCCATGCAGTGCCTGCATGACTGACTTCAGTTACTGAAGCTCCAGACCTCCAGGGTGAAAGCAGATGTTCATCATTATTATTAATATAAACTATCTATATCAATTGCTACAGTGTGACTCAAGGTCCTAGGTGTGCAGACTACTCTTACCACTCAGAAATTCTGTTGAGCTCAATTCCCAGGAGCTGGTGAAGGGCCAATCACGGACATAGGCTCTTCTTGGGAATGTGCAGAGTTTGAACAACCCAGATCTTTTGAGTTAACCCTTTCCTATACAACATGGGAGAAAAATACAAAATAACTACCAAAATTCAGAGATGAAACAGAAAATGTGAGAGAATAACATTCTCATTTTTCCTAGGAGGAAGGCGGTCTTTGCTGGCTAAATTTGAAGCAAGTAGTTCAAATAATGACTCCAATCTTTTCATATTTCTAATAACATCTTTTGTAAATTTTAGTGACTTCTCTTGGGAAATTATATCTCTTATAAGATATATTTGAAATTCAGATTTTTTCCTTTTACTAACTTCATGAAAAATTAAAGTTACTTTTAATTAAAATAGCATATGTGGATTTTTTTTTCTGTCTTTTAAAGAGTTTCTATTTATTCTTGTATTTGTATATATGTGTAGGAAAATATCTGGAAATATACTTCCCTACTGTTAATGATGGTTATTTCTTAGTGTTGTGATTTGGAAAGTTTAAATTATTTTCTTTATATATGCCTACATTTCTTAGATTTTTAAATAGCATATTAAAATAAAAATAATTCGATTTTTCTTCAAAAAGAGGGGAGGATAATAAATAGATTGAGTAAATCCCAACTTGCTGAGACTAAGTTTAACATGGACTGGGAAGAGTGTCTCTTACTTTGTAGGAAGTTCAAGCATTGTGTAAATAACACACACACACACACACACACACACACACACACACAAAGTACATACTATGGATTTCTATGGATTTCTCCCTGTAGTGTTTTTACAGCCCAAGTATTTTAAAGAAAACTTTTCCGTACTGTGTTTTATCACATTCCTCATATTCCAGTGTGGATTCCTTTATTTAGGGAAGTCTCTGAATGCCATCGAGAGGGTAGCTTTTCCTCCTGCTGGCCAGAAGATGGAAATATACAGAGAAGCCATTGATCATTGAGACTGAAGAACAACCAGGCAATAAGAAAAAAGTCAAAGCTACAATGTGTTTTTAAATGTCATGATGATTAAATAATAACTGTTTATACCATTGTAGAAATAGAAATGGGGCTACTGTGACAAATACAAATATACACCACTTAGAGCTAAGAACAATTTTATGGAGAAAGGTATATGAAGCATTGGTAATAACCCAAAGTAGATTCTGGAATAGCTGTACATACAAAGAGCTCAGCAGACCCTCTTCCCTGTGATACAACCATTTAACTGCTGAAAACACACACACATACACACAAACTTAAAATCCTGAATATTGTTCTAAAGACATACAGCAAATGGAGAAATATTTATTCAACAGATCTACTAAATATTAGTAAGAAAATGATAGCTGTGATATTTAAACTGTAAAATGCTCCCACCTCCTACCTCACCCCTGCTCCTTGTTTTGGATGCTTTCTTCCAGGTTGGTGTGGCCAAGAGGATAAGAGCTCCCGCACCTACCAGTAACCAGTCAAGGGCTATAGTTCCACCCCAGAAAGGGAAGGATGCTTGTGCTTCTAAACTTTCCCCAGCTCCATGTTGCAGAAGTAGTATTCTGAGTATGAACACCGAGACCATGGGGCTCACTTCTCCTATCCGGCCCCCATTCATAGGGCAGAAGCTCTATTCCAGTTGTAGCATGCCAATAATACTGGGACTTCAGTTCCTGCCCCAGCTTGCTCATGGGCACAGGTTCCATGCTGGGAAAGACAAGCTGAGAAAACCAGAGTCTATCATCTTCCCCCAGTGCCCAATCATATAATGGGCACATCACTCAGGGAGAAATGGGCCACTGCTTCTGCTCCCAGCTTGGGTCCAATGCAGAGAAGTTCTGCCCAGGGGTGGATGCAGGCTGTAAGGATGGAGAGCTTGACACTCTTCCTGGGGTGACTATCTGGACCAGAACTTAGATAAGTTTATGGCTAAGGGTTTTTTGGTTTTTTTGTTTTTTATTTTAGCAATGGTTATCTTGGTGCAAGCAATTCAGAGGGAGCAGGTAGTTCTATGATACCAGTAGCAATGAGCAAGATGGAAAAACATCCAGAATTAGTAGAAAGAATAAGGGGAATAGAAAGCCATGCAGAACCCTGTGGGGATCGCACTAATCCCTGAGGGCCTGAAAAATTGTACACATTTGTTAGGCTACATCCACTCAGAAGTAATTAGAGTAAGACAGGCAGCAGATTTGAAAGCATTCTCAAGTCACAGATCCATCGGCTAGGGGAAGAGTCTTATGGGCTCAAGGAGCTCTTAAGCATGACCTCTCAACAAACACTGGCTGAACAAGAAGTTACTCTTGCCCAGGTGCTGCCCCTAGCAAACCAGGCTTAAAAATAAAGCCACTTGTCCATGGTGGTGTGGATGAATGTGCTTATTCTCAAGGCTGAACCTGCTCAAAAGTGACAGGAGGGGCAATTTCCAAGCTACCAGTCCCTAGCTGAAAAAAAGGCAAAATTGTAAACTCCTTGAAAGCAATCTCCAAGTCACACATATCCAACAGATAAAAGGTAAAAATATAACTAACTAGGGGGCTTAAGTACAATATTTGACCAATATGTGGGCTTATACTGATCCAGGGGCAACACCTAGAAAGACAGGCCAAAAAAATAAAAATAGGAAAAAATATCTGACCAGGACATGAGAGCTTTCACACTGCTAGAAAAATACAAGCCACAGAATTATCTTGGTCAAGCCACTAAATAAACAAACATATGAACAAACCGTAAGAAATAGACCTGATGGTGATGGGGTCTGTATCCAGACTTGCTAGACTGTGTTATATAAAATGTCCAGTTTTTAACAAGAGTGATAAATGAAGAAACAGGAAGTGTCACCCATACACAAGAATAAATGCAGGGAATAGAAATTGCCTTTAGGGGGGCTCATACATTGGACTTAACAGAAAAAGGCTACAAAGTAGTTGTTAAAATATGTTCAAAGAACTATGCTGAAAGAACTAAAGAAAATGAGATAACAATGATACATCAAATAGAGAATATTATTACAGGGACAAAAATGTGCACGTGTGTGTGTGTGTGTAAAATATCTGTTTATCTCCAAATGGACATTTTGGAGTTGAAAAGTATAATAACCTAAATTTAAAAAATCACTAGAGAGGCTGAAGAGTAGATTAAGTTCTCTAATTCTTTTGTCTGCCAACTCTAAGGATAGATCAATAGAGATGATACAATCTGAATAGAAGAAAGAAAAATTAATGAAGACAAATGAACAGAGCTTTAAAGATATGTGAGGCACCATTAACTGTACCCACATATGTATAATGGGAGAACCAAGAGAGAAGGGACCTGAAGAGATATTTAAAGAATAATGGCTGAAAACTTCCCAAGTTTGATGAAAAGCACTAATGTACACATCCAAGAAGCTCAATTAATTCTAAATAGTATAAATGCAATGAGATCCACATCCAGACCCATTATAATAAAAATGTTGAAAGCCAAAGATAAAGAGAACATCTTGGAAGTAGCAAGAAAAAAAAATGATCCATCATATATAAGGGCACCACAGTAAGATTAACAACTGACATCTGTTCAGAAACAATGGAGGCCAAAGACGGGGATGACTTTCAAAATGCAGAAAGAAAAAAAAACAAACAAACCCAAAAACTGTCAACCAAGGATCTTATATCCAGCAAAGATCTCTTTTAAAAATGAATGTGAAATAAAGACATTCCCAGATAAACAAAACCAGAAAATTTATTACTAGCATACCTACCTTACAAGAACTATTAAAAGAACTACTTCAGGCTAGAAAAAAGTGACAGCTGTGAGTAATTTGAATTTACATGAATTTAAAAAGATCCAGTAAAGGTATTTATGTAGGTAATGGTAAAACAGTATAATTATACATTTCCGATTCCTTCTTTCCTTAACTGAATTTAAAAGCAATTGCATAAAACAATATCTATAAAATTACATTGTTCCTATAACATATAGAATTATAATATATTTGACGATAAAACACAAATGAATGAAGCTATATTGGAAAGAGGAGATGATACCAGATGGTAACTAGAATCCACAGGAGGAAATGAAGGGAGTCAGAGATGGCAAATAATAAGCTTAATTTAAAAAAAGCCGTTCTATAAATATATTTGAGCTCTCCATTTTTCTCGAAGCTTTTTAAAAGAAGACATAAGTTTTTAAAAAGCAATCATTACAGCAGTGTATTGTTGGGTTTGTAAGATATGTAGATGTAATTTGAATAATAACACAAAGATGGCAGGGAAGAGAGCTATATAATAGTAAAATTTCTATATTTTACTGGAATTAAGTTAACATAGAGGTGAAGTAGATTCTGGCAAATTAAGATGTATATTGTAAGCCCTAGAGCAATCAGTAAGAAAGTAGTACAAAAATGTATTTAAAAATTATTAAAATAGTATACTTAAAAATACTCATTTAAGACAAAAGGAGGTAATACAGGAGAAGAAGAAGAAGACGGGGAAATATCTACCTACCACTGAGTGGGTATCCCGTGATGTGGTCTCTCAAATACTCAATAATTGGATACATTTTTGATAGAATAATTTTCCTTAGTAGGCTTATTTCCGCCCCTAAAATTAGTGTCCTATTCATGGATGTCATTGCATTTGAAATCTTTTAAGCAAATTAATATGAATCCAGGTAACAGATTTTGTTTCAGCTGATTCCTGTATTAAATTTTCTGCAGCACAACCCTCTTTGTAAAAATATTAGGTTAATAATAGAACGCACAGAGATTCACACAAAGGTTAAGTATTGAGATACACACTTTATTTTGTACTATTAGCTGTTAACTACATACTCACCTGATATTTACCAATACTCCAATACTACTAATATTGACATAAAGATACCATTATTTATATGTATGGTCTTTTACTACACATAACCAGAGGGACAAAGGATCCATTAATTTTGTAATGTATTTAAGTTGAATGCATCAAAACAACCATTTCAGGATTCACTTAATATCCTAATATCTCTTAAAGAGTGTGATGCTGTGTAGGAGAAGGTGAGTACTGACAATTAACAGTGGTCATAATTACACAAGCACACAGAGCATTGTGCATATTCATATAGAACAATATTTAGAAATATATATACTCTCTATGCCTATATAATTTTGTATATTTATAAATACTAGATGACTTTAAATAATGGCATGTTTGTACACACACACACACACACACACACGTACACAAGAACACCATACCCTATCATAAAGCATTATAGATATGCTTCGATGCTTGGAAACATGCGTGCACTCCTGGCATATCTCTCTGACAATTTGGCAGAACTAAGTACACAGCTGGGAGAATCAGACTGCCTGCATTTAACTCCCAGTTCAGCCATTTATTAGCTGTGTGACCTGGTATCTAGAAAATACAATATTGTCTTCCTCGTGGTGTTCTTGAGGATTAAATGACTTCTTAATGCATATAAAGTCCTGGAAAGCACCAGGCAAATAGTAAGTGCTCAATAAATTTTAGCTGTCATTATTGATTTTTTTTTTATTCTGTTCTTCCAGGAGATAAAATTGTTGCTTTCACATCTGGAGCATGTGTTAAATTTAGATTATGTTTCCCATCTAAGAACAGATCATCATAATATGTATTTTATTGTGATGATGTCTGCAACTGTCACACTTTTATTTGTGGCACTCTTAGAGTTTGAGAATTGTAATGTGCAGCTATTAGCATGTCATCGGTTTTACCTGGAAGGTGGTTGCTTTCCAGGAATATGAGTAGGTACATTTATATTAATTTTCATGGATCTTTTATGTGTTGTGTAAATAGGGTGGGGGTATGATGATGACAGACTATTTTGAGACCCTTCCATGTGGCCTGCCTACCTCTTGTCTCTCCATGTTTTGTTTCTTCCTGTATGTGGGGACAGGGTTCCTTATCCCTTTTGTTCACTGCTACGTCCATAACACCTAGAAGAGTGCCTGGCACTCAATAAGCACAAGGGAATGTACCACAGCACCTCCTAATCTAAAACCATTAACTTACTTTTTAGTACCTGTACAAGTCCCATGATTTTATTCCAGTCTCAAACTACCTTTATAGAACTGTTTCCAAAACTAAATGTCAGATGCTTCTGTTAAATAGTTTATTATCTGAGCATCCCCCTTCTTTCTTCCCTTTGTAGAGATGCTATCTGATCTACCCGTCAAATCTTATGCCGTCAATTCTTTTTTTGCAAACCCCACCCATGTCTCAAGACCAGCACGGACTTCACCCCAGCTTCCTTACTCACCCATATCCCTCAGCCTCTCTTCTCTGAATGCCACTGGCTTTGTACCTCTTTCCTCTGTCATTTAATCATTTTTTATATTCTAATACAGTTATTTGTGTACGTTGTGTCTCCCTCTAGAGCAGGGACCGTGTCTGCTTCACCACTGTATTCTTCACAGTGAATGCAGGTAGCAAATATTTGAAAACAACAAATGTTTAATGAAGACCTACTCAGTGCCAGATGCTGAGCCTAGTGACAGGCTGGCTTTTAGGAATGTGAGTTATATTCTCTTCCTGTGTTTTCTAAAAATATTTTCCAAATGAACGACTAAACAATTTCACACGTTAAGCACCATGGTGTTGCAAAACAGTCCCTGGACTTGGTAATAGACATACTGAGTTAAAAATCTAGGCTGCGTGACTTTGGGATGATCACCTCCCTTTCTAAATGCTTTAGCTTTCTTGTTTGAAAGTAGAAATAATAGACCCATATTGTAACATTAAATGACATAGCCTATGCCTGGGGTGGGGATCCTAACCCAGGTGCTTAGACTGAGGAAGATACCAAATAAAAGTAATATGAATAAAAGTAAAATGAGTTTCTCAAGGGTGTCATCAGCTGTTCATTGTTGTCATTTTTCCAGCTCTAGCTCTGTCAGTCTTCTTTGAATGCGCTGTGCAAACTCACAATGCCTGGCCACTGGGGCTGCTATGGTGCCAGGCTGTGCTGCCGCCATCTTCTTCTAGAAGCTCTCTGGCAGATATTTGTGTGCTGAGGTGCTTATAAACTACTCTCTGCTTAATCTTCATGAAATACATGGATTCTATAATAAGTTTTGTTTTATGTACTTGTGTTTTATCTACAGCATACAGAATTGCAGGTACTACGATTTGTGGGGGCATTTTCACTATTGCAAAATGTCTTAATATCCGTTAATTAATTTAGCACCCTTGACAAGTCTGTGAGCATGGTGGGCAGGTATCATGCCATCACATGCCCTTTGCAAGTGAGAAAATAGAGCCTCGGAGTTTAAGTGTTCTGCCCAAGGTCACACAGTTAAAACATGGCAACAGCGGGGGTTAATAAAACACAAGTCATCTGGTTATAAATTTGGCGTCCTCTCTATTGTACTCAGCCTGAAAGCAAAGGACCATTTGGCAACTCTAACGCCCTTCACCCTAACGATCTCCTCCACTCTTCTTTGGCAGAGGCGTCCATCCTGAGCTATGACGGCAGCATGTACATGAAGATCATCATGCCCATGGTCATGCACACCGAGGCAGAGGACGTGTCCTTCCGCTTCATGTCCCAGCGAGCTTACGGGCTGCTGGTGGCTACTACCTCCAGGGACTCTGCCGACACCCTGCGCCTGGAGCTGGATGGGGGGCGCGTCAAGCTCATGGTTAATTTAGGTATCGTATGAAGTACCCTCTGCCAATCTGTTTGGGCTTGTCTTCCCTTTCTTTTCTGGTTTTCATTGGTTTGATTGAATTCTTTGTTTCTTGAAAGTTAGCCGCTCATCTCTTGTTTCATAGACCAAGGATAAAACCCAACAGCAACAAACACCTTCTCCTTGTTTCTGCATGAGGTTTTGATGTCGATTTCTGGTTTCTGACAGTGGTGGTTTATTTACTAGATTATTTATTTTCTAAGTTTCCTTTCTTGGTTTTTTGGAATCGTTTAGCTTTGTGTAAAACACGCTACTTTGGTCCATCTTTTGATCAATCATATTCCCATTAAGTCCAGCTCCTGGGTCACCACTCAAAACAGTCAAAGCCAAGGGCAAGGGCAGGAAGTGGAGGCAAAACGAAAGGGTGGGTTGTGGAGAACTAAGCCCCGTGAGTAAGATGGAAGGGCTTTGTTTCCAGCTCCACGATGACTATTGAAAGGGGGAGTTCTGGTGGCTGTGATAGTGCTGATATCTCCTTGTACTTTTTCGTAGTGAGAGAACAGAGTCAGATTATTTCTGACATCCCATTGGAAGAACAATTCCCTAACTTTGGACTCTCTGACATGTGGAAGGAAAACATGGATGCTAATACATGTACCCATTTTTCTTCCTAACATTCTCAAACATCACTCAGCAGCCCTGTGTGCACAGGTTGTTACCTCACACTGTTACCAGTTACTCTGTTATCCTCCTATAATACATATGCATTTTACCTTAGAATTGAAAAAGTATGACAACTTCAAATTTGTAGCTTTATTAGAACAAGACGTGTTCTTTCAATGTAATTAACTATAACAGACACTTTAGAAATTTTCCTTCTTAGAGCCTCATGTTCTCTCCTGCTATTGCCCTTCTCTACTGGATTCTAATTGACCTTCTATGGAGAGTGGGGGCCTCTTGAAGAATAAAGAGATAGAGGAGGGAAAAATCTCTGTTTTTGCTATTTCTACTCAGCAGAAAGTCAATGCCCAGTTTCGACAGGATTAGTGATATAGCTGAGTCCAAACTTTCTAAGCTAATGGGTTTATTTGGGTATATAGAGTATGTTTGGATACAGTGCTCCTTTATAAAGATTTCAGTGGACTGGCTTGTCAGAGGCGTGGAGAAGTGATGGACAAATGTACCACATGCAAGCCCACGTACAGATGGATCTGTGTGGCCTGGTGGGAAGGCGGAGTTTTCATTCCATACCAGTCTTATTTGCTGTCAGGTCTACTGGTCACACTTAGAAAATGCCTACAACATAATCCTAAAATTTTTCTCTAGGACACAGAGGACTGTTTTGAGCAGTGGCTTATTTAGTTATGTCTTTTTCTTTTTTTCCTGGTTTGCAGCTTTTCAACGCTATGCCATTTTTCTTGTCCAACCTTATTCAATTTCTGTTGTCAGTGTGTCTCTTAATTTTTCTTTTGTTTGTGTATGTGTGTGTGTTTGGTTATTTTAGGTTTTGGTTTTTCTCTTTTGCCGAATCTTTTCTGTGTTCTTGAGTTTCTAATCCTCCCCACCATCAACCATGGTAAATCAAAAGATGGTATTCAACCCTTCAAAGGCCCAAAGCCTGCGGCCCGCATAGCAAACAGCCTTGAGAACAGAGAGTACTGAGCAGCCTACAGGGACTGGCATACCCCTGTCCCTCCCTCCTCCCCTCCCTACACCATTCTCTCCGCCTTAAACAAGCCAGTGTAAGAATGTATTACTTAGAACCGACAACTAGTAGTTGATTATCCACTTCTCAGAAAAACAACAGAAGGAATTAAGAACAAAAATAAAACAAAAACAAAAACCAACACAACTTCCTAACTAGCTCACAGAAAAAGATGATAAAGACCATTTTATCTCTGTATCTTTTTTAAAGTAGCAAAGAGACATACACATGAGGACGAGTCAGTCCTATGGGATTCTGAGGGGAGTATACACTGTGTCTTTAAACAGACATTTTTTTTTCCTTATTACATATTGTTTTGTAAAGATTAGAATGTCAACTGTGACAGGTCTTACATCTCAGAAGGAAACACTGGGGTGAGGGGGAGAGAGAAAAGGGGATGAGCAATGAAGGAAATAAGTGGACAGATTCTCTTTCTCTTATGTGCACACACGCTGAATTAGTCATAGATCCCATGTGTATTCCCAAAAACACTATTTTTCTATTTTAAACTCTAGCCAAAATACGGGAGATGTGCATTTCAAATAGACTTTGCTTTTGCCTTTTGGCTGCTTTTTGCACACCATCCATCTAGCTCCTACTAAATTAAAACATCTTAGGCAAAAGAGAGCCCCTTGGAAGAGCACACTATGCTTTCTTTTTACCCTGAAACATATGGTTCATCACAATTACTGGTCTGAATTTATTTAACTTCCCTTCAAACCTGACATGGAAAACTGACCTTAAATTCCTTATGCTTGTGTATGTATAAATCTTCATATGCATGCTTTATTCAAATTCTCCTTTCAGTCCCTCCCCAAAATAGACCACTTCATGAATATTTTCTTTATCCTTGTCATGAATTCACATTTCCTTCTCCTTGGTTACAGAAGAAAATGTCTCCAAGCAGAGTTTGCAGTCACACATTCCACCAAAACTAATTTCCAAGGTCACTTTGTTCCCCTACTCCATTTATGTTGTCTTTTTTCTAGCACATGCACAAATAATATTCCAGTTTATTTTACATTGGTCACACACATAAGCTCATGATATAAAAGCCTAGTATATATTTCTCTGATTAACATATCTTATGAATACAAGGAGACTGGTCTTCCAACGGCTTTGTTTTCTGAAGACCTATGTGCTGCCAGCAGATCTAAGAAATATCCCACAACACACAGCACGTTTTTAAAAGTCGTGAGGTTAGCTATCGATCAGCCATCATTTGATCTTTTAGAATTAAAATATATAATAATATTTCATTATTATAATATATCCAAAGATTTAAAAGACCTTGTCTTATTTTAATCTCATGATAATTTTCTGAGATATATCAAGAAAGTGTTTTTATGCTTACTTTTACACATGTGAAACATATATATGATTTCTCAAAGCTTACATAAAAAGTTGGTAGCAGATCTGGGAACCCTTGTCTCCAAACCACTAGAGCAGCATGGGTTACCCATGTCCTCCACAAATCAATGCGGTGTCAGTCCAATGACTTCTAACTGCTTTTACGTTGGTCACCTTTAAAGCATGCACACGGGACGTCCATTTTCCTCAGTGCCCGGTTTGAACTGAGCTACTGCAGAAAACTCAGTTGATATGGGCAGAGTCTTGAGGGTCCTCAGCAGAGTTCCAGGGCCCCTTCTTCCACGGCAGAGACTCTGAAGGAGTGACATGCAGTTTGGCTAACTGCATTCCAATTCTCCAAGTATTCTCTCTCTGGAAATCTACTTGCTGACTACTGTTTACTCTGTGCAGTATTGAAAATACACAACTATTAGAACCATTCACCTCTTCCATGTTCAACTCAAAGCTCACCAATATGGAAATTAATAATTTCTCATTTACTAAAATAAAACAAAAAACTAAAACCTGACCCCCCCCTTCTCTCCCTTCCGCCCTCCCTCCCTCCCTCCCTCTCTCCCCTCCTCTCTCCCCCCTTCTCTCCCTCTCCCCTCCCCCCTCCCTCCTCCAAAGACATACCAAGACTTAGGTAGTCTTTTTTCAAACGGGGAGAACTTTGGCTGCTACCAAATAGCTGTAAAGAAATTGCCTTGCCAGATCAATTCCCCTGACTCATTTTTTATTAAAAAAAAATGTATTCTCACTAACAAGACTACTCCCTGAGATCATATGAAGAAAGGACTGGGGTGGATTTTTCTCCTCAAACTACTTATTCTTCAGATAACGTGGTGACGTAACTCTTCACATGTTGATTAAAGGAAACAAATTGCCATCTTGAAAGCTTCCAGTCCTCACATTGGTTTAAAGACACCTTCACTTCACTTCACATGGAACCATTTGCATGACCCAGAAGGATGAGTCCAGCCCAATACCTCTCCAGGAGGGAGAGGTTCTTGTCTAATAATAAAATCCTCTGCTGCACAAAAGCCAAATAAGTGAACCACTTATTGTTGGTAGCCCTTGGTTTTGTTACTTTAGGTCCACTCTTTCCTGTCTCTTAAGAATACTCAAACACCTGTTGCCCTCTCTCTCTAATACATCAGGAAGAAGCATTTGTCCAGTGTTGGGGGATTGTAGGTACAACCAATAGCTGAAGGCTTCCTCCTTCTCTCCCTCCCTGTCCCCACCAGGGGCATGGCCTTCTCTGTCTGGTGATCGTACCGGTTGCTCCAGGGCTGTTTGCTCCCACTTTTCTGTTGCGGTTGACGACACATGACAAACCTAACCGTACGAAACCAAACCCAGATTTTTCTCAAGAGATGTTCTTCTGGGGGAACAAATAAGCTTTCTGCCTCCTTCCTCAGAATAATTGGGTGTTATAAATTGCTCTTATCCAGACTTCACATAGTTTCATTCTGCCCTATTGGTTGCCACTGGTTCCTTTTTCACTTGCTTATAGTGGTTTGCTTTGGGAAATTCAAATGGTGGCATTGTCCTTGACAAGCCCTCTAAAAACTGTTGGGTCAAACTTAAGCGGAAGAGCACAGTTTGTAACTGTATTTTTTCTTATACCTTTCTTCCTTTTTAAAAAATCACTTGACTTCTTCTACTTTTTAATATCTGACTTTAAACAAATTCTTACTAGAATTCCCACCAACATAAACCCACCTTAGGTTCAACCAGGCAGATTGGTAACAACTCACCTGAGACATTTGCCTAACCATCCCTGCCCAATCCCCTGCTGATGCCCACTGACTCTACTGAAGAATGTTTATGGCGCGCACCCATGACTCTCAAATAGAGATTAATACAGTGACAGATGTTCTGGTCTCGGACACAGACTACCTTGTCTGGTTACCAGCACTAGACAATTAGCCACCCTTTTCTTTGTTCTCTTTCCCATAGAAAAATAAAATAAAATGAAAACCAAAGAATTTTCTCCCCTTGAAGTGCAGAATCACAGAGTGAAACAGGTGGGATATCAAAGGTGCCGAGACCTCCTCCACACGTACCTGCCTTGCCTTCTCCCCAATGCTGCAGGCCCTTCATTCAGTCTGAGCATTCGGGCAGGAAGACAGAGATGGGCTTCGTGAGGGGGTTGGTCTGGGGGCCTTTGAGAGAAGAGCGATCCAACGTGATGACATCATACAACCCCTTTCACCCTACACCTGACCCCACCTCTCTAAAATCTGGGATGGGTGTTTGTGCGGTTAGCTGTTTGCAAGTGGCCATTTTATGACGGGAAATGACCAGGTGGTGTTAACCCTTTTCTCACCTCTCAGGATGATGGCAAGTCTGCCTGTGCAAATTTCTGTAGCATCTGGGGCCCGACCTAAGGAGAGGGGTGGAGGGAGTTTGTTTTTAGAAAAAGAGAAAGGGTTAAATACTGCACTGAGAGACTTTATGGGCAGATTTTTAAAAGAATACCGTGTGTCAGACTGGTGATATATCTTTGGAATACTAATACAAAAATTGTGTTAATGCTACTTTTAAAGGTAAATTTTAAGAAAACAAATTGAAGGGGGAAATAGAATATAACCTGCATTTGGTGGGGGAATTTTTGCCTAATTTTCCAAGTTTAACGAAATTAATATTTCAAAGTCCAGGTTTAAATTTATATAAATGAATAGGTTTTTTTTTTTAAAAAAAAAAAACATGCTTGGTGTCTATTGTGGATATATATGTATACCAGTATATATCTCTATACATATGTGTATATATATATGTGTGTGTGTGTATATATATATGTATCCAACTTTACTAAATAATATACTGTACATATACACCCACCCTTAAACTTGTACATACTGTATATATATAAAATGGCCACATTTCTTGCGTGTGTCTGTCCCCGGAAGGGTGGACTGATTGTTTTTGGATGTCTGCAGCTGTTACCTTGAAGGATGCAATTTCATCTTTCATTTATTTTTCCCCATCTAGACTGTATCAGGATAAACTGTAACTCCAGTAAGTTTTCCCTCAAGTTTCATTTTGTTCTTTAAAAAAAGAAAGAAAAACTGACTTTATTTTGTTTACTGTTTTATGAGCTGTTTTTTTTTTTGAATTATTTTTTTTTTTTAGACAATGAAGTTGGGGGGAACTGGAGGGGTGGGTGAAGGGAACGGGCTGAGTGTGGCTTGGGTGTGGTTTCTGAATTGGGGCAGGTCCTCTCTTCTTTCCTTGCTCTATATGCAAAAAAGCAGGAAAGGGCATGGGAATAATGAAATAACTTGAAAATGAGTTGAAATGGTAATTTGTTGTCTTTGGGAAATAACTCTCAGAGTGAACAAAAAGCTTTAGAGCAACCAGCATGCACTTCTCCACTACCAAAAGCTTCAGATAATAAAAGCAAAGTTCATGACCCAGAGGTGGCTGCCAACTCTGACATTTCTTTCCTGGCATTTATCACTGTTGGGGACTTCCAGCGGGATAGGCAAAGCACTGCTCTTGGCAATAATGCAATATTTTAACCAAAGACTTGAGACACACTCTGGCTCTGCAGAAGGAAAGATTGCGGTCTATTATTTTCACCTTATCCCATTCGAATACTCTAGTTCTTGTAGAGGGGTCCTAAAAGATACAGGCTGAAAACAATTCATGCATTTCTCCCTCCGCCTCTGCACATTAACCGGAGTCAATGAGGAAGGGAATGTGAAGAGAACAGGAAGAATAGGCATGAGGGAAGAGTAGGCCACGTTGAAAAAAAGGGAAAAAAGGAAAAAAAGGGGAAAATATGCTTTGAGTGCTACAGCATATTATATTAGTTAGGCTATTTAACACTAAATGCTGTAAGAAGCAATCCCAAAATTTCAATGGATCAACAAAAAGTTTATTTCTTGTTCAGGCAAAGTTAAATGATAATTGGACAGCTCTCCTGGACTTTTTTATTCAAAGAAGTAATCGAGTGATCTAGGATCCTTCCATGAGGGGGGTCTGCCACCTTGGATTTCTTCACTTCCAGCCGTATCCACAGGGAAGACGGAGAACAAGGGCTTGGATGGTTGTACAATAAGTTTTATTGCTTTGCCTGGAAGTGACATACATTACTTCTGCCCATATTTTATTTACCAGACATGATCTCATTCATTCTAAATGCAAACAAAGCTGGAAAATGTAGTCTTCCAGTCCACCCAGGAAGAGAAAATTAGATTAGTTGGCATTTAGCACACACATTTCTCAACATTATTTCATCATTTCTTGATTGTTTCCTTGCTAGGGTCTTTCTGTGGGAATAAAAATAATCCAACTTTTACATGTTTATTCCATCCTATTAAGTCTACTATAGGTGCTAATTTAACCTTCTTTCTTGGTGGGAGATATAGGGATGAAAAACTAATAAAACCCAATTTTACTTTTTGGGGGCAAATGTTCCATCTAAATTAAAAAAAAGAGAAGAAATTTTAAAATCTGTATAAATAAGCACTTACTAGAGTGCTATATGCTTGTCTTGGCATCACTTTTAGTTACTTTAAGCAATGTCCTATTTTGCTATGTTTAAACATTTCTGATTAGCCAGAAATTTCTCATGATATTTAGATCATTAAAAGCCTAATCGAAACATCCTTTCTCTCCAAAGCCTGGAGTTTTCTATTTTTGTCTTTTTGTTTTTTCCAAGCAGTTTTATTGAGGTATAATTTTCATACCATAAAATTCACCCATTATAAGCATACAATTCATTGACTTTAATTAAATTTATAGAGTTGCCCAAACATCACCACAATCACATTTTAGAATATTTCTGTCGCCTCTAAAATTTTCCTCATGCTCATTTGCAGGAAATCCCTGCTCCTACTCTAAGCTCTAGGCAACTACTTCTGTGCTTCATTTCCGTAAATTCACCTTTCTGGACCTTTCATATAGATGGAATCAGATGTTGATATGTAGTCATTTGTGTCTGGCTTCTTTTAAGAAGTTGTACAGCATTTCTACGGAAAGCTGTCGCCTTTCCTTTTGCATTGGTTTCCAGAAGGAAATAATATGGAAGCTCAGGATGGAGGTGGAAAATCTCATATCCAAAGCTGTATCTAGCATATTCTGGCTTCAGAGACTGACTTGGAGAACAGAGGATGGAAGGAGTTATTTAATCAGAATATTAGGGCTTGAGTTTGATGCTCTGTCTGCAGTTTCTCATGAAGTCAATTCCATATATTCTATATGATCAGCCACGGAAAGTCATTATAAGACAAGTTCCAGGATTCTCTCTCCTGGGAAGATAGTGACACAGATAGTAGGTTTTCTAAACCTGAGAAAATATTTTCTGTTCAGAACCACCTAAATCAGCATTGAGAGGAAAATATGTTAGCAACGATATGCTCCCAACTTTGATCAAGTATGAAAACAGTGCAACTTATTTTAATTCAATCATTAAGTAAAGAGTCAAGGTTAGATTTTAGAAATTGTTTTTGAATTCTCATGATAAACCTTTAACATGCTAAGAAAGTTAATTTTGTTGGGAGCACCAGAGAAATAACACATTGCTCACTGGTTGAATTGTGATTGATGAGGAAAAAATATGAATCTTTTAAACTAATCTAAGACCTTCAGTGCTGAAGTATGTAAACATGTATCTAGGATTAGGTAGAGTCACAAAGTAAATATACATTTTACTGAAGTTGATTTTAATTGTTGATTTGCAGTAGAAGTTTAAATTGAAACCAAAGCAATATATTATACAGAAGAATGCAAATAAGCATGAATCTTTAAGAATAAAAATGTGAGAATTTGGAGACATTTTATTGTGTATCTTCTCTATTTCATCCCTGGTATTATTGGCACTTGAGTGGAAAAATCTGAAAAGACTGCAATTAAATTTGGAAAGAAAATGGGTCCAAAGTGATTAGAACTTCTAAACTCCTTTTCTCATTGACTCTGTGTCAGGATTTGTAGCTCCACCTGTTAAAGAATCTCAAGCTGTTTCTGTAATAGGTGTTCAGGTCTTGGCTTTTACCTGATTTTTAACTGTGAGAGTATAAGACGTAAGATTGACCTGTAGCCTGTGTTTAGAGGGAGGGGGCTTTCCTCTCACCCTCCACTCGATGTCCTGCTGCCATTTCGGTAGAAGTCACAGGGTGCCATTGCTCATGTTACAAAACAGACCTTTTTTTCCCCTCGAAGAATTAAATTTGAATCACGTTCGATTGTAAGTTCATGAACTTTTCCAGTAATCGTTTTTTAGGGTGCCCATTCTCTGAAAAGTCACTCAGGTGAAATACTGAATGACATCAGCTATTAGTTTCCTGTTCATCTGCCACAAAATGTTGTTTGTTCTGGGAAATGGCTATTTCCAAGGGATTGTGTGGCACTCTGTAATGGAGAGACGAGCATGAAAAAGAAGGATGATCTTCCAGCATTAGGAGAAAGCAACTGGCCGTGATAGAGGGCAGAGATCTTGAGACCAATCAGAGTGTTCTTCTAGCCTTCCTCCTTCTGGCATTGTGGCTGGCCCTTCTGTCAGACATCATGGCCCAGTTCCACGCCAAGGGTTTCCTACCAAGAGGCAGAAATGATTTTCTAATCAGCTCCTGTCTTTCTCCCTATCCTAATTTCTCTTTTTCAATACTTTGCCTTCACCCACACTATCTAAGATATATCTGTCATTACTCATCGACGCCATGAATTCCTCTCCAGCTGTTCTCAACACACACATATTAGGAAGTGTGTAAATCCAGGTCTTTGGTTGAATCAAGGTCATCGCTGGGTTTGATTCATCTAGCAGAATATATTTAAAGATATTTAATCAAGAAAGTTCCAGCTTAGAATTTAAACTGCAAAAGGACAACAGAGTTGGCAGTCATCATGGAGGATTGAACTCCAGGGTGACCTGGAAACACTGCTGAAGAAAACAGGGCTGCTTTCTGGAGCCTTTCTGGAGGAAATCGCCTTTCCTATGGCTCCAGTTCCATGAGGCTGGCAGTAACCTAGAGGCATGCAGTTCTGGAAACAGGTATGAACTTTTCGTTGGTCTCATGAGTGTTTGTTCAAGTGAAAGAGTGGAAAATGGTTTTCTGTCTTTTGCCTTGTCTGATTGTGCCTTGGCCCTATAATTTCCTAGCTCCTACTTTTCTGTCCTTTTCAAGCTATGTGTAGTATGAATGAATACAGTGAACTTACATTAATTAAATGAGTATAGCTTGACTAAACATAGCGAACACATATTTATAAATATCAAATGCCCCTTTTTCCATCTCTTCCTCCTCTCAAAGGATAATTCTTCAGTCTTGTGGCTATTAATGTTTCTAAAAAGGAGTAGATACACGGCTTAGAACTGTTACATGCCTGGTTATTTAGAAAGACCTCCCTCTCTTACTAATTACTTTGAACTTGAAGACTTCCTAATTTATCTGTAATGAGATTCATATTTTCTTCTTAGACGCAGAGGAGAAAAGAAATAGAGTGCCATATGAAAATATACTAATCTTAAGACTTTGAAGTGTCACAGTGGAGCCATTTGTGTCAAACAACAGCTTTGGTGATGTTGTCTGCCTTCCATACGCTCTGATATCTTTGGATCATCATAGAGGTTCACAACAATCTCAAATGTACAAAAATAACATCACAAGGATATGATATCTCCAAATTGTACTTCCCAAGGCTGCTAGTATTTAATTGAATATTCCTCCTCTTGCACCTACTTGCTTAGTGCCTGTGTTTTGCCTTTGGCCTCAACTTCTGTGGTTTTAGTTTCTAAGTAGGCTTCATTTTCAGTGTTTTGGCAAAGTCAACTGCATGTAGGTGGTTCTTGCTTAATTTAGGCATAGCTTGGTGACCTATAGTTTATTATACTAGACTTTTGGTTTTCTTCTCTTTCTTTTTCTCTGTCTTATCTCTTTAGCGTACCAGACATATGTGATTGCATTTTTCGGCGTGTTTTATCTGAGATTTGTAGAGCTGATTGTTTAGCTCATCCCTTTAACTCAGAAACACTTGGCTCAGACCAAACAGGAAGGCTAACTTCTTCACTATTGAAAGTCTTCTTGGAAGAAAATTACAAAACCCTCTTTGATATCCATTCCAAGGGTTGAGTAACTTTGCTGTCAGCCATTTGCCTGACCAAACCGCTTACCTTATTAGAGTTTTAGGGGAGATGGAAAAATCATGACACAAGATCCTAGATACAGTAATGTATTATCTGTCAAACTTTGAGCATCATAACTGAGCTTTTTTATTTCCGTACTAGATGGTTATATTAGGACTTAATTTAAATGATTAACTCCAACTTTTCTCAAAACCTAATTTTTAAAAGATAATGCATAATTTCTTCTGCTTGGAATGTGTTTCTTGTAACACATAGAACATTTCAAGTGCAAGTATAATTATAAACATCAGTAATAGCAAGATTCGAGTGTGATAGTGAGGTACTTCCTAAACATTTAACACTAAACTCTTCTTAATAAATATTAATTCAGATTGGTTTTATTTTTAAATAGTTAAAAAAAATTATATATAGAACAAAAGGCAAAGTAGAGAAAATTCTTTCTCCCACTCCTGATCTTAGTTCCCAAACTCCCGTTCTCCAATGCAATCAAACTTACGAGTTTTCTTGATATATTCTTTCAGGGATATTCTATGAGTATACGACATGTAGTTATAACAACATCCTTCTCCTCTTCCTCCTGGTCTTCCTTCCCATCCTCCTTTTCGACACAAACATCAACACATTCTTCCACATCTTACTTTTTTTCCCACTTAAAATGTCTTAGGGACTATTTCATGTAAGAATGTAAAGGTCTACTTTATTCTTTCTAATGGCCACATAATATTTCTTTTTATGAGGATATCATAATTTAAGTCAGCACCCTACTGCTATACATGTAGGTTTTGCTTAGGTTTTTATGACCACAAAAGGTAATAAAATACATATTTTTGTTTGTTAGTTTTTGCATACATGTACAAAAATTTATATTGAATAAATCCCTAAAAGTGGAATTGATGAGTCAAGAGATGAGTACGTTATAAATATTGATAGATATTCCCAAACTGCACTCCAAAGAGGTCGTACAAATTCACATTCCTACCAGCAATATATGAGTATTTGTTTCTCCTCACCCTTGCAACACACCTTATATTACCCAACTTTTCATTTTCTTAAAATAGCTTTTAAAATGTTACTGTCACATATTGAAATGAGAACTCATTACCCATAGATCTTTTCTTTCTATTCTTTTAATTCCTCAAGTATATGTATGGACAATTGTCATTCAAACTTTGGTGACCACTTATAGCACAAATCTTTTAATAGAAATCTGCTATAGCAGCATTTTATGTTAACCTTTTTTTCAGTAAACAGAGATACCATAGAAAAATGGCAATACATTATAGTAATTTCGTACTATTTCTCTCCTATATTACTGTTACTCTTTGTTGAAATCTCAGCAGAGAGAGACATTTCAGTGCAATTACAAAGAGCAAGGAGGACTCTGGAGCCAAATAGCTTGGGGTTCAACCCTTGAGTGTACCACTTCTGAGCTATGTGTCTTTGGACAAGTTACTGCAATTCTTAGTTTCCTCAATTGTAAAATTAAGATAATTATAGTAACTGCTTCTTTGTGTAAGGACACAACCTGGCACATAGTACATGCTAAATAGAAGATGATGATGATGATGACGACGACGACTATCATAGTATCTCAATTGAAAAGATGCTTTTTTGAGAATTGCACTTGTTCCAAAATGGATAGCCATATATTCTTTAAAAAATAATTTTAAGTAGCTTAATAGATGCCTATGAAATGATCATTTCTATTTTCTCTGGCCAATTACCCAGGGAATAATAAACTCTCTTCCAAGGCTATCAGAGTTACATTGGATTCTACATCAGTAGCATTACTAATAAGACTTTCGATGATATTAAAAAGATTTCAATAAAGATCAACAGTTATATAGGAGATAAACCACACAAAATTGCTATCTTTAGTTCATGTCAGGATTTTTTCCCCCTTAGTGCATTATGTTAAATGCTTGATGTTAAGCCAGAATGAATGAAAATATTTTAACTTCACAAGTTCTTTGTTTTTGGGACCCTGTTATCATTTTAATCAAAGTTTAATAGTGTTCTATAATGTAAATATTATTTTTAAAATGCACGGATCTGATTAGATGATACTGTCATATTTGTGACTTTAATATCCACTATTAATAATATCAACTTTATATAACCAACCATGAGCTAAAACTAGAGTCAGAAAGTTAAGAGTTTTGCAGCAGTGGAATAGATTTCCAGCTAGAAACATTGCTGTCTGTTCTTCTTCCTTGGCACACTTCTGTTTATGGCTTTAAGAGTCACAAAGTTCATGCAGACCACCATGGTGAAAAAGGAAGACTAGTTCACCAAGCAAAAAAAGAGCAGTCCTCTCAGGAGGTCTTTCATTTTGGTTTAAATCAGTTTGTCGAAACATAGCACGATGAGGCAATGTGGTAAGAGATTCACACCTGGCCCTTTGGGTCATTCAAATTACACATACATTAATGGGCTGCTGGCTCAGTCCCTATAAGATCATACTTCATACCCAGAAAAGTAGAAAATTAGTGATCGTTTACAGTGGAACTACAGTACCATCCATCCCCAACTTCTAGGAATGTCTTTTGAGAGCAGGTTGAAAAAGACATTAACAGAAGAAGAAACTTCTCCTTCAGTGCCTTTAGCTAAAGACACTTTTTCTGTGATTTCAAAACGGTCCCTGGGTTCTAGGATGAAATGCATTACCTCTTGCTTCTCTTATGTACAGGGAGCTCCAAGTGTGGAAAAGTGCACTCAGGATGGTACTTTAACATTTTTAATTGATATGAAATTTAGAAAGGATAAAGGGATTGGGATCTAGCATCTAATTAAAAGGTAACTGGGATATGAGCTTGTGGCATTAAATTATAAATAAGTGGCTTCCAAAGGACAGTGTACTTTGTTTCATCAAAGGAAAAGCAGGGGAAAAAGCAAAGAAGGAGAAAATTGACTTAAGTTAGAAGCATAAGCCTTCGCAAGGTTGTCTTAGTCCATTTGTGTTGCTATAACAGAATATCTGAGGCCGGGTAATTTCCAGAGAAAAGAGGTTATTTGACCCATAATTCTGGTGGCTGAAAGGTTCAAGATTTGGCAGCTGCATCTGGTGAGGTCCTCAGGTTGCCTCCCCTGATGGGAGATAGTGGAACGGAAGCCAGTGTGTGCAAAGAGATCACATGGAGAGGAAGTATGAGAGAGAAACTAGGGAGGATCCTTTTTAACAATCCACTCCAGTGGGAACTACGGCATTCCCATGCAGGAGAACAAGAACTCACTCACCCCTGCAGGAGGGCATTAATCTATTCATGAGGGACCTGTCACCATGACCCAAACACCTGCCAATATCACCACGTAGGGGATCAAATTTCAACATGCTTTTTGGTGAGAACAAACCATACTGAACTATAGCAAGATTTATCAATATAAACAAAGTTAATGGAGCTGCCAAATTTTAGGAAAGAGTGCTAAATAAAGGAATGAAATTTCTCTAACCAAACATCTTAAAAATAGGCAAAAGACTTGCCAATTTAGGAATGTTCTGTTGTGAACTATTTGGCAAGAGAGGCAGTATATAGACATACAGACTCATAGAAAAAACTGTTTATCAATCACAATTCCAACTATGGTACTTTGTCATATAAAATGTATGTAGTTTGGACATACCAAGTAAAGTTAGTGTACCTAGTTTAGTTTTCTCTCTCCATATATACATATATACGTGTGTGTGTGTGCATGTGTGTGTGTGTGTGTGTGTGTGTGTGTGTGTATATATATATATATGAGAGAGAATGAGAATCTTATGCAAGTACAACCTAAAATTTTTACACTAATATCTGCCACTGTAGTATTTCTATGATCTGAAGCTCCTTGGATATAATATGTGCCCAATAGTCATTAAGTAAATCAGATAATAAATTACATCCATTCCTCTACCTTAATTTATTGTTTATACAAGTATTCTCAGGAATCAACATGAGAGGTAGAAGCCTGAAAATTATAACTTTTTGTCTTTCGTCATTCTAAAAGGAAGCAAATTAACTAAAGAGTGAATTTGTCCTTTTATTACTAATAATCTAAAAGAATGTATATTACTTTCTCTGTAAAACAAGATATTGCAGACAAGATAAAGATTTTCACGAAGTCCGATTTGGCCAGGTTTTGGTTAGAAGTAAGGAAAATTTCATGTAGGAAGATAACTATGTATTTGTAAATAGTGCGTGTTGTCACTCTTCCTCATTCTTCCTTTACTTATTCCATGAATGTTCACTGAAAGTTAACAGGGTTCCAATGTTAAATGTCAGTTTTAGGGATTTATACTGTGGATTTTCAAGGAAAATGGAGAAAAAATTCTCATAGACTGGGCAGCTTCTTCCCTCCACCCTGCCCTTCCTTTTTTTTTTTTTTGGGGGGGGGGGTCATTTCCTGTTTCTTTTTAGAAAAATTGGACCTCAGATGCACATATGTCTAAAATCCAGATGACTCTTCATAGGTTTTGTTCAGGGCTGATTCAACATTCAATTCAACATCATGGTTTTCTTTTTCAAAATGTATGTGTATATATGCATACACAAAGGGTACAATGCGCACCCTCCGAGAGATGGACACGCTTGGGACTGGGACTTGGGGGGAAGGGGGGGCAAGGGCATCATACGTAACCTAAACACCTGTACCCCTATAAACAACAAACAATAAAAAAAATGTATGTGTAGGTATATTTCTCATGTTGGTGCCCTGAACAATGGTCCACTTAACCGGGTATTTTTCTTGATTTTTGTTTTGTTTTGTTTTGACTTGCCTTCCATCATCTGACCACCTGCTTGGAGCCATGCACACTGTGTCTGCTCCCCTGTCAACAGCTGATATTTCAAGCACTATAATTTTGAGTAAAAATGCTGTTTCTGGTTTTCCTTCTACCCTCTGAAGATTTCTTTATGTAACCCAATTCATTTTATTTGTCTAATTTCTATAGTCAGATGTGCAAAGTGACACATTCAGTAATATATTCGGCCCTTCATTCTGCAGCTATGGATTCGACCAATTGGGAATCGAAAATATTTAAAAAAAATTTAAAAAGGCAATGCAACAATAAAAAATAATACAAATAAAAACACAAGATAACTATTAGCATTTATTTTGTGTTAGGTACATAAGCAATCTAGAGATGATTTAAAGTATACAGGAGGATGTGTGTAGTTTACAAGAAAATACTACGGTACACCATTCTATATAAAGCACTTGGGCATCCATGAATTTTGGTATCCACAAGGGTCCAGGAACCAGTTCCCCAAGGATGCTAAGTATTAGTTAGGATGTATTAGTTTTTGGCATAGTTTATACTTTGAAAATTAGACTATATTAAAATACATTAAGATGGAGACCAGGTCTGAGAAATCTCTAAGCAGACAAAGCCAGTCAGGCCTCATAAGTAACTTTAACCTTGCTTGATTTGCAAATATGAGCAAAATTTAACTTGAGCTATTATAAATCCCTGTATTAAAGAGAAACATAAGCACAACCAATCAGAAGCAGCCAACAAACTTATAATTATGTAACTAGGGACTTTCCAATGAGATAGATCAAATAAGGCAATAATACTGTTATACAACTATAAAAATCAAGTATTTTCTTTGCTTTACTTCCGTGTTTGTCCCATGAAAGCCTCCACCTGTATTCCCTTGGTGGGGTTCCTGAATCACTTCACATTTGGGGCTGCCCAACTCATGAATCACTGTTAAATAACTCTTTGAAAGTTGTATTGTGTCTCAGTTTTAACCTTTTAACAGTTGGCCTCGGTGAGATATAGCATGTACAGTGACCATTTGGCAAGCTCACATTATGACCAAACTTTCCATCTTATTTGCTAACAAGATAAATATATCAATGGATGTATTTTTGATATATTAATGTTATTAAGTAGATTATTAAGTATGAAATGTCCAATTTCCTTAAGTACTAAATTTGACAGTTGATATCTCTGATGTTCCACTTTGACACTTCTTGTTTATTTTTATTGTGAAGGTACATCCTCAGTCTTCCAAATGCATGTGTTGGCTTATGATCATCTTTCAATTATTTTTAGAGCAATTTTTGTGTAACCATGGATAAGACAAAAATTTGTGTTTTTTTCAAATTTGAGTTCCATTGTGGAAGCAATGCAGTGCAGACAGCTCAAAATAGCAATGAAGTGTTTGGGAAGGATGTGGCTAATGAACTCACAGTATGTCAATAGTTCGAGAAGTTCCATTCTGTTGATTTTAATTTTGAAAATTAGCCACGTGGGCGACTGGAGACCAAGGTGGATAATGATGAGCTGAAAGATGTAATGAAAGAAAATCCATCTCAACCTATGCGTGAATTAGCAGCAAGGTTTGACATTACTATTCCAGTAATATTGGACCATTTGAAACAAGTCAGCAAGATAAAGAAGCTGGATAGATGGGTTCTGCATGAACTAAATGAGCGTCAGAAGAGAAATCGTCTCAAAGCTTGCCTTTCTTTGCTGTCATGACATAAAGGCGAGGTATTCCTACACTCTGTTGTTATGTGTGATAAAAAATGGATTCCTTTTGACAATTTCAAGTGTTTAGCACAATGGTTGGATAAAGATGAAGTGCTGAAAAACAGTCCAAAACCAAATATTCATCCAAAAAAGCTAATGATGTCTGTTTGGTGGTCCAGCACTGGTATTGTCCACTACTACTTCATGAAACCCGATCTGTCCATTACAGCAGATGTCTACTGCACCCAGTTGGATGAAATAATGAGGATGCTTGTGATTAAGAAGCTGAGATTGGTCAATAGAGACAGGCCAGGCCTCTTGCAAGACAACCCTTGACCACATGTCACACAAGCAACACTGCTCAAACTGCAGGAGCTGGATTTGGAAATTCTCTGTCATCCCATATTCAGCAGACCTTTCACCAACTGACTACCATTTCTTCCAGGCTTTGGACCACTTCTTGCAAGAAAAAATATTAAATTCTCAACAAGCTGTGGAAAATGTCTTTCATGATTTCATCACCACTTGTTCTCCAGGCTTCTTCACTGCTGGTATAAAAAAGCTGCCTACCGTTAAGATGGCAAACTGTGTCAATAGTTTATGTGCATACTTTGATCAATAGGAATGCATCTTGTTCGAGACATAATAAACCATACTTTTGATTCGAAATCAGACATTTCATACTTAATGACCTAATATGTCCCTTTCATTATGCCTAATGTATAAAAATTATATGTATAAATATATGTATAAATTACAGCAGTTTTCACCCATATCTTATAAAAGAGAAGATTTTAATTTGAATTCTATAGTTTCTGGAACAATTAGCCACAAAGTGGAAGTCTGCTTACTGATTGAGAGCCTCTCAGCAAACAGTTTTCAATTTTAGAATCAATTTTGGGAAGAAAACTCAGACTGTGGTATGTTCCTTCTGAAAGAAATGGAGTAATTTCTTTCAGTCAATGGCTGTTCCATTGACTAAGTGACTAGAGTCACATAACTTTTAAACTCTGATTAATTAGAAGTTAGGTAAATAAGTCTTAGCAGAATTAATACATTTCCTTCTCAATATGAAGCTGCTTCAGAGCAAATCAGATTGTATAATATCTGTACGCAAAATCACTGTGCTGTCATCCCCAGAGCCTGTGCCCACCCTCTGTCAGTGGCAGCGTTCTTAATGGCTACTGGAAGGGACCCCATTAGGAAATGGGAAACAAGAGAGCGTGTCAGGGGGTGCAAGCTAGAGGTGTGGTGTTTAGTTGTTATAATCTAAGTATCCATCTTTCTGAATGGCTGAAGTTATATTGAAGTCAAAAAATGTTAAAGTCCACATGTGTTCCAAAGCAGAGGCAAAATGTAATAGCGATCACGTCCTCTGACACAAAATCTTTGAGTGGTTATGAGCTCAGGATCCTTCAGCAGGCATGTTGGGACGCATTTTTTAATATCAACATATTACAAATGGGGAAACTAAGGCTTGTGGAAACCAAGCACCTGGCATGATGTCTCAAGGTAATTAATGGCAGGCTTGAGTCTTTATAAATTTAGTTTTCTGATTCTTCATCAAATGAGTCTTTTGTCACACAAATCAAGCTGTCTTTTAATGAAGACATAGGGCATTTTTTTCTTCAGAATTAGTAAAAGGAAAAATAAAAACCACTGCAAAGGCACTAAGTTAGAATATTATGACTTCAACTCTCAGATGTAGATGAACAGCAATAGGAATGGAATGAAATTTAGTTCTGAAATCTGCGAGATGACAGAGAGATGAAACTGGCATTATCCATAACTGTGGGCAAGATAAAAACAAAAGCAATAAACAGAGGGCCACTAGTTTATTCAAGAGATAACAAAAAGTAAGAAAATCAGAAACACAAAAGCTGGAGGGAAGAAGGCCCGCTGATTTCCTGTGAGTGGTTTTCCTGTGGCAGTCAGGAAGCACTTTCCTTCCCTCCCTCCCCAGAACTGAGGGGAGGGAGCTGTCCCACTGACCCCAGTGGGGATGCCCCCGGGAGTGAGTGTGAGAGCAGCAGAGACAGAAAGCGTGGAGAAGCAGAAGCAGTGGATGGCAATGACAGGTGTGCCAGGTAGAAAAAACGACAAAGACAAAGGAGCGCAAAAGTATTCACAGTGGAGCAGCATATGAGTCGTGTGTTTTATCACACCGGGAAAATCCTGTACTTTTCCCTAATGGAGAAAAATAGAATACAGATGAAGATGGATAAAGAAAATATGATAAAATACAAAAAGTATGAAAATATAAAGAAAATATAAAAATGGATAAAGAAAATATGATGAAGCCATTGGCCTAGTTATGTCTGGCTAGAGAAGAGTTGCCATCTCCGTATGAGAAGAAATGGGTAGTTGAAATTAAACTCAGACTGCATAGGTATACCCGTCAACAGTGGAAATGTTTAATTTAACTGTTCAATTCACATTGTTATTGACAAACTCCTTTGGCTAATGGAACCAATTTTATGAACTTTCTGATTGTCAGAAATAGAAAAGCTAGCTATTGTATCAGCCTGATGACTAGTTAAGTGCCCAGGTACTTATCCATGACTTGGCTTAACCACACTCCTTCATACCCGATAGAAAACACAGACAGGTGGGAATCTCATGATTCACATATCAAAGGCATAAAAATTGAACACTAGTGAAGCGACTGCCTCATTCTTTCCCCTCTTCAAATTTTTCCTGCACCCTTTTCCTCCTTTGTCACAGCAAAAATGGATGCTACTAAGTCCATACGCAAGGATATTTACAATAAAAGTTTGACAGTCTTTGTTATTATTATATAAAGTACTTAGACTTCCCAGATGGCTACTAACTACAGTAAAAATAACAGCAAACAATGATTGGGTGTTTTCTGCATGTCAGGAATGGGATGAGTTTGCTCACATTATCTTGTTTAATCTCCACTGTAGTCTTATAAGGTAGTGTTGTTATCCTCCTTTTGGAAATGAAACTGAGTCATATGAAATGCTTTGCCTGGCCTCAGATTCAGTCTGTTTTGTTCCAAATCCTCTACTCACCACCACTGCACATACCGCCTCTGCTGTTTGGACGCTGAAGTGTTGATGCTTAAATGGACAAAATCCATCACTCTGGGACATGTGCCGATGGTCCCCGTGTAGGAGGTCACTTGTAGTCATTTATAAATTCTATTTCTTTAGGTAATCTTTCTGGAACCTTGACCTTTCCAGAGTCAGGCTTCCTCAGCTCGATAGGTTTATTAATGTCCCATCCTTATTTATGACTAGTCTCTAAGGCACTGTCTATTTCTGTGACTGAAAGGTACTTGGCATTTAGGGATGCATAGAAGATGAATTAGGAATTATCCTACAGGCATAGAGACAACTAAGAAGAGGATAACATTAGAATGCCATAATTTAATGTATCTTTATCACTGCTGAGTCACTTTCCACACTCCCAAAGCTCGCTGGCCTCCTTGGTAATGTCGATGCTCCCGGTCTCTTGTCTCTTTCTGTTACACTCAAGTGCTCTGGTTTAGCCAATAGTCTGTGGCTGCCCCAGTTCCCCAAGCTCTCCCACAGCTCTGTTCCTGTGCCCATGCTTTAGTGCACGCACTGTAGACCATTCTTTGTATCTGCCTCATCAGCTGCTCAGCCTACATGACAGCTCAGGGGCTGCCAAATACATCACACCTTCTGTTGACCCCAGGCAGGTCTAGGTTTGTCCACCTCTAAGGTCTCATAGCACCCTATAGAACTCTCATCACAGTTATATTGTTTTATTTGCTTATATGTGTGTCTCTGGAACCAATCTCTGGGCTCCTCACAGTTGGGGAAAATGTACTATTCATCATTGTATCTTCACTGTCTGTCACAGTACCAATCATAGAGTAGGCATTCATGCACATTTATTGAATTAATTAATAGTTATAAGCTTAATGACTTGAAACTTTGGGCCACAGGAGAAATCTGTGTGGATAAATACACATTTCTTAGTAAGAAGAAAATTATTCCATGCTTACAAAGAAGGAAATATCGTCAGATCAGATGAAAGAAACCATAGATTACCATGATTAGGACATTTGTCCAACTCCTGAAAAGAAATATGTTTTTAGAAATCCTTACTAAATACTACTATGTTAGAAGGTTAAATTTAAATATGAGGAAATGTGTTTTCAAAACAATCTTATCCATCTTTCACCTAAATGGTGATTGTTCAAAGAGATATTTAAGGCACAAATCACTTTTGTGCAGTATTGTGTCCATGTCAAATTATAGGTTTTATGTCTTAGGCACCCTGGATAGAAATCTATACTCATTCCTGTATTATTTTTATAGGCCTCTGTAAGCTTCGAACTGATCCTTAAAGAGAATAAAGGTGACTCAGAGCAGAAAAATAAAATGAAAACAAACAACAACAACATGGATAGCAACATTGCATGGTCAAAAGAATAGAACTATCAGTCCAGTTAAACCTGCTCTGCTACTAATTAGATTTTGGACCTAAGGCGATTTCTCTGAGCCATCATTATTAGTAGTAATAACTATAATATCATTTGATAAAGAGGAAAAATATCTCGGCAGTATAGTTAGCAATCATGTGTTTTCCATCCTAGCATTTAAACAGGCACCAAAAACCATGGATGCTTTTATAGCCCCTGTGTCTGACAGCTTGAATTGATCATTGAACATTTGAATGTGTAGCAATAGAAACATCAGTTTTTTCCAGGCCTCCTGGGCACTTGTCTGACCTTTCTGATTTGTCAAAGGGAATTGCTGCTTTTGTAAAAGGTTTCACAGGAGACAGGACAGGAATCAGTGTTGGATGAAGCTGAGTGTGCCCAAGATAATTTCCAAGGTTTTATTGGAGGAGTTTTGTGGCAGTGGTTTAGGATCTCATGTGAAATGAATTCAAGGCTTTTTGTTTCACTCCAAATAAGGTCACATTATTAAGAGTGAGGATCCTCTTCTACCAAAGTCACAGAGACCAACCATACAGTTCAGTACCAGAGAGGTTAAGCTATCCCTGATAAAGTTGGGTAGGATGAGTGACATGCATGTTTCTATTTTCCTATGTTGAGATATATGCAGAAGGAACTAAAACAACATAGAAAATATTATAACATTGGCCAACATTTAATGAGCGCTTACTTTGTGCCAGGTAATATTTTCAGTTGTTACATATGTTATATCCTTTAACCCTCAAAAAGATTATATTCAGTAGGCACGACAATCTACAGAATTCATAGAGCCTGGGACAAAATGAAAATGTGAGCCCCTTGTTCAAAAGGCAAAATAAAAGCTTTTACTTTTCTTTTAGCTTCTTTCTCAAAATTTTAATGTATGTTTAATACTGCATTCTGTAAATCCCTAATTGTGCCTGTATGCGTTCCCTCATGGCCAAAGATAAATTTTGAATCCTATGAACTGTTCTTTCCATAAAGCTTTGAACAATGGCATAAAACAACCCATTGCATTTTCCTGGCCAATGGATGTCAATATTTAAGAGACTGAAGTCTATGACTAGTGTAATCTTGCTAGTAAAAATCAGTTCTCCTTGAGTGAGTGTGATCTTCAATAGTCATCTGTGCCTGTGTCAGGATATCCTCCCTTCTTCCTGAGGATTATCTTCCTCTGGTGCCCAGTTACGAGTGCAAAGTCAAACTCCTTGTCCATTTTTGCTAAACCTTAGCCTTCAAGGGTCTAAATTGCCATTTCATCTCTCTAGTGGATCAGCAACTAGAAAACAGAATTTGAACATTATCACTCTAATGCACCATTGCTGCAGAAATCCTTTGGGCTAAGAAAAAAGAGGAACATTCCAGGAATAATTGCCCATTCACCTTCTTTAGAACAATGCTATCCAAAGACTTAGCTTCTGATTTGTTATTTTGTAGTCACCTTTTCCTAATCTAAAGGTCAGTCAAATAAATACCCTTTAAAGGGAATGTATGATGGGAAGAGTTGCATCCCATCAGAATATTTTAAAGGAAAAGCTCTGTCCTAAGAAACAAATTTTACAGAATGTTTGGAACAGAATAAGAGCAAATTGGCTGCAAGTTAATAAGTGAAAGTGAAACACTTGCTGAGGCCATAATAACTGTCATTCCTGAGGGCTGGCAGGCCATGCCATTTTTCAATGTCTTGCTGGAAAGAATAATTTGTGTAGGCCTCCACTGAGCAGCTGTACTGGCTTGCCTTGTCCCTGCCTTCCTTCTGATTTGGGGCACCACAGTGGGAGCTGACATGCTGAGCTATTTAGCTGTCTCAGCCTCATGGCCAGCTCTTACTCAAAATAATGTCAGAAGAAAATGACAACGTTCCTTCAGGGAAAACTGAGCTAGACCTCATGTAGTATTTGTATTCATGGAAGAACATTTTCATGTACTTACAGAATACTTTGTTCTGTGTAGCAACATACTTAGTCCTATCTGATTTTATTGTCACCACCTTCGAAGGCACATATCCACTCTCCTATGGCTTGGTAATGTCCTTCTGTTGAAATTGATTTGTACCAAGTAACTGGTTTACTTGGCCCCTCTGCAACCCAGGGTGTTGGTTCGTGTCACAGTTACCCGCAGGCAGCAAGTGTTTACTGATGAGGATTTCATCACCTTTTTATGTGATTACATGTTGGTTTAGCTTTCTCTTCTAAATTACCACTTAGTTTATTGTTCAATTATTATTGATCCAAGTGCTAGCAGTGAGTAATTCTATTGATGGCAAGATATGTGTGTGGGAGGCAGGTTAACTTTCAAATGCACTCTCTTTTGGAGAGAATGTTGCTTCAAGTGACAATAATGAAGCTCTTAGTTATATTTATCTCACACATGAGAGCCATTAGCATTGAATAAACTTTATCTCCAAATATTTCCATTAAGAATTGGAGATGTGGTGGTCCTTTAAAGAGTCTATATAGGGCTTGGCTAACTTTTTCTGTAAATAGCCAGACAGTAAATATTTTAGGCTTGAAAGCCATATGGTCTCTGCCACAACTACTCACTTATGCCCTTGTAGCACAAAAACGGCCATAGATTATACGTAAACAGATGGGTAAGGCTGAGTTCCAGTAAAACTTTCTTTAGTAAAATAAGTGGTAGGTCAGATTTTGCCCAAGGGCCATAGTTTGCTAATCCTTGTACTAGGACTATCACAAAGGTACATTTGTAGAAATTATGTTTGGAAAGCAGACTAAACTACCCAATAGGCACATGTAAGTTTGCAGAATTGTTCATTTAAAGCAATTTTTTTTCTAGGTGCTGGTAATGAAGGGCTGAATAAAACCAACACAGTCCTACTCTTTATGAGGTTTGTGTTCTATTTGAGATGTTCGTGACTGTATGAGCACATAAATAAGTTCATATAATGTCAAGTGCAATGAATAAAATTAAACAAGGTGAAATAAATGCTTGGAAGTTGGAGGAAGTACAAGTTTAGATAGGACTATCTCAGAAGCCTTTCTGGGAAAATGATATTTGAGCTTTGGACATTGGTACTTGAATGATGACAAGGATCCAGTCTTGGAAGGTTTGGGGAAAAGTATTGTGTGCAGAGGCATTCACCAAAGTTAAAGGCTTATGGAGGGACTGACTTGGTGCGTTTGAGGGATAAGAAGACACTGGGGTATTTGAAAGGGAAAGGACTGTTCATCTCTATCTTGAACTGTCCCCATTAGACTGATGTATCATCACGATTTTGAGTAAATTAAGGAATTCTTGTTCTGACTCACAAGCATCTTTTGTTTTGTTCTTGGTTGTTCACCTGAGGAGGCAAATTCACAGGTATCTGCAGTGTTTAATGTCAAAATATAATTTTCACAAATTCTAATCCACTGTTATTCGACCAGAAGCAAGCCAGTGTTTCAGTTGAGGGATGGTTAAGTCACTGTTTAAATCGTATTTAAAGAATTGATGAGACCAGTATATTAGAGGTAAAAGTTGTGGGGTTAAGAAAGCCATGTATCAGATCCATAGGTCTAATCATCTGAGCAATAGGATTCCACAATAGTCATCTTCAATTGCTAAATTGGGTGAAATAGCTAAACCATTAGTTTCACTGTGGAGGTCTAGGAGACCAAACCCATCAGTCGGTTAAATAGTATATGTAGACTGGGAAGAAACCTATCTTACCCTAAAAGAATCTACTCATTTTTTTTTTTCAGAAAATATTGCATATGGTCTTATATTAGATGGTAATTTTCTGAAGCTTTTGAAATAAAATTATTTTAAATCCTTTGTTGTTTGAGGTTGTGAAAACCCTAAGCTACAGAGAATTGCCTGTATCTAAATAAAACACCCTGAGTTAATTTGACTCAAAAATCAAGTCCTTTGCCTCAATTAAGTAGAATGTGAAGAAATGGTTCTAACAGAATTAAGTTCAGCTCAGGGAAATTAGAGTGTTTTGCCTTGAAAGACAAGTTAGTTTTCTAGGCAATGGTATTTGGTAACAATGCTTCAGATGAATGCTGAAGAATTTTGTGCTCTGTTAAGAATTGCTGGAAGAGACTAAAACACTATGAAGAAGTAACCTGTTACAGTTTCAGATAGCCAGAGGGGTAAATCTGCCTGAATTAATGAAAGAATAATAATGGATGTTTTAAAAAGTAAAATTGCTTTCAAATACATTTCATAACAGGACCAAGATGTATATGTGTACATGTGTATGTTATTTAACTCCATCATAATAAGTGATCCCAGAGAATATATAAGCCTGATTTATCATTGCCATATTAGTTGATTAAAATAAAATATTTCTTCTGAGTTACTAAGATAGGTTTCTTCCTAGTATGCTTAAAATATTTTATTTTTATAAACAAGGTAAATAAGCTTGGCAAACTGGTTTAATAATTTGCTTCTCATAATCATTCTTTACAGATACTATAAAGCTACTTGTCAGCCTAGGCTGTTACAGATTCCAAATTTGTGTTTAATTCTGAATTAATAAAGTTTTATCAAAGATAAAAGTCTAAATGCAGTATTGCTGCTAACATAATATAGGATTTCCAAAAGTTTAGTTGGTCAGGACAATGAAGAGTAAGACATTATATTGTGTAACATGGAACTATTTTTCTACCTTGTTTTATCATAAGATATTATGGGGATTTCTTTAAATTCTAAATTGGGATTGGTATACCCACTTTTTCCTGGTGTTTACTATGTGTAAGTAATACAATGCCACTGGCCTAGGAGCATTAAAGAAAATTATTTCACAATAAAACAGTATTTAGTGACTCCGTTTATGTTTTTCCATTTTCCAAGAAGATACGATGAATTCCTTTAAGCATCCTCAATCTCTTTCCTAGGAGTAGGCAGCAGCAAATGTTATAAAGGGAAAGTTCTTGAAACATGGATCTTAATCACATCTAGTGCCATATCCATCAAAGTTTCCATTTTACATGCCCCATTCAACTGTGTTCATCGGAACAGTGAAATAATGCTACTTTAGATGTCTATTGAAGTTTTATTGAATATCATCAAATGCTTAGCAAAAATTTAAAACATTTCACATATTCTTACAACCAGGAGTTGTACATTGAAAAATATTTCTTGGTTTGGGAACTTAAGAAATGAAAAAAGAGAGAAATACATCTTGGTATGTCATGGAAGTACAGTAAGCTGATTACTAAGTGGCGTACTACATTCTTATAGAACAAGATGGTAGAAATATTATTTTTCCATTAAACTATTTTCAAAACCAAGGCCGTGTGACTAACTCTTGTTGTTTAATCTGGTAATGAAGGTTGGACTTGTGATTTCCAAACTATATATAGCATGTAGGTATCAGAAAATTGTTTAAGTAAACCACAATTCTCATTGAAAAAGTATAGGATAATAGTAATCTCACATATTTGAAATTTTAGCAGAGTTTTCGTGGGTACATAGTATCTGTTGCTCTATTTCCTGAAAATTCCTGTGGCTTGGAATGTCAGAGCCATCACAATTCACTTTCTCTATTGCTTTAGTAATAGTGACCAAAACCAATGTAATTACAATCACTTAAGTAGGTAAAATTGTTCTGTCTCATTCTTTGCCTTTGTTCAGAATCACATATGAAATTGCTTTTCTACAAGATGCCTTTCTACTTCCCTGGGTCTTGAAATCAGAAATTCTTTCAAAAATACATATTTTAGAAAATAAACTCAAAGGAAGTTTAGCTTTGTCTCCTGGATCAAAAATGGTTACCAAGTTTTCCGGTTCCATATAATTACGCCTGTCAAACATTTACTGATGGCTACTTCATGAAGTCCATATAAGGTGTTGACACAATCTACCAGTCTGTTTAGTTGTTCTTGCCAAGCAAAGATGCTCATTCCAGATTCCAGGTGTTACTACTTTATTGGATGTTTTACTCTACAAGGAGGCAGCCATTCATGAAGAACAACTGTAATTACACAGCATTCAGGTATTTCATAATTAAACTAACAGCAGATTATAAGATGGCACATGGCATGAGATTTTGCAACTGTGTTAAGCAGGAAATGAAGCCATAGCTTAGTCTTTGTACCCCTCTTGCTGTTTGCTTTGGGCAAATCCTCTCTGTGCCTTGACGTACGACAGTTGATGATACCAGCCTGCTTCTCAGTGGTATAAAAGAGAACGGTAAGAATCATGAATGCACGAAAGTGCCCAGATCTAAGGTAGGCACTCCTGTAAGCAAAAGACATCTTCTTGGACTCTTTCCCCCAGTTTTGAAAACTAATGGAACTCAGTTGTGGTTTAAATAATATGATGTCAAATATTGGGATCAGGGAAAACCGAGTATCCTTATCAATATCCCCAGGACTCAGTGATTTTAGTCCTTTAGAGGACGAATCTTGTTGTGTAGGACTTTGATGAGGAGCCCTCATGTCAGTTGGATAGTATTGATTTTGTCGAAGTGGTACCAGGCACGGTGTAAGATCAAAGAGTAGTAGGGGCATCTGCAAGTCTGGTACACATGGAACTTACAGACTAGTTTCACACATGAAACAGCTTTCTGGGGAAGAGATTAAATATTGCCCCTGAGGATTCTTAAACAAGAGGTTGGACGTGGACTTCCATGAGGCTGATGTTGCCCGTCGTCCACACTGCAGCAGAGCTGCTCAAGCTAGTAGTGTCTGTGACTCTGCTTATCTCTCCCAAATCCTCCCATTCCTATTTCTTGGTAAGTAGAGTGGCTTATTTTCAGGGCTCTTTAACAAAATTCTGTAATTAGTATGCTATAAATTGTTCAATGATCCTGGTTATCTTATTTTTCATTTTTGCCAAAGACCTCATATCTTTTGAGTGATCTCTTCCTTCAGGAGCCCTTGAAGCTCTCTGGTCTTGCTAGCCCATAAATGTCAGGAAGTCTCCAAGATTTACATCCTTGAAAAGTTTGCAGACCATTTTCATGGCCTCTTGTTGTTCTGGGGAAGCTGTAGTGTGTTCATCTACCTTTGAAGCATGGCAAAATAGACATTGCGTGGACTGAAGACTGAACATTTGGCTTTGTTCTCATACATAATTTAAGAAGTGCAAATAATTCTTTTCACTCTGCTGCTTTTCTTAGAGTACTAGTATTTTAACAAGAAAAACATCAAAGCAACTTGGTCAAGAGGGGAGAATCTTGGGTTAAGAAAACCTAGAGACTTGGAGAGAGCATGTGAAAAAGATTCAAAGTTTTTGAACTCTCAGGTAGGAGAAAGTTTTTTCGGGTGGTTAGAATGGTAGGAAGTGGTCTTCAAATCTGAAAAAATCCAAACATTTGAAAGTGCTCCAGGCACTGTGGTTAACAATTTATGTTCATTTTCTTATTTAGTCTTCTCAACAATCTTGCCAAAGAAGTATTATTTCTCTTTGAGGTGAGGAAACGTAAGGGTATTCAACAATATTCATCCAATATTTATTGCACACCCATATTTCTAAGTGCTGATAATATAACTACAAACAAAACAGCTTGTATTTTAAAGAGAATGAGGCAGGCAATTAACAAGTTGGCAAATAAGTAGCATGATGTTCCTGGGAAAATATATTATGTAGAAGGTAAGGCTAGGTAACAGATGTCAATGTGAAGGTGAACACATAGTGTGTGTTTGCAGGACAGAAAGGAAGTGTGTATGGCTGGTGAGTGAGCCAGGGGGAGAGAGGTGGGTGGTGGTAAGAAAGAGACAAGGGGCCAGGCAAAGTCTTTCTGGACAAGGCAAGAAGTTTGAATCTTATTCTAAGAGCAACAGGAAGCTTGAAGGAATGTTTTAAGTAGATGAGTAATGTGATTCAATTTACATATTCCCAACCTTCCTCCAGCAAGAGAGGTTGAATAACTTGTTCAAAGTTGGGCAGGCCCAAAGTGGAAAGATGGAGGGGTTTTAAATTGCCCACCTGGGATTCAGGCCCCTCTGCCTTCCAACCCCTTCCAGGCAAGCTGTTCTGTTTTTACTTCCCCACCAGTATTAAGAGATTGGAAAGAAGGAATGCAGACAGTGGGAGGAGAGGAAAAAGAGACCATAAAAATCTAAAGCCAAAGGTTCCATTATCTTGGGAAAACTAAGCAGGGCCATTAGTTAGTTCCAATTCCTGGGAATCTGGGGGCACCTTGCCTGTGAGTGGGGAGCCTGCCTGGCCCTTGCAGTGTTGCTCTGTAAGTCCTGTGTCCAGGTCGTGGTGAGGAGGCTCCTGTCTAAACATTCCACTGAGAGAAGCAAAGCTTCCTTTCTTAATCCTCGGGTTCAAGGAGGACCAATATAGTTGGTTCGCCTGAACTCTGTTGTTGAATTTTCTCTTCCTTCTTGCTCATAACCTGAACTATCTAGCCACAGCTGCCTCTACCAGCACACACAATGCAGTGCTGAAAACAGCAAGGCTTTGGGAGGTTCAGGAGCAAGTTGTGCATGAAGCCATTTTATGCTACCCTGCTAAATCAGGAACCCACCTACAGCATGTGGTGGTGGGGGGAAAGAGAGAGGATGCGCCTTGAGAAACCTTTTGTGTTGCAGGCTTCCCTCCCTCTCCCTCCCTCTTCCCAGCCCACCCCCAGTCCATCTGTGGTGCCTGGATTCTTTCTTATTCAGGCTATCTGTGTAAAGATGCCCCAGCCTCAATCCCATTCTCTGTATTGTGTATCGCTCTTAAATCTCTCTACTTATGTCGCTTGTTTACCAGTTCCCTTCAGCTGTCTGCTTTGTATCATATTATTGATCAGTCAATCTTGGATGGGCATCTCAGGTTGGGGGAGAGAGAACTGGGATAGGAGAGCAGTTGTAGAGAATAGCGGGGGTGGACAATCGGTTTTGATGCTTCCCAAAATAGCTCAGCCGGGGCTGCTGATAGCTCTGCCTGCAGCCACCCGGTATGGGATTTACGCACTTCACTAAGATTCTCTGCTGAGATGTATTCGACCAGCTGCTCCTGCAGTTGGTGGTAGCTGGTGGCGGAGGCAGTGGGCGGGCTACACCTTCGGAGAAGGAATTGGAAGCAATAGGTTTGGAGCAAGGCAGGCTCCCACACACGGAAATGAGATTTGTCAGAGCCTTTTAGGACCCCCATGTTGTGGGGCATTTTAAAGTCTGTTCTTTTTACACTATGATCTGGGCACTTGGCATTCAGCTTTCTTTTTTTCCGTATCTTTCTTTTTGGGGTTGAAGGGGAGGGTTAAGTAAAGAGAAATGTTTGTATTTTTCACCCACTGTATGTCTGTCTGCTGTTGTGTTACTGTTGTTGTTACCACAGTTTATTGTATACATAGGCTTTTGTTTCTATCGTACTTTCTGTTAGGATACTTAGCACACAAAGTTCCCAACTATATAATACTTGGGTCTTATCCAGGACCTTCATTTACCAAGGCAGCTCTGCAAAGTTGCTGGGTCTAAAAATGTAATATAAATAAATACAACTTTGATAACTATGTTAAGCTGGTCTCATGTAGACCATGCGTGTTTCTCATCTTGATCTCATCTAGTGAGGTGACCCCCCCTCAGAAAGAAATCATCTTGCACTGGCTCTCAGAATTTTGTAATCAAGACTCTTTCCAGCCACTGTATCCTCTAATTGTAGGGCTTTTTGGCATCCTGATTGTCCCCTAAGGAACTGTGAGGGTGGCCCCATAATTTGCCATGGTTGTGGCCTTGCTCTGACACACAATACACACTGAATCAATTTTTAAAATCTTTTCTAATGTGTCTACCTCACCCCAAAGCTCTGAGTATTAAAATTGTATGCACTTAGAAAAATTAAGATGTTTAAATTTTCCAGACCAGAGAATCTTCGGAAATAGTCAAGACACAAAATAAAAGATAAAAGGGAAGGAAACGTTGCTTATTCTATCTATTATCTGTCATGTTGGGAAAGAGGAGAGAGAAAAACAACCTTCTTGTAAATCCCAGCTTCTGATACGCTGCCCTAACTGTAAATGTTGTTATTCAAAAATCTTTCACCTACTTCTTGGTAGGCTCTTCAATGAAGTCCAAATTATGAAGAGCAATTTTACTGCCTAAGTGAGGGCTGGCTAAACTGTAGTTTGCTCAGCTTTGTGCTCAGAACATCCAATGCAGCAGGTCAAGTTGGGACTGAGAATGTGCATTTTAATAAGCATGTGCAGTAATTCTCATGTAGGTTGTATGGGGACCACAACTTCAGAAACCCTAGTCTTTTTAGTAATAACTTTTTTTTTTTTTTTAACAATGGAATGCTATTATTTGGAACCCTCAGGAAGAGAGGAACCTGATGGAAAATAAAACAGCATAATCTATATCCTCCATGATAGTTTAGTGGGCTCTAGTGTTAGTTTATTTCATGACGTGTATTTTTGTTTTGTTCCATTTTGTTTTAATTTTTTGCACGATTACTTGTATGTATAATCCGTGTTGAGGTGTAAATGGGACAATTTACGTGAGCGGAAAGACTTTCAGTATTGACATAAGCAAGGAGAAGGTAGGCTGCGACTGGACCAGGCTCGTGCTGGGCCCTGTGGTGCGTCAGGGCCAGCTGTTTCCTTGCTGCCAGCCAAGCAAGATCCATGCTCCCTTTCCTTTGCATGGAACCCCAGAGTGGCCACAAGGTGTATGTAGTCCTTGCTCCCCCTTCTGAAGGCTGTTGTCTGTGAAGGCCATGTTCAAGTTCACTCGTTGACCTACGTTGCCACCTACTGTCCACCCCATTCCTAACTAGGCAACTTTTTCCTGGGGGTGGCTTGGTGATTAGTGTGAGAGACTATGTAGCATGAATGCAAAGGGAGACTGAATGCCCTTCTATTGACCTCTATTGAGAATGCTTGATCTGCAATGGTTTATTCAGGATTACAGCATTTCTACCCTTAATTCTAATGTCTCTCTTTTAGTCCAGAAGCAAATTACCTTTGGGTTAGAAATAGCAGCCAAGTTCCTATTAAAATGAAAACAAACCTCTCTCCACCTCATGTCTAAAGCCTTCTTTGTTGGCTGTAAAATGTGTATTAATTTGGGGATTTAATGTTGGATCCAACTGTGAATAATGGCCACTTTGGGCCTTTCGAGTATTCCTGGCAGTTGTCACGCAAGTTTATGGAAGGAAACCTGAAAATGCTTTGCCCGAGTCTTTTGTTTCTTTATTTTTGTGGGGTTTTTTCTCCCTCGAGAATGTTTTCTACCTGAGTGGGGAATACTCTCATATAGCACTTGTTTCTGACTCCCTTAGAAAGAGCAAGTGTCCTTTGAGAAACACTTCTTGGTTTCTGCCCACCCTACCCTGATGTTTCTGTCCCTGCCAGCTCTAGAACTGGAAGTAGAAGCCATCTTATGTTTCTCGGTGCTCTGGCTTTGACTGGTCCCTTCCAAAAGTTTGCTCTTCATTTACTCTTGTATTGAAATGCATCAGTTGAGTTTCCATCTTTAGTGAAAATCCACTTTTGCATGTTGTTATGCCACAAAATAGTACTCTAGAAAACAGATATTTGTATAGATGCAAAATCTTGCCTTTATAATTTTTAGACTTATACTGGATTAGGTAGCATATTTTCACTTAAGGATGACTGTCTGTATTAGAAACTCAGAGAAGGCTGATATCGTTTCATTGTACGATATTAGATAAAGAGGGATTTTAGCTATGGATGTGATATTAGCGATATAGATTAGATTTTTGATATTAGATGTCAGATATAGAATGATTACCAAGGAGAATAAAGTAGGACAAGTACAATCACTTTTTTCCCCTTTTAGCTCTACTGTCTAGGGTATATAATAGAGGTTTTATTACCAAATCTTTAACTTTCTTATCTTTCCCTGGCAAATTTTATTCCATTAAAAAATCTTTAAAGTGCTTCTCTATTTTAGCAGATCTTCAGAAAGTTTATCTTAAACCATGCTATGCTTTCAAATCTAAGATAAGATTAATTTTATAGGCTAACATCCTCACTTAAAAATATTACTTCCTTCTTGTAACATGAATTCTTACAATTATTGTCTAGGAGAATATGAATGCATAGATATTCATGATAACTATAATATGGTATAGAAATCATACATGTTAAATCATTATGTTACTAATAGCTACCATTTATTGAGCACTTGCTGTCTATCAGACCTTTGGCAAACACTGTTGCATGCATTATTTTATTTAATTCTCAAAGTTATCTTGAGAGGGTGGTACCATTCTTTCCATTTTACAGACATGGAAATTGAGACATAAAGAGATTCAGTGATCAAGTGACTCAACCAACAGCAGTCATTTAGTAAATGGCAGAAAATGAACTTGAATCAAGGGTCAGCCCCATTCCAAAGCTCATGTTCTTAAACATGTAGATTAAACTCATTCAGTGATGAGTCCTTCTTTAATTCACAATTTCATCTTTGTTCGTTTGCGAGGATTTTGTTGTTATTGTCATGGTTTCTTTCTCTCTCCAGAAGTGTCTGTAGCTAAATAGTTCTGGTGCAAGATTTCCGTCTTGATGTATAGTCTTTTATTCTTTGTTTGGGGAGGATAGAGGAATTATCCCTGCCAGAGTGAGCTGGGCAGGTGAATCATTGTTGGGGAAAAAAGGCTGCTTCCCTGCTCAGTAACCCTCCTTCACGTTTCTAGCGGTGGGCTGGGGGGTGATCTGCCCAAGTACTTCAATATTTTCACCTTTTGTGCATCTTGTCTGTCCATGCAATTCATCTGAGCTCTTCTCACTGATGACAGCACCATCTGGAGTGGATGTGGAGTGGGTCCTGGGATGGGCTGCACACCCTCTCGGGGCTGGCTCTGCAGACCACCCTTTGAGAGAGAAAAGGGGGAGGCAAGTGAAAAAGGTGCACCTGTTGCCTCACTTACCTGCATATCTACCTCCCTGCCCACCTCCTCCTCCCCTGTACCCTGCCCAAGGCATGCTGACCAGCCTTGTCACTTTGGCCACTGATTTCCCTAGCTGAAGCAAATAGGTCTTATGACTTAGGATGCTGGCCGGTTCAGTAAGAATAAAGACAGACCACCACATCTGCATGCATAAACACTACTCAGCTAGCTCCTGCTTCTTTCTGAGTTGTGCAAATAGTCTCTAAGTGTTTTTACGCACCACTGCTCCAAAAAAGAAAACTTGTATAAAGACTAATTGTTTTTATGCTTCCTTTATAGAACGTGAACACATTTGAGTTTTTGTTACTTATTCTGGAGCATTAATGCAAGGCCCAGGAATATCAGCTTTACAGATTTGCTTTTCTGTTCTCAGAATAGGTTTGAAGCAGAGAGCAAAGTGCCTACCTACATGCCTTCTTTAGTGACAGCTATTTTCAAAATACCTGTCTGTCTGTTAAGAGAGAAGTAAGTGGGAATGGACATAAAGGGATTATCATGAAGATGGTTTTGTGATCATCACTGTCATTGCCATTGTCAAAGAGGTGTTTATTAAATGCCAAATCCCATTTTAGTGTTGTTTGAAGTTCTGTTACATGAAGAGAATTACAAAGTCACAGTTTTTTCTCTGTGGGAATTGCCGTCTATGAGACAGCCTTGATTTATAAACATTGGAAGAGGGCACACAGGTAACAAGAATGAAAACAAGAGATTGGATCAATGTATAAATAGACTGAAGGCATTTATGTTACTTATAAGTTAAAAGTCTGAACAAACCGAGATGCTCTTGTATTAGTCAGGATAAGGCAGGTTGTGCTGCGGTAACAAATGAACTCCATACCTCAGGATCTTAATGCAGGGGAGTTCATTTCTCACACCATACTTCAGACCCATCACAGGCTGGTGGGGAGATCTGCTTTGTGTCATCATTATTCAGGGACAGAGGATGGAGGGGCTGTCACCATCTGGAATGTTGCCAGTCACTCTGGAAGGAGGAAGAAGATACGGACAATCATGTCTGGCCTTGAAATATTAGTATTTTTTGCCCTGAAGTGGCACTTTACTTCCACCTATGTTCCATTAGCTCAGGCAAGTCACTTGGTAATGCATAACTCTGAGAGAATAGGGAAGTGTAATCCTACCATATGCCCTGTAGGAGAAGAACCAGAATATTGGTGAACCAGTAAAAAACTTGTTCAAATTTAATAACTATTCCAACCACATTAATTGATCAATCTACTAACCAAATCATAGTAATACTACTACTTAGTATTCAGTATTCAGTGACAGAACACTTACTGTGTACCCAATGCTTTGCTAAACTTCAGATACATTATTACCTTTAATTCTTTACCAAATTATGAGGTGGGTTCTATTATTACCTAAACTAAAACTGGGAGCCTGTAAGTGACTTACCTAAGGCCACACAGCTGGTATTTAGCAGAGCTATGATTCAAACCCACTTCCTTTTTATTTAAGAGTCTGAGCATTTCTTCAAGATTCCTATCAGGTAACAGATGTCCAATGACTTATTGTACATTGAGCAGAGAAGAAACGAGTAGAGTGATTTCTGACCTGGTCACTGAGAATCACTAGGAAACATCTCTGCTTTGACAGAAATCATCTCTTGCTTTGTTGGTATTTAGAACCAAATGGATTATTTTTCTTTTTGTAGGCCATCCTCCCGCTTTTTCCTGCTTAGCCTTTTGTTTATATTGTTGGTGAATAACCCTTTCCTTCACCTGGGTTCGTGGGGCTCCTTAGGAGTTGACATCACAGGGTCTTTCATGTCTTTCTGGCACCATCTTGGATGACAACGGCTTGGAACATTTTGTGACCATGCTCACTAAGATACTGTTAGGAAAGGCTTGCAGGTAAAGGGTTCTTTAAGAACCCCTTTTCCCAGATTTGCTTGTAAGTATGTTTCCCTGAATCAGGTTTTAAATTCCGTTTTAGTTTTCTCCCATTTGTGAATTAAGTGTTTCTTTTGCTCTAGAACATCTTACTAATTCATTATTTTGTTCTCTATTCTCTCTCCAGTGTCTAGCAAAATGCCTAACGTGTTATTTGCAAAACCATATTTTAGAATGGAAAAATAATGAGCTGGGGGATTTCATGTTCAGAGTTCTAGTTCTTCATCAACTCCTCCACCCTGCTTCTCTCTCTCACCAATGTTTTGACAGTGTTGTACTAGCCACTCTGCCTGTTAGTCACTCTCTTATGTCCTGACTGTGTGACTTTAATAAGTTTTGTGACCTGATTTCTTGCCTGTAAAATGAGAATAATGATAGCTCCTGCCTCTTAGGATTGGGGTGAGGATGGGATAATTTCATGCTGCAAAGTACTTAGAATGCTGCCTGACATTAAAAAAGTACAATAACAACAACAATCTCATGATCTTTTGCCTTGAGAATCAAAATTTTCCTTCAAATTTTACATTTCAAGTTCCTTTTTTTACACTGAATTATACCTGAAATTTCTCATGCCTCCTATAAGAATTCATCCCAGGGGGGGTTTGATTGTATCATTACCACAGATCCAGATATTTATTTCCTTTAATCTAATCATTTATAATCTGTTCAGGTTATTGCCCTAGAGAATGATATTTTGGTAAGACATTCATTCTTTTTAGCTTAAACACTTGTTATTGTAATACAATGGGGCTTGATTATTTTGGCTCTGTGCATAGCAACATTTTTATTCATTGATTTATTCCTTTATTCATTCAACACATATTTGTTGAGAAACATAATTATAGAGACCCTTAGAGCTAGAAATAATCTTTCAGCTAAAAAGAATCTTAAAATCCCTCAGGCCAAATCCGCCCTCATTTCTACAAGTTTAATACCTAGCACGTAATAAGATCAGTGGTAGAATTGGCTTCTTCATGTCAGAGTAGACTCAACTGAGAACAGCAAGAGAACATTTCATTTATTTCCATCCTTTTCTTGGGTAATCCCATTTCCCTCAATAAAGAAGGGAGGCACATGGTGAAATTGAGAGCTTGTGCTCTTGGGGGTTTCCTTTAGTATCAGTGGAAACATCTGGAATCACATATGAAAAATAGTAATTCATACAGAGCCTGAGGGACCTAGATTTTAAGTCTGCTGTGGCTGACCCCAAGTCTGTGTTGACGTGAGGAATGTCTGGAGCACTGTGTTCTGAGGTCTGCAGCCTGGCATTCTGATGTCAGGAAACTTGAAAGGTGTTGCAGAAAGATGTCCAAAGGCCTGGTGCACCTGCTTCCTGTGGCCACCATGCAAATTACCACCAACTTGGTGGCTTACGACAACATAGATTCTCTCGCAGTCCTGGAGAGGGGAGGTCTATAGCTAAGGTGCTACCAAAGTTGTGCTTCCTCCGGAGGCTCTAGGGGAGATTTTGTTCCTTGTCTCTTCCAGCTTCTGGTGGCTGTCAGTGCTCCTTGGCTTGTTGCTGCCTCACTCCAATCTCTGCCTCCATCTTCTCCTGGCCTTCTGCCCCGTGAGCGTCTGTTCCTCTCCGTGTCTAACTTATAAGGATACATGTGATTACATGTAAGGCCCACTTGGCTAATCCAGGAAAACTCCTCTCACAATGTTTAATCACATCTTTTGCCTTGTAAGATGATATTCACTCTTTTTGCCATATGAGGCAATATTTATAGGTTCTGAGGATTCATAGGTTCTGGAGATTAGGACATGGATATCCTTTTGGGGGCTGCCGGTCAACCCACTACGCCTGAATCAAGTCTTTGTTCTTCGGCTCCTTGTCCATGATCAGGCAAGTTACCTCATCTCTCTAAAGTTCAGGTTTCTCATCTGTACAATGAGAATAATAGTGCCCAATTTACAAAGATATAATAAGAAATAAAAGAGGTAAACGTGTATGTGTGTGTATGTATTTTACATATATTTTGTTTTACATATATTTTATATGTGTATTTATATATAATACATTTATATATATAAAATGTTATCTAACTCAGTTCTTAGCATAATTAGTTGCCATAGTTCCAGGCACTCAGAGGGTGGAACATATTTTAAACTATTTTACTTTAAAGAGAAGTGTAAGGTTGGCCTATATTTGGTCGAGAATTTGTTAAAGTTTGATGGTTTGGCTGTAAAAAGATTCTCAAGCAACCGCAAAACAATTTTATATTTAGTTCCTCACTATACATAGAGCGGCCATAAAATGGTTTTATATCCAGATAACTGTTACATGTTGGCAACGCCTCATTAAATAAACATTTATTTCTGTCTTTCTTCTGCTAGTTCATACCCACTGGCATATTTTGTAACATATTACTATGTGATGTCAGATTCTTTAAATAATAATGAGTATAATTTGAGTAACGAACCAGTGATGTCTATGATGATGTCACAGGCCTGAAAAAAAAAGTATGTTGCAACAGTCTTCTTTGGCTCAATTAAAATAAGAAGGGCAGTATAGAATTTATCATCTACATTTTAAAGAATTCTTGTTTGAGTCATTTACTTAGGGTTTTCTATTCCAGGCTCTTTCTGAATTAAACTGTACTTTCTATATCTGGAAGTCAAAACAGTCATCAAAAAATATTACTGCAAATATGATACCCAAGCTTTGCGTTAACACATAGTGTTGATTTTATAGAGATTTTTTGTGATTTGAAATAACTGTCTTTCTGAATTAGGAGATGACTAAAGAAATGTTGCCAACACCCAGAAATATGTATAACAAAATTAAAGTCAAGGCATTTTTAAAAATATAACCTTTTAGTGTATCCCTCTGCAAGCTCTTATTAATACTCTTAATTCTTGCAGAGCACGTCTTTTCATATGTTCTTATTTAATTCTCACTTATTCCCACTTACATACTTTCACCCCCACTGGCTTCTGCTCCCTCTTCCTGCTTATAAAAAGAATGTTGACCTTGAATATATATTATTTTTGCATTCAATGAACTGTGGCAAAGTTGATGTGTAGCTGACGGTTAGAATAGTTGAGAGGTACAGTATTGGTCTTGTTGCTGTCCAAGTATCTTCCAACTCTAACATGCCATGGACTTACGTGATTAGGAATATTAACTCTTTATGTTAGATCTCATGGTACTATCTGGATTTTATAATTACTCTGCCTATCTCCCTTTTTCTTTAAAGACAAAACATTTTATTATTTTCATATCTTCATATGTTTTTTAGTTACT